>BSBK01006957.1:2500-378825 GCA_027943335.1 Chamaecyparis obtusa
CTATTCATATCATAATATTTTCTTGTCGAAACATCCCTCATTGCATACATAGAGTAATAACACCACATTGATTCTAACAATATAGGTTCAACCCCACCATTGGCATCCATAATAGTACCTTGTATCTTACCACCATCATATCCCACAAAAGAAGCCTATGATATCAACACATTTAATCAAACACCATCTTTTATTTTTAATGGTCAAATGTTAGACCAAAAAATTCAACAAAAATGGGATAAAATATGTTACGTCCACTTGCAATAATATCAAAAAAAAATTCAACCATGGGATATGCATGCTATTTTATAAATGAAAATTCTTCTTCTATCTACAAGCTAGGTTGACACCTTTATAAACATTTATTTCCTAGATTTACACCACCATATACTATCCCTCTATCTTGTCATTTTTTCATAAACATTTATCTCCTATATTTAGGATACCATCATAGTATATGTAATTATATTTTATTGATCATATTAGCTTCAAGAACTTCAAAATTTTATGAAGAATCCAACATTTAGTTAACTTTTTAAGTATTCTTACAAAGGTATTAGCTTCACCTAGTGGGCCCATATCTAGAATGAAAATTATTCTTATATCTACAAGCTAGGTTAAAACCTTTATAAACATTTATCTCTTAGGTGTACTCCACGATTATGGTACCCATAGTAACATAACATCTTAAAACTCATACATGTCATAACATAAATTAATTAAGCATGTCACCTTTTAAATTTATTATATCAATTGATATATATATATTTGTACATGTATAAACAACTAGCATTATGTTTTTGGGCCTCGCGATGAAAAAAATGCACATGAAAACAAGAATGTTAAAAAGAAAAGGATAAAAAGGTTTATTAAAAAATGGGGTGTTCAAGCCCACTTTCATGTTAAGGTTATGCATGGTAGACAAGATGTTTTTACTATTACATATAATGAGTATATCCATCAAGATGCTAGTGGTGAATTTGTTATGAAAAAGATGATGCTTCTGGTGATCCAAGGAGTAGTGTTGCACCAAGGTTGACTAACCTAGCAATTAAAATCCTCCTCATAATCCATCTTGATAATAATCCTCCTTATACTCCATGTTGATAATATTATGAGGATGTTAATAAGATGAAAGTCCAGTGTTAAAAATTTTCTAGGATAATTTTTTAGTGCTTCCAACTTAAACCCACACATCATGATCAAAACTAATCATCACACTATCATTATTCTTCATGTAGGTAGTGCGGGCTTCATACCACTTTACTAGTCTAAGTGCAATGTTAGCCCAAGATTATTATTCAAACCGCTAAGGATAGTTTTTTTCCATCTAACCCCTCATTAATTAATAGGGTTGATCACCAAAAGAGTTCTAATCAAGATGAAAATTTCTACACACCTATCCTACACATGTAGAAGTAGGAATGATTAATTTTAAATTATGCATGCAATCACCTTTATTGAATAAGTATTGGAGAACATTTATTACATTCAAGAGAACATTCATTCAAATTCAATCAAACTTGTCCTGGTGCATATGAATAACCTACAAACACAAGGCTCAATTTCAAATACAAGAGTTTTGAACAATTTTATCATCACTATATATATTTGAAATAAATTTTTACTCTTATTTTATAATGTCATATTTATATTTCAAATTCAATATTAAATTAATCTTTATTATTAAAAATAGTATTTACTTTTCAAAAAATAATTAATTATTTTTATGTGACATGTATTAAGATAATTCTATCCATTAAGTACATGGTGTACTATTAATGATCAATGCTATTATTTTTGTCTCATGGATTTATATTTATAGTTTGGGTAGAACTAAGAGATAATCATGCCTAGCTTTCATGGGTATCAAATGCTTAAAAATTTGTGTACTATAAAATGTTAAAATAAATTATATCACTTATCATTTATATTTTTAAATATGTCTAGGCTTTTGAAAGTCAGTTCCAAGTCAAACGTGGTCAAGAAAAGGTGTTTCTTCATATTGGACTCAAAAAATAAGGTAAGTAGGTTTCTTCTTCAATTTTTAAATTTCATTAAGTTGAATATATATGTATCATCTTAAAATGGGCACTTCCATATTGATAGATTTAGCACCCTCTTTTAGTGCATTTATCATGATAGACTTGCATTTAGGATGCATTTTGCACTTATTTCCTTCATTTTTAGGTAAAATTAGGGTTAGGATCCCTAGGATTCTCCTTAATTTCCCTTCTCTATGGCTCTATTTTCTAGGTAGGACTTAGGAATACATCCTCCTAGCATTCATCATGCTCATCATAGGATTTTTTACCTCTCCCTAGCACTCTACTATATTCTTATATCATTTCTAGGTCTCCAGACATCCCCGAGACCTCCTGTTTCTTATTCTGGCAGGATCTAGACCCCTGGGTCAAGGAGAAGGTCATCCCTGACCTAGGTCAAAGATGAGGTTTTCTTTGAACTTCTTCAGGATTTGATCCCCCTTTTCAAATTTGGTCCCATAGGGCCCCGAAATCAATGTTGGGCCTTCAGATCCGAGTGAGAAAGGGTTTTTAATTTCAAATTCATTTATTTATTTTCCCTCCTTAGTTGGTTATTGTGATTGGATCATAATCCCAGGTGAAATTTGAATTATGGGTCCTCACATTACTCTAGGAGCCTCACCTTGAAACCTCTATATAAATGCTCTCATTTGCCTTCATTTCAACAACAATCACATCACAAGGAGATCAAGCAATTTCATGATCAAGACATCAAGGGGAGACATAATTGATTCAAGCAAGAAAGTGATGGTGAAGTGAAGATGCAAGGTTACAAGAGGATGATATAGAAGATCAAGCCATTTTTTATTTCAAGCATTTTTATGAGCACACCATTGTGAACATCTATTTGGAGCAAGAGGGATCCTTTCTTCCTTGATCCACCATTATCAATATTCAAGCATTCAAAGATACAATCATGGGGTAGAAATTAAAGATTATGAGCTTGGTAGGAGTACTTTATCCTTGGGGGCTTGGTATGCTTTCTTATCTTGTTGAAATCTATGAATTTCTTTCTCTTACATATTCATGCTAGGGTTTCAATCTAGAGGATTAGATCTTGGCATTACACTTTCAATACACACACACATTCTATTACAACCGGCTATTCGTGGAGGTGGAGATCACCAAAATGGGGGTTTGACTAAGGAAAAACCCTATATAGCCACCCCAAAACACCATTTTTAGATATCTATAGTTGTTGTTTCAAGAATTGAAGTGCAGATTTGAGTACCCTTTTCGGCGAACTTCCGAGATCTGCAAATAGATTTTTCATCAAAGTTGTTTTGGGTCAAGGATGACCTGTAGTGAGGGGTAGGATCCTTTCCTGGGGTAAGACCTTGCCCCGCTATCTGGGTCAAGGATGACCTGCTTCCAGAAAGACATAATTTTTATGGGTTTTCTCTATTTCAGTTTTCTGGTTCGAGATTTGGTTGCAGAATTTTCAGAGACTGCACACAGGCATTAGAAAAAAAGTATTTCCAGATTTGTTCCATTATGAGGTATGTATCTTATCTTGTCTTATTTTCAAGTATTTCTAGATTTACATTTCTTATTCAATTCCAACTCAAAACAAATAAATGAATAGTAGGTGAATGATAGATGCATTGTTAAAGCTCCATTTCCCACCTATTCAATAGATAGTTTAATATTATTAAAAATATTATAATTTAATATTTAAATAATAATTATTTTTATTTAAATATCATTTAAATTATCTATTTTAGTCAACTAGAACAATGCATTTGTTCTTTGAGTATTTTATTATTGAAACATTAAAATATCATAACTTTAAAGATTTCAAAACTTGATCAAGAATCAAACATTTAGTGGAGCCATACTAGGAGTCACTTCTACTTAAATAATTAGTGGGCCCATACTAGGAGTCACATAACATCTTCAAACACATCCATGTTCGAGGTTATAGATTCACTTACACCATCATAAAATCTTCATATACATCTATTATACAATAAGTCTTAGCTTTTACTTAACTCAAGATAGGTTTACATTTCCTATATATTCATAGCTACCTTGATCAAATCTTCATAAACATTGTTATTCTAGGTTTGATCATCATCCATATTGTGGCCATCCCAATTTTGTTTTTCCATTTCTTTATAAACATTTATCTCTTATGTTTAGGATACCATCATAGCATTCACTGTGATATAATATCTTCATCTAGACATCTATTTGTTAGGTTGGATAATTACTTACACCATCATAACATCCACATACACATCCATTATTATATATAGACTATCTTTTATTATGTTAGACCATCACTTGCATCTTTATAAATATATCCCTATCATACAATATATAAACTTCATTCGAAGCTTGTGCCATTATGTCTCTATTTGAATATCATAATATTTTCATGTCCAAAAATCCCTCATTGCAAACATAGAGCAATAACACCACATTTATTCTAACAATATATTAGGTTCAACCCCACCATTGGCATCCATAGTAGTACGCTGTATCTTACCACCATCATAGCCCGCAAAAGAATCCTATGATATCAACACATTTAATCAAACACCATCTTTTATTTTTAATGGATAGATATTAGACCAAAAAATTCAACCAAAATGGGATAAAATATGTTACATTCACTTGCAATAATATCAAACAAAAATTTCACCCATGGGATATGCATTCTATTTTATTAATAAAAAAAATTCTTCTATCTACATGCTAGGTTGACACCTTTATAAACATTTATTTCAGGTAGATTTACACCACCATATACTATCCCTTTTTCTTGTCATTTTTTCATTAAAATGTATCTCCTATGTTTAGGATACCATCACAACATATGTCATTCTATTTTATTGATCATATTAGCTTCAAAAACTTCAAAATTCTATGAAGAATTCAACATTTAGTTAACTTTTTAAGTATGTATGATTTTGAATATTAGCAAAATATTTTCTTGAGGATATTAATATATAGATATAATGACATCACTATAAAAAATTTCCTATACATTTAAAAAAAATGGGTAAGTGCACCAAGATGGTGAACAAAAAGGGGGGTATAAGTGGCCACTTTTTTCTGAAATCAGGGAAACCTAAACTTCACAAAGATAATTGAGGGTCATGCACTCAAAAATAGGAGTTGTGTAAAGAATAAGAATTGTAGTAATTTGAATCTAGTTTCTAAACTACTAAAGTTTTTTTAAAATGGATACGATTAAGAGTGTCAAATCTCTCACACATGAAAAAATGCTCCTGATTTTTCAAAAAAAACATAACATAGTTATTTCCATGTGCTTCACAAAATCTATGGTTAGATTTAGCATTTTTCAAAACCCTTTGGTAGGATGATAGGTAAGAGTGAGATCTAGAAGTTGTGTATTTTTTTGTTTCAAGTATTTTATTTTTTATGATTTTTTCAAGTGACCACATCCTGAAAATCTAGTACCTATTCATGCACGAGGCATAAATTACATCAAAATAATCCAAATTGTAATTTTTTTTAAAAAGTGTATAAAATCTAGTGTAGAATAGTAATATGTAATTTATTTTGAATATGGTCAAGTAGATCAAAATTTATTAAAAAAATGGTAGACATATGTCTATGAGGACTATGAAGACACTAGTAAAGGAAATTCAAGTTTACTATGCTAGTGTTGTCCAAAAATAGAAAAATTTATATAGTTAGAAAGCTTACAAGATGTGTGAGATGATGATAGTAATTTTAGAGATACCCACTTGATCATTTGTAAAGTTGATGATGAGGAAGTTGAGAAATCATGTTGAAAGAAGAAAAAATGTGTAAATGGACAAAATTGGAGGGAAAATGGGCTTGCAAGCCTTAGGGTCATATTCCAAACCTTTTACCAAGCCATAACCCGTACGGGCTATGGTGTGCAAAATAACTCACTAAGGTTTTGAAAAGAAAAGTCACAATTTCAAGTTCTTAAAAACCCGTATAGGTTTTGAAGACATAAAATAACATTTTTTCAATTTCACATAATATGTCTTCAAAACCCGTACGGGTTATGAAGTCATTAAAATTTTTTCTTGTAAATGTGTAATACAATACACATTTGTATATATTTACATATATGATATGTTTCTATGTAGGTATATATGCATATCTATAGTTAGATATACATATATTTATATAGATGTATGTATATATATCTATATACATGCATGAATCCTCTCTCTCTCTCTCTCTGTGATGTAGGGGCATTCTTGGGTGATGTAGGGGAATTCTTGGTCCTTGGTGAAACTACATGGGTAGTTTGTTACTTGGCCAGTGTTACTGGGTTGCAACCTTAACTGATGGTCTCGGTTATTGTAGAAAGCTCGGTCGTTGAAGGAACTCGGTGGAACTAGTGCTTGGTAATTCCTACGATGCTCGATGTTTCTTAGTGTGGTTGGTTGTTTCACTATCACTCGGTTGTTTCTTTGGTGCTCGGTAATTGGTCTTACCGACTGGAGTTCTGTGTGATTTGTTGGGATGACTTGGTGCATTTATTGTTGGTAGCTATTGTTATAGACTGGTTGAGTTAAATGTTTGTAAGGCTATTTGGAAGCCGAATTTTACTGCATTTAATATTTGTTATGAGGAGTTAATAGTTTCATCGAGCTAACTTGTGGCTGATGATTAGTATTTATAGGATGTTTGGGTAGATATTTTAGGAAGTTCTTGGTGGCATCAAATTGAAAGTTCTAAGAGCTGATTTAGGAGAATTAGATAAGTAAAGTTGTGGAAAAGATCTTCTGAGATCTTGTAGATCAGATTGTTATCTGATAGTTTGTAATAGCAGAGCTAGTGGTTTGCACACTTGGAGACAAGGAGATTGCTTGGAGGCTTATGAGCTCAAGTTCAAATCTGCCTTAGGGTTTCCATCAGTTGCTGATAGTTTTCAGAACTGAACTAGCTAGTGTTGTATTAGATCTTTTTGATCTTGCAGATTACCTCTTGATTGTAATTGGCCCTAACCTAGAAGGCCTTACACCCAGGCATGTTAATGAAAATATGTTTTGAAACATCTTGTTGTTGTGTATTTCCACTAAGTAATTCTGAAGCTACAAGGTTGGACTATCCTTAATTGGATCCACCATCCTTGATTGCGTCAGGTGGTATTAGAGAAGATTTTTTGATCTTGTTTGGAGTGAAGATTGATCTTGCGAGGGCTGATCCTATGAAATTGATCTTGTTGGTGAAGAGGTTGTATGATCTGAGTTGTAGATCTGTGGCACTGAACTTGTGAAATTGTGCCCTGGTTGTTTACAAGGTGGTAGATTGTGATCTGACTTGCATACAACTTGGATATTGTCATAAGGTGGTCGGTGTAGGGTTTGTTGCAGAGGGTTTCTCTTATCTTTAAGGATGCATTTGAGAAGATTAGACCCTAGAGTAATTGTTGATCTTTGTAATACTATGGAATCTAGGATTACAATGAAGGTGAAATCAAATTTCAGATCTGAGATGGAACTGATGAAGAAAGACATGGTCACTGAGATCATGAGAGCTGTGACTGGTATACCTCAGAATGTTGGTACTGAGGATAGCTGTGAATAAGATGCTAAAGAATTTGAAGCTACTAGATCTAGTGGTGATGAATAGAGAGACATATTTGGTGAAGATAGAACTGGTCAGTTACATAGATCTGGAGCTTGATTAAGTAATAGTTACCGAATGGAAGTTTCTAGTTTCTTTGGTACCTTGAAACCCAATAACTTGATTGATTGGATTGGTGAGCTTGAAGATTTTTTTGAGTTGGAAAAAATTGAAGATCCTCTTCGGGTGAGATTGGAACATACTAAGTTGAAAGCACATGCTTCTCTTTGGTGGAAAGAATTACAAAGAGATAGAGAAGATGAAGGTGAAATCAAGATAAATCGATGGAGGTTGATGGTGACTAAATTGAAAGCTAAGTTCATACCGGTTGACTATGAACTTGACTTGTTTAAGAAGCTATAGAATCTAAAGCAAAAGGATTTGTCTATTGAAGATTATATCGAGGAGTTCTACAAACTTACTATTCGGTTTGGACATAGAGAACTTGGTAAGGAAAAGGTAGCTTGGTATGTGAATGGTTTGAGATTGAATATTCAGGATGAGCTTGGTATGTTGAAGATTAATTTTGTTGAAGATGCTTATCAGTATGCTCTGAAGGTAGAAGATAAGTTGAAGAGGAAACAACATGGTAACTCCCAAGGGAAGGAGAAGATTGATCACTTAGTCAAGGATAAATTGACTGATGCAGAAGATGAACATAAAATCATGGAACCAAAGAAGAAGACAGGTAGAGTTATCTTTAAGGGTACTTGCTATAACTATGGAGAGGAAGGACACCATTCTTTTGAGTGTACACAAAAGAATTCTGGTGACCGACAAACTACTATGGTGACTGAGAACATTTAGAATGAACTTGAATTTGAGAACTTGCTACTTTGACAAACATTGCTCGATACAAAGGAGGAACCTTTTCAGAGGAGTAACTTGTTTAGGACTCGATGCAAGTCTAGAGATAAACTTTGTGATGTAATTGTTAACATTGGTAGTACTGATAACCTTGTTGCTAAGGACATGGTTCAGAAACTTGGTTTTAATAGAATGAAGCATCCTTGTCCTTATAGGATAGTCTGGTTACAAGATGATCATGCTCTGGAAGTTAGAGAACAATGCTTTATTGATGTTTAGATTGGATAGTATAAGGATCTTGTGTTATGTGATATTGTGAAGATGAATAGTTGCCATATATTGCTTAGTAGAACTTGGCAATATGATTGCAGAGGTATGTATGATTGTGTGAAGAATGTGTTTACTATGGAGAAGGATGACAAGAAGTTTTCCCTGATGCCTTTGATAGATACAATGCTCTGTAGGAGAAGCCTGAGTATTGGTAGCCAAGTTGAGTTGGTAGATCCTCAGAAAATGAATGATCAGTTTGGAGAACAGACCTGTGTGTTATCAAGGAAAGACTTGAAAAGACAGAGGAAGCTAAAGTGGAAGAGTATGCAAAGTGAGAACATAAAGGACTTGTATGTGAAGAACCAGTTTGAGATTTATGTGCTAAATCTTGGAAGATGTTCTTCTCACATGTGAACATCTTTTTGAACCTGGGGTGTCTGATGTAGGGGTATTCTTGGGTGATGCAAGGGAATTCTCAGTCCTCGATGAAACTGCATGGGTGGTTTGTTACTTGGCCAGTGTTAATCGGTTCCAGCCCTAACTGATGGTCTTAGTTATTGTAGAAATCTCAGTCACTGAAGGAACTTGGTGGAACCTCTAGTGCTCGGTAATGCCTGTGATGCTCCATGTTGCTTAGCATGGTTTATTTTTTCACTGTCACTCGGTTGTTTCTCTGGCACTTGATATTTGGTCTTATCAACTGGAGTTTTGTGTGATTTGTTGGGCTGACTTGGTGCATTTATTGTTGGTAGCTATTTTTACAAGCTGACATGTTGAATTAAATGTTTGTAAGGCTATTTGGAAGCTGACTTGTACTGCATTTAATATTTATTAGGAGGAATTAATGGTTTCATCCAGCCGACTTGTGGCTGATGATTAGTATTTATAGGATGTTTGGGTAGATTTTTTAGGTAGTTCTTGGTGGCATCAAATTGAATCTAAGAGTTGATCTATGAGAATTGGATAAGTGAAGTTGTGGAAAAGATCCTGCAAGATCTTATAGATCAGATCGTTATCTAATAGTTTGTAATAGCAGAGCTAGTGGTTTCCACACTTGGAGACAAGGAGATTTCTTGGAGGCTTGCGAGATCAAGTTCAGATCTACCTTAGGGTTTCCATCTGTTGTTGATAGCTTTTAGAACTGAACTAGCTAGTGTTGTATTGGATCTTGTTGATCTTGTAGATTACCTCTTGATTGTAATTGGCCCTAACCTGGAAGGCCTTACTGCCGGGCATGTTAATGAAAATATGTTTTGAAACATCTTATTGTTGTGTATTTCTGTTGTGTAATTTTGAAGCTGCAAGGTTGGACTTTCCTTAATTAGATCCACCATCCTTGATTGCATCTCTCTCTCTCTCTCTCTCTCTCTCTCTCTCTCTCTCTCTCATTCTTCTTATCTTCTCTCTCTAGTATTATATAACCTGTATGGGTTATGAGAAATTGTGAACATTGGCATAAGTTTACATAACCCATATGGATTATGGGAAATTTTTATTACTTTACATAACCCATATGGGTTATGAAGAAATCTTTATATTTGAGTCTCAATGGCCTAAACACTAGTAGTGCAAGTTGTTTGAAGGTCCCACTACTATTGCACATGATTTTCTGGGATAGTAACCGTCAGGTTTAGCTTATTTTATTGTCAATGTTTCTTTGAAATGATTGATTTATCTTTTTTTTGGATTCTTTTTGAAATTATTTTATCATGGTTACTTTAAATTATAATAAAATGATGCTCATTTTTTATTTTTATGCTATTTGATTGGGCATTGTCCTCATGATGTTATGTGTAGGACAATCAATATCAACAATGGGAAAGAACAAGAGAGGAACAACTGAACAACAAGAGATGACAAAGGAATGAAAAAGGGGGCATATGAGGATATTAAGTGAAGGTACATCATCTAATGCACCTAATGTAAATGATGAACATTCAACAATTGAAATTGATATGATGAATACACCAAATCAAAATTGATGCAGGAGCATCCTGGGTGTAAGAGCAATCTTGCATCACCCAAAAAAAATATTTCTATTTTTATATTCAATAAGGGCTATTTTGTGCAGAGCTGCTATTTATGGAAAGTTACTATTTTTGGTAATTTGTGTATATGCTCAGAATGATCTGATTTCTTTCTTGGAGGTTCATTTTGGTCATATAAGTCTGCCAGTAAAGTTTCATTGCCAGATCAAGTGTATATTGGAAGATATTGAAGATTTTCGGTATTGGCAGCATGGTACAGAAACTTTGAACTCAGTTTTGAAGGCTTTAGAGGCCTCGGATGAGGTCAAAAATTTGGGTGATGAGCACTTGCACCGGTCAAGCCTGTAGAGCACTTCGTGGCATTTCTGAAATGGGGTTATAATAGCTGATCGGGTCAACTGGTGATGACTTATGGTCTTCGGAAGTTGGGCCACCTGAAATGGCAAAAAATAATTTTATTCAAAATTTCTGTTCAGATTTCAAAGGTTATCTTGAGCCGACTATGATGTAATAAAATGTAAAATAAAATAATTCTAAGTTTGGTCAGCCTTATTGGCTAAAATTCTGGAACCTTCCTAGGTGGTGGAAAATTGCCTACATAAGGAAGGCTGTATTATTGTCTTAGGCAGTTCAGAATAGTTGTGGGTAGTAGACTGGGTAATAGTTCGAGGCTTTGTCCTACAGAATATTGTAAGGGAATGCCCATGTGGCTTTGCATATTGTAATTCTTAAAGTCTGTAATTCCACATCTGTGGAGATAATAAGAATCTAATTTTTTGTTCTTGCATATTGTTGTTGTTTCTCTATCTCTGTTATGTGTTTGTGGTATTAAGGGGAGCACCCTTCATCAAAAATGATCAACATACACCAATTCAAATACATGAGATGAATCCACCTAATGAATGCAATGAACATAGACCATTTGAAAATAATGTAATGAATGCACATGTTAATGAAATTCAATAAGATTTACCATTTGAAGAAAATGATGTAATGAATACACCAATCTTAACACCTCCTAGAATAATTCATAGAAAGACAAAGTTTCTAAGAGACATTGATGAGAATATTTTAAGGCCAATGCATGATAAAATTTCTGAGAGAACTTGTAGAAGAATGGTTATAAGAATTTGGAATAACTATTTTGAAAACTTAAATCAATGTGGAAGATGCCAATTAGTTGTTGAAATGATTAAAAATCTGAAATTTAGCAAGACAATGAAAATTATGGGGTTAAGAACATCTGAAAATAATAGTGAAAGAACCATTGTGAGAAATCTTTTTGATGCATACCAATCCATTGGTTCGAAATCATGTTATAAAGATGCTAATGTTATTTGTTGTGTCCTCACATCAACCATAATGGGAAAGGAAATGAAAAAATATTGTTTAATAAGAAAAACAAGCAAGTCATTAAGGATAAGTAGAACCACATCACACTATGCTCTAGATAGGTGAGAGAAAATTGAGGATCCTAACAATAATTCTCTTTGGGCATTCTCAGGTAGACTCCCACACAAGGACAAGGTTGTTGTTGATATACTAAGAATATTAATTGAGAAATATTGGCATGAAAACACATGGGTTTTACCAAACCAAAGAGATGTTTTTAGAAGGAAAATTGGAATTAGAAATCATGAGCCACATCCAAAACACTACTTAGATATGACACAAACACAATTTTGTGAAAGGTTTCTTCAAATCTTTCCTCACATTAAAATTAGTCAAAGATTTTTTGAGATGAAAAATCCATTTTATGTGAAGATTAATCATGCATGTACTACATGTTGATATAGGGTTCATGTTGAGTTTTCCATGCATTATGAGATTTATCGCTATATATATGTGGTACTTTTCACGCTAACAATGTTTTGTAGGAATGTGGTCCACAAGCACCTCCTAAGTCACTGAGAGACTTCATTTCAAGTGTACTTTGTAAATGATATGATGCGTGCATTTATTATAAGATGATGTGCTTGAAAGGATTTTGTCCTACATGTGGTGGTTTGCAAAAGTTGCATAGATTCTTACATCTCGATAACACACACGAAATTGGGAAAGAACTAGTTTCTTTTTGAAAATACAAGTCAGTCACATATGCTGTTAAAGATGGAAAAGAATGAAAGAGGTGTAAGTTAGTGAAAAGGCATATATGCGTAGCTGATTTTATGAAGATGTTTCAAGAAAAACTAGTTTGAGTACATAAGTCACACTCATAGAGCTAGGTGGTTAGATGAGCAATTCAAGCTGTGTTAGGACACTTTCCCACTCAGTACTATTGTCTCTATTTTTTATTTCACAGAGAATTATACACTAAAACCTCAAAATAAAGTACAACCTATGTGTTGGTTCTTCAAAAGATTTTACACTCCAAGAGATACCAGTATGCTTATGACTGATGTTAAGGAGTGGTTAATTCCAAATGTGGGAAATCTATAAGCAACTTGACCAACTATAGGGACAAGACTACCCTCTTCACTTTTGGCTCTGCAAAACCAAGGTGGGTACACCTGATCAAATAGATATAACTCTATTCTTTACCTAATACTAGATCTTACAACAGATGACAGTGAGAAAGTACTAAGTAATAACCTATTACTCATTGACTCTCCATCACTGGGTAGAACAACATATAAAATAAATAAAATGTAAAAGATTGGTATTGATTTATGTTTTAGGATCACAAGATGTCAATCATTCTACACAAGGCAAAATAGGGAAATACAGGCCAGTGCCCTATCCATTAGGTGAATGATCAGAGGATAGAATGAATACAAAGATATTTGGAAAATAATTGGTCTTTAAACATAAATACAAAACATTCCAACTCTTTCCTACTGTTTAGAAAATCCTCAAATGCATTCAGTAAACATGTATCCCACCCTGAGCAGTATTTAATCCAATCCTAGATCAGAACTCAAATCTAAATGCATACATATAAATCTCAGAAAGACTTAAATATTTATAGAATAAACTTGAAGGAGAGACAAAGATTTGAAATTTGTATTAAGTATAACCTTTGAACATTGTATAAACCATATTCTAAATGATAATCTTGCAAAATAGTAGTAGCAACTTGTACTTCTTTTCTATTCCTTGATGAAAAATTATGCAATATATTACAATCCCTGACTAAGGGCTAGGGTTACAGAAATTTTATCTTTTTAACTCCTAAACTCTCAATGCCTAGAATGATCGTGGAAAACCCTTTATATACAAGGAGATGCAACAAGCTGCTGATCATTCTAGGGTTTACAAAATTTCTAACCTAAAAATTTTTACAACCTCAAAAAGTTTACAATAAATACACTGATCAAGCAGGTGAGATATTTGTACCTGAGCCACCCTACTTTATGTCTTCAATACTGTCCTTGGGTCCTTTCAACAAATCTAATTTGCAACATCCTGTTGTCCATCCTACAATGAATGTCTTCCTACATCTCAACAACCTTTATGACTCAAAAAGTAACCACCTTTACTTGCTCTAAGACGCTGGTGGAGTACTAAATTTTTCAACATGAGGCTTGTACTGATACCTCCATTTATTGTACACCTCCATGCTTGGGTACTCAAAATTGGCACACTCAGTCCTCTTACTTGATAACTGTGCCCACTCATTTTCAATTTGAGTGACCTTATGTTGAATATTATCAAACATTGATTTGGCATTTATTAACAACTTGATAATGCTACTAAAAGAAAAGGTGTCACTTAGGACACCAGTCACCCTTTCTGACAAAAGTGCATCCATCTCTTCTCTCCATAGATATGATTCTTTAAATTTTCCCTTATCTATAAAAATGGTGGACACCAGCTCATAGTTTGAAAGCATTAATTCAGCTTTCAACATACTTGATCTTCTAATAAAATTATCCAAAATGATGCCATATTGTACCATTTTCTTCACAATCTAATGCACTGGCTTAATCAATGGATTAGGATCCTCTTCACCCTTTGATAGAATTCGAAACAACTTCACATTATGAGACCTCTCAATCCATTTCCTCAAAATTGGTGACATTTCAGTCTTCTCCTTATTCAAAGTTTCGAATAAAGAATGTAACTTGCTGACATGATTATAGAAAATGGAGGGCTCCAAATCATATGCAAACTACATGATTGCATCTGTCATTTTTTCTTCATACTTCTGGTTTGCCAAAGTTGCAGCCTTCACATTTTCATCTTTTTCATTCTCCAGTTGTACTCTTATTTCCCTCAATTTATTAGTCTCCTCTATTAATCTTTGTTTCTCCCAAATAACCCTCGCATCCATACTTGTCTCCGGGAGTGGTAAAGGTGGAAACTCAACAATTGGGCTGGAGGATGAAGCAACTGTAGGCCTGTCAGAAATTGCCAATTGGGGAGACCTGTGGTCCTGGGGTCTAGATAACCAAGTAATCAATTTATCCTTCTAGATCAACTCCACCTTGAGAGCATTATATGACTTAAAGACAATTTCAAATTTAGCCCTTAGTTCTTCCTTTTCTTAGGCATCCTTTTCTACCACTTTAACATTGAATTTGGCAGTCTCAAAAATTAAGTTTGATGCCTCCACACCAGAAGTCTCTCCTACTCTCTGTACTAATAAGTTTCCTGCATATTCTGTAGTAGGGGCTTCTCTTTTCCCTTTGTTTTTCTCCCTTTTAAGGGACCACATTACCAAGGCTGCATGATCTTCTGAGAAAGTAGTTCCTCTAGTAGCTTGTTGTGCCTACTCTACAGTAGCAAGAGTTTTTACCTTGCTTTTCCTAACTTGATCAAAGACAATTACATTAGCAATGTCCCACTCTGGCAGAATGAGCACCCCTGCAGTATGGAGCAGAGCCCTTCCCTCCTTAGGAGTAATCTTCTAGAACTGCTTGACCATCTCTACCTTGGTCTCATTTTCTATTTCTATGATATCCCTATCAGGAAAATCTTCATTTTTCTTCTCACAGATTTCTTTATATTGGTTTATTTTCATTCTCCATAAAATTGGGAGAATGCCCTAGTTTTGACAAATTTTTCATCAACTATGAAAGAATCACTGGCTTTCTTCAAGATAGGGTCCATTTGTTTACCCTCAAACTCCTCAACTGTAAGATCCATGGCCACCTCCTTAGGTGCCTCAGGCATCCCTTCTTGCAACTCATCATTGGAAATAAAAATGTTTCCCTCATTCCTCATTTGTACCAATTGCTTTGCTACCCCATGTTCATCTAACTGGATGGGGGATTGAGAAGGAGAATAAGCTTCCTCTCCTGGCCTTACCTCTTCTTGCCTCTACCTCTTAGGATAGGGTCCTTGCATTGCTGAATCATTCATGGGTCTTTTTCCTTTTGAGGTAGAAGGAAGATCTTGACCTCTTTGTTGTGGTGGTAAGAGAACAGTGTAACCACTCTTCTTTTTCATTGTATAAACTACGTTTGGAGTCAATTTCATATATTTTGGCTAGCTCAAAATCTGCCTAGCTCTTTCAGGGTCTGTCTTGCTTACAACAGCCCTCTTTTCATTTACCGCATGCATGATGCCTTCAAAATGTTCCACAAGGGCATCTACTTTCCTTTCCCATGGCTCAAAGCTTTTTAATGGGTCATATACCTTGTCAAAATTTCTAATGAAATCTACAAACTTCTTGTAGATGATCCATTTCTCTTTCTTAATCTCTTGAGTTTGAAAGTCAAACTCATTCCTTATCACATCTGTAGGAAAATTAAATTGATGCTCAATAAGAGCACACCTTACCTTTTCTCTAAACATTCCTGAGAGGAAACCCTCTATATCTGCACACCTTGCCATTGCTCTAGTCATTCTATAGGGATGCAAGACTTTATTTAGATGCACCCATCCTCCCTTTATAATCACATACTGATGTGCTATAGTTATGTCCAGGAAGAAAGTTCCCCTTCCCTTGCCAATGAGGGTGGTTTTCTGTAGGTCACCAGTTTGCCTCAAAATTTTAGCATATCCTAATTTTAATGGGACTTGATAAGGTAAAATGTATGGTGCCACTTTGCAACCATATACTCTGAAAACTATGGAAATTGGATACAAAATTATATCCCCAAAATTGTGGACTATGGTGATGTCCTGGCAATGCTCCTTTGGTCTGATTAATCTTAACAGCTCCCTTGGGATTCTAGGATTTTCAAAAAATAACCAGGTTCTGAGCCATGATGCAAAATCCTTGTCAAAAGTAATGTAACTGGCATCAATTCTATCCCATGATAGAGTTGTGGTCCATAGTTGGATTGGAAGGGTTTCTCCATATCTCTCCTTCACAATGTTGACTGTCAAGCTGAAGAAACTCTCACCCTTGTATAAGAACATATGCATAAGCATTGAATACCATCCAAAAGGCCTACTAACCTTCATGTTCTTGATTCCCATCAATCCTTCATGAATAAGATCAGCCAAATGAGATGCAAAATAAAAAATAATGCCAATTGCGGGTGCAGTGATTGTACCATCATAAACATGTATGGGATTGGCATATGAGTTGCTTTATCATGCCTTAGAATCAAAGTTAATGACTTATAGACCTCCTGTGCTCTCTTACTAAAGAAATCTAGCCTAAAATGCTCAGGTGTGCTTGGACTAATGACACACATGGATCCAATTTCCTCCAAAAATTCTATTAGAGGCCCTGCTCTCAAATAATCCCTCTGTGCCTCATATATTTCTGTGAATTCTATGAAATCTATTTTCTCCAACCCAATAGAAGGGTCATTTAGTAAAAATATCTCCCTAATCTCATCATTTGTGATGCTGATTTGGTCATTCCCATTTATGTCCATGACACACTTTGTCATAGGATCATAGCACTTGGTAATTTGGATCAACAACTCTGCATCCATGAATACTCCAGGAACCACCAACTTCCCTATATCAAATTGGAAAATATTACTAAGGGGGGCACATGAATTTCTCTATGAGTATGCTGATCTAAATAAAATCAGGCCATTATGATCTTTACCCACCCTAGCATCTCTCATCCAATTCCCTCTATCATGGAGTGCTTTAGCCACCAAGTCCCTAGGGTTTCATGGGACCAATTCTTTTAATCTGGCTGCCTCGTTATCAGAATGTGGGAGTAACTGCATTAAATCTTCAAAAATTTCCCTGTCCTTGTACTCTGTTTTACCAGACAAATTCCTCTTTGGTGGCATTTTAACTAGGGCTTTTCTTAAATAGTATATCAAAACCTAAGAAAGACCCTAAATACTTTTAGCCATCAACACAATTTTCCTTGCAACACCTTCACAGACTTCAAGCAAATTTTTGAACTTAGAAAAGAAACCTACCAAGTGCTTGTAGATTCTTCACTTGAAAACGCTCCTTAAGGAAAATCTAGTTCGCCAGAAAGTTTACGAGGGCAGTAAAGAGAAACAACGATTGAATTTGGGATATAATGTTGTGAACGGTTTGCAATTGTCCACATGTAGCTCATTAAGTCCACCATTATTGAAAGTTGGTGGCCTCATCACTCACAGGATATGAAAAACATTATAGAGAAAAATTTTTAATTCAGGCCATTAATTTTATTTTATTTTCAGTGCATTAGACGATCAACAAACAAAGCCACGCAACCCCTTTTCACTTTTTTGCAAATGAGTTCTCAGCCAATGATAAAATTTCAATATAGCCATGTGGGGAAATAAACAACTTATCTCTACTTTGCATGGAGTGGACAGGTGTCACCCTGTCACTAAAGTGCTAACCCAAAATTGTCAAAAAAACCAAATCAAGATATAACGACAATCGTCAATGCCATTTAATCGAATGATCACCATATTTCAATAAAATCTTGGCCCCACAGTTTTCCTTACAAACCTCTATCAAATCATAAGATGCCAAGTCAGATAGGTCTGTAGGCAAAAGACCCCACCTTTATCCTCAGTGTCAAATAAACTGACAACCTCACATGTCATCACTACCTTTAGCCAATCAGAAATGACCACATCATCAAGAGTCAGTAACAAAAGATCCCCCTGGTGGTTCCCATCTTTGAACAAGATCAACGGCCGTCGCTATACCAATGATCCTAAAAAATGTGCACCTTATCCCAGTGGTATAATGAAAACCATGAGATCTTGTTGAACTTTAATCATCTGAGAAGGTAGGCCCCATAGTTGACACTTCACTCAGCCTTTGTCAAATCAAAAAAGTGCCATGCTGCAAAAAATGGCAAGTGGACCCCTTCTCCTTTTCTTTCTCGGCACCCAAAACCCTAACAACTACCACATCATAAATGACTGCAACTAATAGAAAGCGAACATGTCGGTGTGACCTGGCATTCTAGGGCCCACTTGACACTTCATTCCTTAAAGAGGATCGGACGGTCATCACTATACCACAAGGTTAAATTCCTTACATCTTTTGTCAATGGTATAATGAAAACTGTAAGATCAATTTGTTGTTTAATCCTTTGAAAAGTCTGACCCCATAGCTGCCACATCATTAAAGACATATGTCAACCCAAGAGAAATGCCAGAGAAACTGACAAGTTAGAACGTACCATTGCCAGTGAGAAATTTGATTGGACCCCTGTCGCTAAAGCATGATGCTTAAAAGGCTATCATCTTGGTCCAATGGTATAGTGACAACCATTGATCAAATTCATTGTTTAGTTGGCAGCACACTCCTTTACTAGACGGGCCCATTCGGATAGGTGGCACTTTGTCACTAAAGTGCATGTCAGAGATTCTAACAACGGGCAGTCTTGCAGTTCAACGACAGCCACAAGTTTCAAAAGGTCGATACTTAGGAAAAATCACCAGAAACTTAGGCTTTGAAAGAAATAATTAAAAAGGTAGCCCACCCAACAACCTAACAATATAACATGTAAAGCAATGGGTTAAAGGGGTTTCAAAATAGCACATGCATATTTTGGAGAATTAATGAGCCAAAAAGCAATGTGAAATTATAACAAGACTCAGGACCGGTTAGGGTTTTTACCATAAAACCCTGCCATTAGGCCAATAACTTGGATCATTTTTAAAATTCTGGCATGAAACTAAAAATTTTAGAACAGTGCTAATAGTGGCTCATGCTTGGGGATGTGTATCTCTTGTAGATACAATGAGAAAACCATAATCTCCTAGAAGAGCAGACCAGAACAAAGCTTTAACAAAAACAGGGAACTGTACACAAAATTTTAAAACTAAACCTGCGCAAGGACTTAGGAGATTTTAAGAAAAATAAAATTTTAAGAATTGACCATAAACTGGCAATTCCACAAGCTCTATTGTTAGATCATTCAATAGATAAGAATTTGCTCCCCATTTTTCCTCAATAATATATGGGCCTAACCAGATGGGATCAAACTTCCCATGCTTTCCTTTATCTTCTAGTTTTGTATTCCACATTAGGACCATGTCACCATTCACAAAACTCCTCTGAGTAGTCCTTTTGTCATACAAGACTTTACACTGGGCCTGCATATTTTCATTTTTATCATGTGCATCATTTCTTACCTCGCTCAATTGAATTAAATCATTTATTCTGACAGCCATATCTTCTTCCACATCATCATCATATGCCTAAATGAACTGGTACATCTGTAACAAATTTTTTTGAGGTAATCTTGCATTGATTCCATATACCAAGTCAAAAGGGGCACACCCTATTGCTTTCTTGACTGTAACCCTATTAGCCCATAAGGCTTGTAACAACTTGGAATCCCAGGCCTTCTTATTTTTATCCAGGACTTTTTTTAGAATTTTAATCAAACTCTCATTGCTAGATTCTTCCTAGCCATTGCCTTGTGGATGATAGGGAGATGAATATGAAATTTTTATACCATTGTTTTGACAAAAGTGAACAAACTCTTCTGACCTAAAACACTTTGCATTATCAATCACCACAGTTTCTGGGCAACCAAATCGTGTCAGGATATTTTGCATCATAAAGTCCGTTACCACTTTGCTAGTTTCTCTTCTTGACGGGATTGCTTCAACCCACTTGGTGAAATAATCAGTTGCCACCAAGATATAAGAATTTCCACCACTGGACTTATTTGGGATTTCACCAATGAAATCCCATTATGCATTTCATCCATCAAAAGTTTGGCCTTATCTTGATCAACACACCTAAGCAAGACACCTTCATTACTCCACCACAATTCACCATTTATGATTGCATATCTTATAGAGTGAAGTTTAATGGTTCTTTTCTTGTTATCATCTAACTTAGGGGGTAAAACCATCTTTTGCAAATACTTGACAATGTCCTTGTACCACTCACAACAGTCCATGTTACACACAAAAGGTCTCTGATTTTCTTCCAACATATTTATTTGATTTGCATTTAAGTTGCTTTGAGCCATCAACTTTGCTAGGCCCAACCCTCTTACCAGCTTTGTAATGTGGATGTCAATATTAAACTCTTGAATCCTATTGATCCACCTACATCTCCTTCCTGAAACCTCTTGTTGGACCAAGATATCCTTGATTGTAGCACTTGGAACATAGGCAACTACTGTGGCTCCAACTAGATAACATCTAAATGTTTTGATAGCCTTTACCAAGGCATAAGCTTGTTTTTCAATAATATCATAATTTAATTCTATTGCCTGCAAAGTCTTACTGAAAAAGGAAATAGGCTACTCAAAACCATCAGCATTTTTCTATAAGAGTATGACTACAATATTGTGGGTAGATGCAAAGGAAAAGATCTACATAGGTTTTTTGTAATCTAGTGTTTTCAAGATTGGGGCATGCTTGATAGACTTTTTAAGGTCATTAAAAGCCTGTACTGCTTCCACATTCCACTCAACCTTTGCTCCTTTCTTCAACATTCTTGATATGGGAATGCTAATCTCTACAAAGTTTGTGATAAACCTTCTTAAGAAGTTGACCTGTCCTAGAAAAGACTAAATCCCCTTGATATTCTTTGGTAACTATAGTTTATCAATAGCTAGCACCCTTTCAAGGTCTATCCTCACCCCATCCCTTGAAATAATATGCCCTAGAATTTTTCCTTCTACCACACCAAAAGCGCATTTCTTTGGGTTCAAAGAAACCCCATACTCTAATTCTCTAATGAAAATCTTCTCTAGATGTTGACAATGTTGTTCTTCTTTAGTTGAGAAAGCTATCAAGTCATCCCGATACACCACCATAAATCTATTAATAAAATCTACAAAGGCCACATCCATAGCCCTTTGAAAAGTGGTGCCAACATTAGTCAACCCAAAAGGCATCCTCACATAAACATATGTCCCCCATGGGGTTGTAAATGTAGTTTTGAATTGCTCTATGTCTTTGACCATTACCTAGTTGTAACTAGAAAAACCATCCATCATAGACATTAATTTTGACCCAGTGACCTTCTGTAACATGTTCTCCATATTTGGTAATCCATAGTTATCCTTCAGAGAGTTTATGTTAAGATTCCTAAAATCTACACATAACCTGATGTCACCATTTTTCTTTCTAATAGGCACCAAATTTGAAACCCAAGTGGAATGTCTAATAGGCTTGATTATCCTTGCATCCATCATCTTTTTGAGTTCACCCTACATTTTAGGTGCTAGGATAGGGTTAACAAGTCTCAAATTTTGTCTAAAAGGTTTTGTTCCTTCCTTAAGTGGAATCTCATGTTGAAAGAGATCCTCTCTATAAGCCTTGAGATCTTCATAAGACCAAGCAAAAACATGTCTGAACTTTCTAAGAAGGTCAATCAATTTTTTTCTAATTCTTGGGGACAAAAACTTGCCTATATAAACCTTTTTGGGAACTATTCTTGTTCCCAAGTTTATTTCTTCAAGCTCATTGGTATTATTAGTATTAGTAGAAAAAACTTTGTCTTTATTGTCAAATGTCCTTTCCAGAGCAACCAATCCTTTGGGAACTCTATTTGATTTTAATTGCAAAACCTCTTTCCCCAAAATGACATCTTTACCATTCACTGTATCAACATAAGTGCTGAAATCCATCTCTTTGTCACCAAAGTGAGAGTCACATTGGAGAAATCTTATTATGTCTTGGTCATCAGAGAAAACCTGCCAATTCTCTATATTATCAGGGATGGACATATCTCAAATGTAACATCTTTAGGTCTAAGGGCCACATTAGCCAATAAGGCTGCCATTTTGTTTTGACTTCTTTCCGCCCAACAAATATTAAAAGCACTAAAGCTTTCAATCTCATCCCATACTGCATTCATATACTGCTTTAATTTCTGATTTTTTGAAGCATAATTTGATCTAACTTGGGAAACAACTAACTCACAGTCACCTATTACTTTCAAGGATTTTATGCCATGCCTTGATGCCAACCTTAGACCTATTAATAGAGCCTCATATTCTACAATATTATTTGTACATGAAAATAACAATGTAAAGGAGAATTTGAAAGTTTTACCATTTGGAGATATGAGCAATATTCCAGCTCTAGACCCTTCCTTTGAATTTGCTCCATCAAAGTACATGGTCCATAAACTATCAAGGTAAATCCATCCCTCCTAGTTTTCTAACTTTTGGACTAGCTCAACATCCTCCTCTACTTCCTTACCTTGGACTTTGAAAGCATTAATGTCAGTATCAAGGAAACAATTCATGGTGTCTTCTTCTTCTTCTTCAATCATATGTGGAGTTCTAGATTCCCTTGTGATCTTGATATTCTGTCCTTCCAAATTAAAAGTAGCAAATGACAAATCACACTATATACTGCCTCCCATAGAAGCACTCCACTTTCTTGATAGTAGCATCCCATACTGGGGAGGAATATCCACTACCAAGACACTCATGGTCAATTGTGTATTGGGGTATGCAGCTAGTTTGTAAGGTAGAGCCTTGATAGTACCTACAACTAGTACCTCCCTTGAATCCTTTGCTTGACACCTACCATGGGGTGTGTCCAAATTTAATCCCAATGACTTCATAACCTCAGTAGGCATAATAGTATTTGATGCTCTAGAATCAATCATACAATTTTTTAGCAACTTTCCATTTATCTACAGAGTCAAGAAAAAAAAAAGGATCGACTGTTCCTATTGTAGTACTAACAACATTTGTATCCAAATAAATTTGGGGAATTTCAAAAATAATCTCCTCACTACAATTTCCATCTTCATCATTCATAGTTGCTATTTGTTTCTCATTTCCTTCTATTTTTTGAGTATCCATAGATACCACACCATTTACCCAATTTAAGGCCTTCTCTTTGTGTTCTTCTATTCTCATCATCTCCAGCAATGGAACTTTAACAGTAATCTAAGACAACAATTTACTCATATCAATAGGGACATATTTTGAATCAGAGATATCTGGCTTTGAATTTGCAACTTCTTTATCAATCTCTTGGATGGATATGTTTGTTGTTTTTTTATTATGGACTTCATTCTCTTTCTACAAAGCTAGAACAACCTCAGCTATGGGTTTGGATTTTATCTTATAAACAAATGTTAGTTTAGCATTTTTCTTTATTTTTACCTTATCAACAACACTGGCATCCTTATACTTGTCCTGTGATGTTTTTACATCTTTGTCCGTTTTCTTGAAGAAAATTCCAGTAGGCTTCTGATTTGGACTACCAATCACTCTATTTCTCAGGTTGTAATTTGTTTTATCTTGAGTAACCATGTTTTCTGTTATCAAAGAAATTTCTTCATCAGAAGGCCTCCTCAAAACAATTGTTTCCTTACTTTTCAAAATATTGCACTAGATGTTGTTAGGCCCACTATCCTCATCAGAAAAGACTTATTGATGGTATGATTTAGTTTTGGTTTGAGAATTAAAGACATCCTGATTTTCATCCTCTTCAGTAGATTCAATCTCATCCCAAACATGGGAGGAAACCATTCCACATCCCTAGTCATCATAAGGCTATTCCTCACTAGACTCTTGTTCCTCTTGTGAAGAAACACTCTGGGATATGATGCAATAGTTAGGATCATGTGGTGACTGACAAGCCATACACCATGAAACCTCTTCCACCATATTCATTAAGTTTCTTTGCAATGGATCTGGGGTCCTATCATTTGGTTTATCCTTTCTGTTAGGAAGAATAGGCTTCCCATCTTTCCATTGAGTATTATAAGGGTAATTATGCATTCTTGGCAATTTGTTGAAATTATTAAAGGGAGGCTTATCTCCTCCTGTAATTTTGTTATTTCTATTTTCACCAGGCTTCAAGTCCTTTATTGCTTTCAATATCTATTTCAAGCTATCATCATCCTTAGGTTTTATACTCATAGGCTTTCCTGGATCCTTTCTATTTAATAGTGGTGATTTGTTGTCTTCCCCTCTTCCCAACTTTCTTGAAATTCTCTGGTTACTCTCTATGTTCATAGCTAATTTGTAAGCTTCAACAAGACTCCTTGGATTTTTGTCTCTCAAAAGGTAGCCCATCTTAGAGTCAAAAGCATTTAAATATGTAACAAGACACACTCTGTCATCCAATCCGATGACCTGCAATAACTTATGCATGGCTTTTTGGAATTTGACATTAAACTCAACAACATCCTCATTGAAATTCTTTTTTATGTTATTAAATTAATTTAGCATAAAACCCTCATGTGTTTTGTCACCATACTATTCTTTGAAACAATGCCTAAGCTAATCCCATGAACCTATGCTACCATGTGGCAAAGCCCTAAACCAATCCCTTGAATCTTCTATTAGAGATTGTACAAATAATTTCATTATAACATCATCAGGCACAATGTTATAATCATCAATTACATCAATAAACTTTTTTAGGTGTTCTTCACAAGTAACAACATTACTTCCAGTAAATTTAGGGAGCTTCTTCCTAATTTCTTCAAAGATAGGGTTAGGATACCCAAGGATGCTAGTGAAAACCAACTATTTACATCTTTCATGAATAGGCCTTGTATTAGATATACCAACACCCTAAGATGTAGATGCATTAGTGTTTTCTATGGAAGAGCTTTTGATCCCTCCTGGTAGGGGAACACCAGTTGTGTGACTAGCTATGTTTGCAACATTAGTTCCTTGTTGGAATTAGCAAAGTTTGTGGGTCCTATAGACCGTCTTAGAAAATCAATCTTCTTTCTCATTTCTAATGCTGAAGCTTCTAGTTCTACCTTTTCAAGTTCTTTAGCTAACAATTCCTGTTCTCTTTTAGCCTTTTCAAGGTCTACTTCCATTCTTAGAGTTTGGTCCATAGGGATCTTAGGGCCTACAGGTTCCTTGATTGAAATACTTGTGACCTTTTGCTTTCCCTTATCCTTTGGATCCCTTGTTTCAAAAACTTGGTGGACAATAGGCTATTCATTTGTCTGTTCAGGAATGGGAACATAATTTATGGCCTCTAAATTTAACAGGTGCCTTCTTAATTGGTCAGCCCTTATCATGGCATTTTTGACTTTTTCTTCTTTTTCCTTTTCTCTTTTTTGCCTAATGGCTACTTGTTCATGAATTCTTCTTTCCAATTCATATACTTCTTTAAATATTTCCTCAGAATCAGGAAAAGTTGTTTCAGATTCAACTTGTTGTGTTTGAGGTTCTTCTTGCTGATCCTGAGACTCATGGAGGCCTTGGGGCAATGATGAACCAAGGGTGAAAGGGGGAACAAAGTCTTTTCCACCCCTGCTTTTACTTCTAGATCTTCTCTCCCCTCCATGCCATCTATTTGGAACTATTTTCCTATTGTGGGGTAATCTTTCACCCTCTCTCTCTATAGGGGAAAAATAATCCTCATACTAGTTTAAACCTAGATCAACCACCTCCTCATATTCTGAGGCATTTCCTTCTTGACTAGGAGGAGCAAGACCTTCCCATCTTGAGTTCCTCTTTTATTTCTAGGTAAGAGACATGTCACTGATACTTTTTTCACTCCTAACCTGGCCTCATCTAGATGTGGTAGGAAGCTCACCCTGCAAACTTTCCTTTGGGTGTTCCTTCCTCCAAGACCTTGTATTTTTGAAACTCATAGTGATATAGTTATGTTTTATTTAGCACTATTATAGAGATGTTTTAGAGTCGCCACCCAAGCTATGTGGGATTTTCTATGATTTTAAACAAATAGGAAAGGGTAGGTAGAAATTGGAAAGGAATCAACTCTATGTGTAAGGGTAACCAACTAGCTTTAAAGTAAGCGGACCAGGAGTCTAGCTCAACTTGTACCTGCGTTACTTAGAACTTTCTTAACAAATCCCTAGAAGAGTCACCATTTTGTTGGTTCTTCAAAATATTTTACACTCCAAGAGATACCAGTATGCTTATGACTGATGTTAAGGAGTGGTTAATTCCAAATGTGGGAAATCTATAAGCAACTGAACCAACTATAGGGACAAAACTACCCACTTCACTTTTGGTTCTGCAAAACCAAGGCGGGTACACCTGATCCAATAGATATAGCTCTATTCTTTACCTAATACTAGATCTTACAAAAGATGATAGTGAGAAAGTACTAAGTAACAACCTATTACTCATTGACTTTCCATCATTGGGTAGAACAACATATAAAATAAATAAAATGTAAAAGACTGGTATTGATTTATGTTTTAGGATCACAAGATGTCAATCATTCTACACAAGGAAAAATAGGGAAATACAGGCTAGTGCCCTATCCATTGGGTGAAAGATCAGAGGATAGAATAAATACAAAGATATTTGGAAAATAACTGGTCTTTAAACATAAATACACAACATTCCAACTATTTCCTACTTTTTAAAAAATCCTCAAATGAATTCAGTAAACATATATCCCACCCTTAGTATTTAATCCAATCCTAGATCAGAACTCAAAGCTAAATACATACATATAAATCTCAGAAAGGCTTAAAGACTTACAGAATAAACTCAAAGGAGAGACAAAGATTTGAAATCTATATTAAGTATAACCTTTGAACATTGTATACACCATATTATGAATGATAAGCTTGCAAAACAACAACAACAACCTGTACTTCTTTTCTATTGCTTGATGAAAAATGATACAATATATTACAATCCTCGACTGAGGGCTAGGGTTTCAGAAATTTTATCTATTTAACTCCTAAACTCACAATGCCTAGAATGATCATGGAAAATCCTTTATATACAAGGAGATGCAACAAGCTCCCGATCATTCTAGGGTTTACAAAATTTCTAACCTAAAAACTTTTACAACAACCTCAAAAAGTTTACAATAAATACATTGATCAAGCAGGTGAGATATTTGTAGCTGAGCCACCCTACTTTATGTATTCAATATTGTCCTTGGGTCCTTTCAACAAATCTGATTTGCAACATCCTATTGTCCATCCTACAATGAATGTCTTCCTACATCTCAACAACCTTTACGACTCAAAAAGTAACTGCCTTTACTTTCTCTAAGAGGCTGGTGGAGTACTAACTTTTTCAAGATGACGTATGTACTAATACCTCCATTTATTGTACACCTCCTCACTTGGGAACTCAAATTTGGCAAACTCAGTCCTCTTAGTTGATAATTATTCCCACTCATTTTCAATCTGAGTGACCTTATGCCGAATATTATCAAACATTGATTTGACATTTATTAACAACTTGATAACGCTGCTAAAAGAAAAGGTGTCACTTAGGACACTAGTCACCCTTTCTGACAAAAGTGCATCCATCTCTTCTCTCCATAGATATGATTCATTAAATTTTCCCTTATCTGTAAAAATGGTGGGCATGAGCTCATAGTTTGAAAGCATTAATTCAGCTTTCAACATACTTGATCTTCTAATAAAATTATCCAAAATGATGCCATATTGTTTCTTCACAATCTAATGCACTGGCTTAATCAATGGATTAGGATCCTCTTGGCCCTTTGATAGCATTCAAAACAACTTCACATTAGGAGACCTCTCAATCCATTTCTTCAAAATTGGTGACATTTCAGTCTTCTCTGTATTCAAAGCTTCAAATAAAGAATGTAACTTGCTGACATGATTATAGAAAATGGAGGGCTTCAAATCATATGCAAACTGCATGATTGCATCTGTCATTTTTTCTTCATACTTCTAGTTTGCCAAAGCTGTGGCCTTCACATTTTCATCTCTTTCCTTCTCCAGTTGTACTCTTATTTCCCTCAATTTATTAGTCTCCTCTATTAATCTTTGTTTCTCCCAAATAACCCTCGCATCCATACTTGTCTCTAGGAGTGGTGAAGGTGGAAACTCAACAATTGGGCTTGAGGATGAAGCACCTACAAGCCTGTCAGAAATTGCCAATTGGGGAGACCTGTGGTCCTAGGGTCTAGATAACTGAGCAATCAATTTATCCTTCTAGATCAACTCCACCTTGAGATCATTATATGACTTAAGGAAAATTTAAAATTTAGCCCTTAGTTATTCCTTTTCTTGGGCATCCTTTTTTGCAACTTTAACATTGAATTTGGTAGTCTCCAAAATTAAGTTTGATGCTTCCACACAAGACGTCTCTCGTACTCTCTGTACTAATATGTTTCTTGCATATCCTGTAGTATGAGCTTCTCTTTTCCTTTTTTTTTCCTACCTTTTAAGGGACCATATTACCAAGGCTGCATGAAATTCTAAGAAAGCAGTTCCTCTAGTAGCTTGTTGTGCCTTCTCTACAGTAGCAAGATTTTTTACCTTGCTTTTCCTAACTTGATCAAAGACAATTGCATCAGCAATGTTCCACTCTGGTAGAATGAGCACCCCTACAATATGGACCATAGCCCTTCCCTCCTCAGGAGTAATATTCTCAAACTGCTTGATCATCTTTGCCTTGGTCTCATTTTCTATTTCTATGATGTCCCTATTAGGGAACTCTTCCTTTTTCTTCTCACAGATCTCTTTATATTGGTTTATTTTCATTCTCCATAAAACTTGGGAGAATGCCCTAGTTTTCACAAATTTCTCATCAGCTATGAAAGAATCATAGGCTTGCTTCAAATATAGGGTCCATTTGTTTACCCTCAAACTCCTCAACTATAAGATCCATGGCCACCTCCTTAGGTGCCTCAGGCATCCCTTCTTGCAACTCATCATTGGAAATAAAAATGTTTCCCTCATTCCTCATTTGTACCAATTGCTCCACTACCCCATGTTCATCTAATTGGATGGGGGATTGAGAAGGAGAATAAGCTTCCTCTCCTGGCCTTACCTCTTCTTGTCTTTGCCTCCTTGGAGAGGGTCCCTGCATTGCCAGATCATCCATTGGTCTTTTTCCTTTTGAGGTAGAAGGAAAATCTTGACCTCTTTGTTGTGGTGGTAAGAGAACAGTGTAACCACTCTTCTTCTGCATTGTATAAACTCCCTTTGGAGTCAATTTCATATATTTTGGCTGGCTCAAAATCTGCCTAGCTCTTTTAGGGTCTGTCTTGCTTACATCAGCCATCTTTTCATTTACCACATGCATGATGCCTTCAAAATGTTCCACAAGGGCATCTACTTTCCTTTCCCATGGCTCAAAGCCTTTTAATGGGTCATATGCCTTGTCAAAATTTCTAATGAAATCTACAGACTTCTTGTAGATGATCCATTTCTCTTTCTTAATCTCTTGAGTTTGAAGGTCAAACTGATTCCTTATCACATCTTTAGGAAAATTAAATTGATGCTCAATAAGAGCACACCTTACCTTTTATCTAAACATTCCTAAGAGGAAACCCTCTATTTCTACACACCTTGCCACTACTGTAGTCATTCTATAGGGCTACAAGACTTTATTTAGATGCACCCATCCTCCCTTTGTAATCACATACTGATGTGCTATAGTTATGTTCAGGAAGAAAGGTCCCCTTCCCTTACCAGTGAGGGTGGTTTCCTGCAGGTCACCAATTTGCCTCAAAATTGTAGTATATCCTAATTTTAATTGGACCTAATAAGGTAAAATGTATGGTGCCACTTTGCAACCATATACTCTGAAAACTATGGAAATTGGATACAAAATTATATCCCCAAAATTGTGGACTATGGTGATGTCCTGGCAATGCTCCTTTGGTCTGATTAATCTTAACAGCTCCCTTGGGATTCTAGGATTGTCAAAAAATAACAAGGTTTTGAGCCTTGAAGCAAAATCCCTATCAAAATCAATGTAACTGGCATCAATTCTATCCCATGATAGAGTTGTGGTCCATAGTTGGACTGGAAGGGTTTCTCCATATCTCTCCTTCACAATGTTGACTATCGAGCAGAAGAAACTCTCACCCTTGTATAAGAACATATGCATAACTATTGAATACTATCCAAAAGGCCTAGTAACCTTCATGTTCTTGATTCCCATCAATCCTTCATGAATAAGATCAGCCAAATGAGATGCAAAATCAAAAATCAATGCTAATTGGGGGTGCAGTGATTGTACCATCATACACATGTATGTGATTTTCATATGACTTGCTTCATCATGCCCTAGAATCAAAGTTAATGACTTATAAACCTCCTGTACTCTTTTACTAAACAAATCTAGCCTAAAAGGCTCTGGTGTGCTTCGACTGATGACACACATGGATCCAATTTCCTCCAAAAATTCCCTTAGAGGCCCTACTCTCAAATAATCCCTCTGTGCCTCATATATTTCTGTGAATTCTGTGAAATCTATTTTCTCCAACCCAACATAAGGGTCATTGTGTGAAAATACCTCCCTAATCTCATGATCTGTGATGCTGATCAGGTCGTTCCCATTTATGTCCTTGACACACTTTATGACAGAATCATAGCACTTGGCAATTTGGATGAACAACTCTACATCCATGAATACTCCAGGAACCACCAACTTCCCTATATCAAATTGCCAAATATTACTAATGGGGGCATATGAATTTCTCTGTGAGTATGCTGATCTAAATAAAATCAGGCCATTATGATCTTTACCCACCCTAGCATCTCTCATCCAATTCCCTCTATCATGGAGTGCTTCAGCCACCGAGTACCTAGGGTTTATTGGGACCAATTATTTTAATCTAGCTAGCCCATTATCAGAATGTAGGAGTAACTGCATTAAATCTTCAAAAATTCCCCTATCCTCGTACTCTATTATACCAGACAAATTCCTCTTTGGCGGCATTTTAACTAGGGCTTTTCTAAAATAGTATATCAAAACCTGAGAAAGACCCTAAATACTTTCAACTGTCAACACAATTTTCCTTGCAACACCTTCATAGACTTCAAGCAAATTTTTAAACTCAAAAAAGAAACCTACCAAGTGCCAGTAGATTCTTCGCTTGAAAATGCTCCTTGAGGAAAATCTAGTGCGCCAAAAAGTTTACGAGGGCAGTAAAGAGAAACAATGATCAAATTTGGGATATAATGTTGCCAACTATTTGCAATTGTTCGCATGTAGCTCATTAAGTCCACCATTACTAAAAGTTGGCAGCCTCAGCACTCACAAGACATGAAAAATGTCACAGAGCAAAAATTTTAATTCAAGCCATTTATTTTATTTTATTTCTGACACATCGGACGATCAGCAAACAAAGCCACGCAATCCCTTTTCACTTTTTCCCAAATGAGTTCGTAGCCAATGATAAAATTTCAATATAGCCATGTGGGGGAATAAACAACTTATCTCTACTTTGCACAAAGTGTACAAGTGTCACCCTGTCACTAAAGCGCTAACCCAAAATTTTTAGAATAACCAAATCAAGATATAACGACAACCATCAATGCCATTTAATTAGACAATCGCCATATTTCAATAAAAGCTTGGCCCCACAGTTTTCCTTACAAACCTCTATCAAATCATAAGATGCCAAGTCAGACAGGTCAGCAGGTGGAAGACCCCACCTATATCCTCGATGTCAAATAAACTGACAACCTCACATGTCATCACTACCTTTAGCCAATTAGAAATGATTGCATCATTAAGAGTCAACAACAAAAGATCCACCTAGCGGTTCCCATCTTTAATCAAGATCAACGGTCATTGCTATACCGCTGATCCTAAAAAACATGGAGCCTATCCTAGTGGTATAATGACAACTGTGAGATCTTGTTGAACTTTAATCATCCGAGAAGGAAAGCCCCATAGTTGACACTTCACTTAGCCTTTGTCAAATCAAAAAGTGCCATGCTACAAAAACTGGCAAGTGGACCCCTTCTCCTTTTCTTTCTCGACACCCAAAACCCTGACAATTGCCACATTGTAAATGACTGAAACTAATAGAAAGTGAACATGTCAGTGTGACTTAGTGTTCTAGGGCCCACTTCACACTTCATTCCTTAAAGAGGATTGGACAGTCATCGCTATACCGCAAGCTTAAATTCCTTACATCATTTGTCAATGGTATAACGACAACCGTAAGATCAATTTGTTGTTTAATCCTCTGAAAAGTCTGACCCCACAACTGCCACATCATTAAAGACAAATATCAACCCAAGAGAAATGCCACAGAAAATGACAAGTCAGAACCTGCCACTTTCAGTGAGAAATTTGATCAGACGCCTGTCGCTTAAGCGTAATGCTTAAAAGGCTATCATCTTGGTCCAATGGTATAGTGATAGCTATTGATCAAATTCGTTGTTTAGTTGCCATCACACTCCTTTACAAGACTGGCCCGCTCAGACAGGTGGTGCTTCATCGCTAAAGCGCATGTCAGAGATTTTGACAACGGGTAGTCTTGCGGTTCAACAACAGCCACAAGTTTCAAAAGGTCAATACTTAGGAAAAATCACTGGAAACTTAGGCTTTGAAAGAAATAATTAAAAAGGTAGCCCACCTGACAACCTAATGATATAACATGTAAAGCAATGGGTTAAAGGGGTTTCAAAATAGCACATGCGTATTTTGGAGAATTAATGAGCCAAAAAGCAACGTGAAATTATAACAAGACTCAGGACTGGTTAGGGTTTTTACCATAAAACCCTGCCATTAGGCCAATAACTTGGATCATTTTTAAAATTCTGGCATGAAACTAAAATTTTTAGAATAGTGCTAACACTATGTATTATCACTCTACACAAGTTACAATTTGCATACATAGTATTCATGCATGCACATGATACTATAGAGGAGGATAGAAAGGTTATAAGAGAGTATCACTTATATATCAGTGATGATCGTACACATTCCTCAAATTTTGTGCAAGGATGCTTTTAAGTTTTCTATGACATTTTAAGGGAAAGACGTATAAGATACAACCAAGACTTAATATGGTTAGACAATTGCACCTTACAATTCAAGAATGCAAGGATGTTCTACTGGTTGACTAGGATTTATGTGACAATTGGTGTGCAACATTTTTGGAATTTTATTGAGGAAAGTCATGGAAAGGGAAAGCATGATGGTGTAGGAGCATGTGTGAAAAGAGCTATTTAGATTGTTGTACACTTACGGGATCAAGTGACATGCATTCATTTAGAAGTTCAAATGCAACATCATTAGCTATTTATACGAGACAAATTGCATGCTTTTTCTCTTCGTGTATGCAATTTTTGTGGGATGAATGTGAATCAAAAGAGTGAGTCGACTAATGGTCTTGTAGACCTTTGCAAACCCTAGATACATATCAAAATCCTCAAGCACTACAACTGAACCAGATGGAAGTATCAATAGATTTTGACCATGTATCTGACCTAGTTGAACTAGGTAATTTATCATTTTATTACTTAGTGAATTCTTTTTCTCATCTTGTATGCATTTTAAGGTCAATTTATTAGTTCTTTCTATTGATTTTGGTATTAACTTATAGTCTTCTACTTAATGAAGGTCATGTATATGCAGTCATTGTAGATGAGAACAATAAAGAAGGAACAAATTACTTTTTGTGTCATTGTATTGAGGCCAAAAAGAAATTGACAACTACAGTCACTAATGGAGAGAGTATTGAGTACCTAATAGGTTCTATTTTTATGATAGGCACATGGCCTAGAAGGTACTATTGTTGTGTCAAGTTGTATTGAGACCTCTTAAAATCAATTTATTACACTTTGTATTGATATTGGGATTAACTTATTTTTATAATAAAATGCAGGTACCCTATCAAGAATTTTAAAGCCTAGTTGTTTGAGGACTTTGAGACATATAGACACATTCTTCATTACTCTTACCTTGTTGTTGCAACAAATATTAAATTGATTAAATATCATGGTAGACCTCTTAATAAGAATTTGTGGAAAGTTTGTGAATCTGACCATGAGGCAATACTTGACATAATAAGGGTTAGAGCTGATCAAGAAGGTTCAATTGATTGATTTTGGGTCATAAAGATGAATGATTCTACAATATGGTAGAATGATTTTGACAATTTTTATACGATTCTATGTGCATATGAGCTATAATGTGCATATTTAAATGCCAAATTTTGTATATAAAAACAACAATCAACTATAATGTGCATATTTAGATGCCAAATTTTGTATATAAAAACAACAATTGACAATAATGTGCATATTTAGATGCCAAATTTTGTATATAAAAACAACAATCGACTATAATGTGCATATTTAGATGCAAAATTGTGTATATATAAATAATAATGAGCTTCATCATACATATTAGATGTGAAATTTGAAATATAAAAGTGCCCATGGGGTTGATTTTCAAATATTAAGAGCCCATATTTTTTATATCCTAATTTGTACCATTTAATTATAAATACATATTTAATTTTGTATACTTACATTTGTATTTTCTTAATGCCATGTAAAGTTGATGCAGGAGCATCCTGGGTGTAAGAGCAATCTTGCATCACCCAAAAATATTTCTATTTTTATATTCAATAAGGGCTATTTTGTGCAGAGCTACTATTTATGGAAAGTTACTATTTTTGGTAATTTTTGTATGTGCTCAGAATGATCTGATTTCTTTCTTGGAGGTTCATTTTGGTCATATAAGTCTGCCAGTAAAGTTTCATTGCCAGATCAAGTGTATATTGGAAGATATTGAAGATTTTTGGTATTGGCAGCAGGGTACAGAAACTTTGAACTCAGTTTTGAAGGCTTTAGAGGCCCCGGATGAGGCCAAAAAATTGGGTGACGAGCGCTTGCACCGGTCAAGCCTGTAGAGCGCTTCATGGCATTTTTGAAATGGGGTTATAATAGCCGATCGGGTCAACTGGTGATGACTTATGGTCTTCAGAAGTTGGACCACCTGAAATGGCAGAAAATAATTTTCTTCAAAATTTCTGTTCGGGTTTCAAAGGTTATCTTGAGCCGACTATGATGTAATAAAATGTAAAATAAAATAATGCTAAGTTTGGTCGGCCTTATTGGCTAAAATTCTGGAACCTTCCTAGGCGGTGGAAAATTGCCTATATAAGGAAGGCTGTATTATTGTCTTAGGCAGTTCAGAATAGTTCTAGGGTAGTAGATCTGGGTAATAGTTCGAGGCTTTGTCCTACAGAATATTGTAAGGGAATGCCCATGCGGCTTTGCATATTGTAATTCTGAAAGTTTGTAATTCCATATTTGTGGAGATAATAAGAAGCCAATTTTCTGTTCTTGCATATTGTTGTTGTTTCTCTATTTCTGTTATGTGTTTGTGGTATTAAGGGGAGCACCCTTCATCAAGTGGTATCAGAGCAGGGGTTCTTGAGTGTGTAAACAGATCGCCGATTGTGAGGCAGTTTGCTCCAGGATCGTGGTTAGGGTTTCAGTGCGCATCGCAAAAATGCCTCCACAAAGAGAACGTGGCGGAAGACTTGGTGTTGTGACACCTGAGGTTAGAGAGTTGCAGAGACAAGTGTGAGCATTGCAAGAAGAGATTCATAGAGGAATGAATCTTAATGTCAAAGACGAAAGTGAGGATGAAGCCGAAGAAGAATATCAAGAAGGAGAAGTTGAAATTGTAAACCAGGAGGAAGAAAGACTTTTTCGGGCGATTTCCAAGATTGGGAAAAGACCTAAGATTGAGGTTCCTACATTTTCTAGAAATCTTAACCCAGAGGAATTGATCGACTGGATCAATGAATGTGAGGAATATTTTGAGTATGAAGATGTTGAAGATCCTGATAGGGTCAAATTTGCGAAGGCCAGATTGAAAGGTCATGCGAAGATCTGGTGGCAAGAAATTCAATTGGAGTGAAATAGAAGAGGGAAAGATAAAATCACAAGATGGGATCGGATGGTGGATAAATTGAAGCGACAGTTCATTCCTGTTGATTATGAGCTCGACCTACTAAAGAAAATTCAGAGTTTGAAGCAAGCAGGAAGATCTGTTCAGGAGTATACAGAGGAGTTCTATCGACTTCTCATCAGAACAAGCCATGCAGAAGCTGATAAGGAGAAAGTTGCCCGATACCTTAATGGGTTAAGGCCAAGCATCTAGGAGGAGCTGAATCTGGTTTGAATGAACAGTATTGAAGAGGCATACCAGTTTGCCCTAAAAGTAGAGGAAAAGCTGAACAAGAAGTTTGAGAGCAGACAAAACGGAAGAGGTCGCGGTGGACGATCTGGTGGACGATCATATGGTGGCTGAAATGAAGATCTGAAAAAGAAGGATGAGGCCAGTAGCAGTCAGAATCAGCGAGGAAATAATTCCAATCGCTTCCAGGATCAGAATAATAGAGATCAGAGAGGAAGAGGAAGAGGACAAGGATCTGGAAGAGGTGGCTTCCATGGAACATGTTTTCACTGTGGAGAAGAAGGTCATAGGGCATTTGAATGTCCTCAGCGCCAAGGCAGAATAGATAGGAGAAATGAAGGCCAGGCCAGAGTTGCACATGTAGATGAAGATGCCAGATCATCAAATTCTGAAGATGCTGAAAGAGGAGAAATGTTGATTAACAGAAGAGTCCTGATGAGTGGTGAGAATGAACCTGAGCAAAGGAGGAGCCTGTTTTGCACCAGGTGAAAGTGTGAAGGTAAATGTTGTGATGTGATTATTGATAGTGGAAGGACTGACAATTTGGTGTCAGAAGAGATGGTGACAAAGTTGAAGCTTAAGAGACAGAAACACCCACATCCATATCAGATTGCCTGGGTACAGGATGACCACAGGGTCATGGTCAATGAACAATGCCTGGTGAAGTTCAAGATTGGCGGATACCAAGATGAGGTATTGTGTGATATCATATCTATGGATGCATGTCATATGTTGTTGGGTAGACCATGACAGTTTGAAAGATGTGCTGTACACGATGGCCGTGTGAATACCTATTCCCTGACAAAGGATGGAGTGTGGCATAAGCTAAAGCCATTGAAGGAGACCGAAGAAAAGGTATGTGGTAATGCAAGGATAACTTTTGTTGATGGAAGAAATTTCCTAGATGGTATGAGGCATGAGCGTGTATGTTTTGCTTTAATTCCAAAAGCTGGTAAAGAGGAAGTAGAAGATGTTCCTGTAGAAGTTGCAGATTTGTTGAATGAGTTTCAAGATATTGTATCCGATAACGTGCCTGATGGATTACCACCAGTTAGGAAGATCAGTCATCAGATGGACTTGATCCCAGGAGCGAGTTTGCCAAATAAGGCAGCACACAGAATGACACCTGCAGAAAGTGAGGAGTTGAACAGACAAGTACATGAACTATTACAAAAGGGGTTGATTCGAGAGAGTCTGAGTCCTTGTGCTGGACCAGCGGTATTAGCACCAAAGAAAAATGGAGAGTGGAGGATGTGTATAGATTCTAGGGCAATAAACAAGATCACAATCAAGTACAGGTTTCCATTGCCACGAATGGATGATATTATGGACTGTTTGAGTGGAGCTGTGTATTTTTCAAAGATAGATCTGAAAAGTGGATATCATCAGATTCAGATCAGAGAAGGAGATGAATGGAAGACTGCCTTCAAGACAAAGGAAGGACTGTATGAGTGGTTATTCATGCCTTTTGGGCTAACCAATGCACCGAGCACTTTCATGCGGCTCATGAACAAGGTTCTGAAAGAATTTCTGGGTAAGTTTGTCATTGTTTACCTAGATGATATTTTGATCTTTAGTAAGACATTGGAGGAGCATATGATGCATATTCGTATGGTATTTGAGAAGCTGAGAGAAGAGAAATTGTTGATTAATTTGAAGAAGTGCAGTTTTGTGAAGAAAGAGTTAGTGTATTTGGGATTTGTAGTTTCAGCAGAAGGTCTAAAAATGGACCCAGAGAAGGTACAGGCTATCCTTGAATGGTCTACTCCAAGGAGTGCTACTGAGGTAAGATCTTTTCATGGTTTGGCTAGGTTTTACAGAAAGTTTATCAAAAAATTTAGCAGTATTTGTGGTCCCTTGACTGAAACAATGAGAGGGGATAGAAAAGAGTTTAAGTGGACTAATGGGGCAGAAAAGAGTTTTCAATTGTTGAAACAAAAAGTTACAGAACAACCTGTTTTAGCACTTCCAGATTTTAATAAGGTGTTTCAAGTAGATTGTGATGCTAGTGGTACTGCAATAGGAGCTGTTATGAGCCAAGAAGGTAAACCTGTTGCTTATTTAAGTGAGAAGTTAAATGATGCCAAGAGAAAATATTCTGTTTATGATCAGGAATTTTATGCTATAGTTCAGGCATTAAAGAAGTGGAGACATTATCTGCTTCCTAAGGAGTTTGTTTTGTATACTGATCATCAAGCTTTGCAATATTTGAATAGTCAAGGAAAATTGAATCAAAGGCATTTGAAATGGGTTGAGTTTTTGCAGAGTTATACATTTGTTTTGAAACACAGGAGTGGAAAGTCTAATAGGGTTGCAGATGCTCTTAGCAGAAGGCAACTATTGCTGACAGAAATGCAGATTGAAGTGGTTGGGTTCAAGGAACTTGAGAATTTATATCCAGAGGATCCTGATTTTGGTGAAGCTTGGAAAGCTTGTACAGAACCTGTTACTCTAGACAGGACGAAATGGCTAGATTTCATCATCCAGGACAATATGCTATTCAAAGGGAGTCAATTGTGCATTCCATGAAGTTCTATGAGGGAGAATCTCATCAAGGAGAAGCATAGCGGAGGATTGGCTGGACATTTTGGTCGTGACAAAACTCTTTCTTTGGTTAGTGAGAATTACTATTGGCCACAGTTGCAGCAAGATGTGAAGAAGTTTGTACAGAGTTGCAGAGTATGTCAGATGGCGAAAGGAGTGAAGCAGAATACAGGGTTGTATCAGCCATTACCTATACCAGAGAAGCCTTGGGAGGATATCAGCATGGACTTTGTTCTGGGTTTACCGAGGACTCAGCGGGGACATGATTCAATTTTTGTGGTGGTTGACAGATTTTCAAAGATGGCACATTTCATTCCCTGCAAGAAGACTAATGATGCTATTCATGTAGCCGAATTGTTTTTCAGAGAAGTAGTGAGACTTCATGGTTTGCCAAAGACCATAGTTTCAGATCGGGACACTAAGTTTGTTGGATATTTCTGGCGTACATTGTGGAAGAAGTTGAAGACAGATTTGAAATTCAGTTCATCACATCATCCACAGACTGATGGACAGACAGAGGTGGTGAATAGGAGTTTGGGAAATTTGCTGAGATGTTTGGTTGGAGATAAGCCAACAGGATGGGATTTGATTTTACCACAGGCAGAATTTGCATACAATAATTCCGTCAATAGGAGCACTGGTAAATCACCATTCTAAATTGTATATGGAAGTAGTCCAAGAAATGCATCTGAATTGAGAAAGATAGATAAAGGAGAAATAAGTAGTGCTGAAGCTGAAGATTTTGCAGAACACTTGAAGAACATCCATGAGGAGGTGAGGAAACATATTAACAAGATGAATGCACAGTATAAGGCTAAGGCAGATGAGAAAAGGAGGCATAAGGAATTTCAAGTTGGCGATGAAGTCACGGTTCATTTGCAGAAGGAGCGGTTTCCGGTTGGTACATATAACAAGTTGAAAATGAAGAAGTTTGGGCCATGTAAGATACTGAAGAAGCATGATTCAGGAAATGCATATGAGGTAGAATTGCCTAGTGAGCTGAATATTTCACCAGTGTTTAACATTTTAGATTTGACAGAGTATCACGAAGGAGGTGTTGAGGATGAGGTTGCAGCAGCACAGTGGAGTATTCCAGTAACCAGTTCAGATATCAAGGAGATTGAAGACATACTGGACAGTCGTGTTGGCAGAAGCACAAGGAACATGACATATGAAGAGTATTTGGTCAAATGGAAAGGACAACCTATTGAAGATTCCTCATGGCTAACAAAGGAGGAGGTTAACCGTCTTGGTTTTCCTCTGCACACCTAAGTCGTGACAGGGTCACTTCTCAAATTACCCTGGGTGTCTGATGCAGGAGCATCCTGGGTGTAAGAGCAATCTTGCATCACCCAAAAATATTTCTATTTTTATATTCAATAAGGGCTATTTTGTGCAGAGCTGCTATTTATGGAAAGTTACTATTTTTGGTAATTTTTGTATGTGCTTAGAATGATCTGATTTCTTTCTTGGAGGTTCATTTTGGTCGTATAAGTCTGCCAGTAAAGTTTCATTGCCAGATCAAGTGTATATTGGAAGATATTGAAGATTTTCGGTATTGGCAGCAGGGTACAGAAACTTTGAACTCAGTTTTGAAGGCTTTAGAAGCCCCGGATGAGGTCAAAAATTTGGGTGACAGGTGCTTGCGCTAGTCAAGCCTGTAGAGCGCTTCGTGGCATTTCTAAAATGGGGTTATAATAGCTGATCGGGTCAACTGGTGATGACTTATGGTCTTCGGAAGTTGGACCACCTAAAATGGCAGCAAATAATTTTCTTCAAAATTTTTGTTCGGGTTTCAAAGGTTATCTTGAGCCGACTATGATGTAATAAAATGTAAAATAAAATAATGCTAAGTTTGGTCGGCCTTATTGGCTAAAATTCTGGAACCTTCCCAGGCGGTGGAAAATTGCCTATATAAGGAAGGCTATATTATTGTCTTAGGCAGTTCAGAATAGTTCTAGGGTAGTAGATCTGGGTAATAGTTCAAGGCTTTGTCCTACAGAATATTGTAAGGGAATGCCCATGCGGCTTTGCATATTGTAATTCTGAAAGTTTGTAATTCCACATTTGTGGAGATAATAAGAAGCCAATTTTCTGTTCTTGCATATTGTTGTTGTTTCTCTATTTCTGTTATGTGTTTGTGGTATTAAGGGGAGCACCCTTCATCAAAAGTGCAAAAAATGTGATTCCTTTCTATGAATTTTGTATCCTTATATTTGTATTGTCTTAACTTTGTATCCTTACATTTGTATTGTCTTAATTCCATGTACATTTGTATCATCAAATGATGTAATAGTTGGAGTCATTGAGTCAAAATTGGTCAAATGTGTCCAAAGTAAAATGGTGATTTCCTAGGGTGAAGGGATAGTGTTGAAGGATTGCATCCTGGCACCAAACGGTCTGTGCCATTAGCTTTGGTTGGGTGGTTAAACACTAGTGACAACATCATTTTTCCCATGGAGTCACTACAAAATTCACAACCATGGCGGACCAAAGTGTCCCCAAGGTCCACTAAGCAGGATTGGGCAGCGATCTTTCGAGGCTTGTATCTCATACCCTGTGTGAGGTATCGAAAATCTATGAGATGCTACAAGACCATGTTTCTGAGGCCTAAAATAACCTCTCTCCATTCTGGGAGATTCAAATTTGTTTGAATTTGGCATACAAATCTTTCTTGACGCTAAAACTTGTAGTGAGGGTCAGTTGAAAGTTGCACCACTGGGTTTCTTCCAAACCATTTGTCTTGACACCAAATGGTCTACACCATTAGCTCTGGTTGGGTGGGTAAACACTAGTGAAAACCTCATTTTGACCACGGAGTCACTAGAATGTTCACAACCATTTCAGACCAAAGTGTCCCCAAGGTGCACTAAGCACGATTGGGTAGCGATCTTTCAAGGCTTGTATCTCAGACCCCATGAGATGTATTGATAAACTATGAGATGATACAAGACCATGTTTTTGAGGCCTACAATAACCTCTCTTTATTAGATGGAAGATTCTAATTTGTTTGAATTTGGCATGCCAATCTTGCTTGACACCAAAACTTGTAGTGAGGGTCATTTGAAAGTTGCACCACTAGATTTCTTCCAAAACATTCATCCTAGCACCAAATGGTATGTGCCATTAGCTCCGGTTGGATGGGTAAATGCTAGTGACAACCTCATTTCAACCATGGAGTCACTAGAACATTCGCAACCATGCCAGACCAAAGTGTCCCCAAGGTGCACTAAGCACGATTGGGCAATGATCTTTTGAGGTTCATATCTCAAACCTTGTGAGATGTGCCAGTGAACTATGAGATGATATAGGATAGTTTTTTTGAGGTTTACAATAACCTCTCTCCATTCTGGGAGATTCAAATTTGTTTGAATTTGGAATGCCAATCTCACTTGACGCCAAAACTTGCCATGAGGGTCAGCTGAAAGTTGTACCATTGGGTTTCTTCCAAAGCATTTGTCATGGCACCGAATGGTCTGCACCATTAGCTTTGATTGGGTGGGTAAAAACTAGTGACATCCTCATTTCAACCATAGAGCCTCTAGAACATTCACAACCATGCCGGACCAAAGTGTCCCCAAGGTGCACTAAGCACGATTAAGAAATGATCTTTTGAGGGTCGTAACTTAGAGCCCGTGAGATGTATCAAAAAACTATGATATGTTACATGACCATGTTTCTAAGGCCAATAATAACCTCTCTCTATTCTGGGAGATTCGAATTTATTTGAATTTGGCATGCCAATCTCTCTTGACGCCAAAACTTGTAGTGAGGGTCAGTTGAAAGTTTCACCATTGGGTTTCTTCCAAACCATTTGAATTGACACCAAATGCTCTATGCCATTAGCTCTTGTTGGGTGGGTAAATGCTAGTGACAACCTTGTTTCAACCACAGAGTCACTAGAACGTTCGCGAGCATGCCAAACCAAAGTGTCCCCAAGGTGTACTAAGCATGATTGTGTAGCGATCTTTCGAGGCTCATATCTCAGACCTCATGAGAGGTATCAAAAAACTATGAGATGCTACATAACCATGTTTCTGAGGCCTACAATAACCTCTCTTTATTATGGGAGATTCAATATTTTTTGAATTTGGCATGCCAATCTCGCTTGACGCCAAAACTTGCAGTGATGGTCAACTAAAAGTTACATCACTGGGTTTCTTTCAAACCATTCATCCTACCACCAAATGGTCTATGCCATTAGCTCCCATTGGATGGGTGAAAGCTAGTGACAACCTTGTTTCAACCATAGAGTCACTAGAACGTTCACCACCATGCTAGACCAAAGTGTCCCCAAGGTGCACTAAGCAGAATTGAGCAGCAATCTTTCGAGGCTCATATCTTGGACCCCATGAGAGGTATCAAAAAACTATGAGATGCCACATTACCATGTTTTTGAGGCCTATAATAACCTCTCTCCATTCTGGGAGATTTAAATTTGGCATGCCAATCTCTCATGACGCCAAAACTTGCAGTGAGGGTCAGTTGAAAGTTGCACCACTGGGTTTCTTCCAAACTGTTCATCGTCTTACTAAATGGCATGTTCCATTAGCTTCAATTGGGTGGGTAAATGCTAGTGATAACCTCATTTTGACCACAGAGTCACTAGAACATTCACGAATATGCTGAACAAAAGTGTCCCCAAGGTGCACTAAATATGATTGGGTAGTGATCTTTCGAGGTTCGTATCTAGGACCCCATTAGAGGTATTGGAAAATCGTGAGATGCTACAGGACTATGTTTCTAAGGCCTAGAATAACCTCTCTTCATTATGGGAGATTCAAATTTTTTTGAATTTGGCACACTATTCTCGCTTCATGTCAAAACTTGTAGTGAGGGTCAGTTGAAAGTTGCACCACTAGGTTTCTTCAAAACCGTTCATCCTGGCACTGAATGGTCTATGCCATTAGCTCTAATTGGGTAGGTAAACACTAATGACAACCCTGTTTCAACCACAAAGTCACTAGAATGTTCGCAAACATGCCAAACCAAAGTGTCCCCAAGGTGCACTAAACACGATTGGGCAATGATCTTTCAAGGCTCGTATCTCAGACCATATAAGAGGTATTAGAAAATGGTGAGAGGCTACAATACCATTTTTCTGAGACCTATAATAATCTCTCTCTATTATGGGAGACTCAAATTTGTTCTAATTTGGCATGCCAATCATGCTTGATGCCAAAACTTGCAGTGAGGGTCAGTTAAAAGTTGCACCACTGGGTTTCTTCCAAAACATTTATCCTGGCACCGAATGGTCTACACCATTATCTCTCATTGGGTGGGTAAATGTTAGTGACAACCTCATTTAAAACATGAAGTCACTAGAACATTCATGACCATGCCGGACCAAAGTGTCCCCAAGGTGCACTAAGCACCATTGGATATGTCTGCAAGCATTTTGGTGTATCAAGAGGCAAAGTGGGACCATTCCTAGGGTAAACCTACCCAGCCAGACATGATGGAAGTATTGGTTTGTGCCCATAATGAAAAGATGTCTCTTCTCCAAGGGAGATGGGGTCATGACCATAAACGGTCATTTGCAAATGTAAAGAGACCAAGGATGGTCATTTAAATGTGTCTTAAACATGTTTGTAAAATTTTGATGATCATTGTGTAACAATGATAAAGACCTTTAAGGTCAGCATTGATTTTAATGTGGCCAATAGAGCCATTAAAATGATGTAAATGTACTAAATGTGCTAAAATGGTGTAATAGTGCCTTATTGATAAAATAAGCCTTAAGGGTCACTACGAGGTCTAGATGACCTTAGGGGCAATATTTGGTTTGAGATAGAGTGTTTAAGCCTTAGACAAGGATCTAAGAAAAGATATATCTTGTGAGGGTCGAGTTGATGAAGGTAGTTGTCAACTTGACAACTTCTTAAAAGAACTTCTAATTGTTAACAATCGGTTTGTGACTGTTGTAGACACTGTTAGAGTTAGTTACTATCAGTTTTAGAGTGTTTGGGGATCTATTAGAGGAGATCCATGTGAGTATGGTTTAGTATGTAGAGTCGTGTGATAGAGAACCGATGTAAATGGTTCCAAATCAATAAACAAATTTATATTCTTGCAAACTGGTTCACTGGCCCGTGGGTACAGTCATTAAACTAGGGCATTTGAATGCATTATGGAATGTGTTTGTGATGGGAAATGGAGTAAATTTATTGTCTATTATCTTGTTATCACTTCCATGTCTATATTGCATCATTTCATTAGTATTTGAAGGCAAGGAATTAACTAGTGTCTTGTACAATAGTGTTTGGTTGTAGGGATATACAAGACATAGTTGTGAAGGGACCATAAATGGTGGTAAATGTTGATTGAAGGTGTATGAAGCATCACCAGTCATTGATGTGAGCATATTCTCTAAAGGATGAGTATATTTTGTGATGGATGTATGCTATTGAGGTCCATAGGGATGTGTTAGATCCATTGGTGGGATCTAGAGGTATTTGCAAGTCTTTTTGAACAAGCCCTAGTCTAGAGACCCTAGAAAGGAGGGTTTGGTACCTAGAATGATAGGTTATTGTTTTATCAATAACAATTTGAAAAAATCTTGATGTAGAAGAATCATTCCATGAATTTTCTTACTTATTTTCATGGAATGATGTGTCTTTGACATGTATAATAGAGTTCTAACATGATACATTGTAGAAGAGTTGATTTGACAAGGTGATCACCAAATTTGTGAAGTGGAGTTTGAAGGATTTTCTTGGTCGAGAGCATCAGATACACATGAATACAATGTACCACATAAAACATGAATTCACTTAAATGATGAATTACACATGTGAGCACATGTAGCACATAAAGCATACACATATATTTTCTTAAGTCATCAAGCATATACATATAGCACAGAGATTATAAAGCATACAGATGAATTCACTTAAGTCATGCACATAGCCCATACACGTGAATATAGGTTATGAAGAATGTACTTGAATACAAATGAATATATTAATGGCATAAATCCTACACATGAGTACATACACACAAGCATATTTACATACTAACAATGAACACATGAGCACATAATTAACAAATTGGATTGAATATCAAGTTTCATATATATCAAAATGAACAATAATTCTGTACAGATCAAAAAAATAGCATACATGCCAAATCAATAATAGAGTTACAAAAATGTGGCATCGACTATGTCAAGGTCGATATATACAATAAAAATGGTGAATATATACAAAATTTGGTCATTCAATAACCACAACTAGATCTATATATCTCTATCAATATCTATGACTCTATTGGATCATCAAAATTGAGCCTCTCGAAAGTAGTAGGTAGATCACTAGGTGTTTGCACAAGAACAATTCAAATACTAAATCAGATATCTTTTCTCAAAATAACTAAATACATGATTGTAATACATTGGTAGTTGAATTGTTGGTTACCTCATCTCTTTCTTCTACAATTGGGTCATTCCCTAAAGTTGATGGTCCCCATCTTGCATGATCTGGACTCCTAAAATAGGCAAAGGATCCATGGGAGGTTGTGAAGAGTGTTGTAACATGTAAAATAAAATTATATCAAGTTAGCACAACATATATGTTAGGAAACACTAAACAAATTATAAAATTGCATCTACTCATATCTAAATGCATATTTTTAACATGTATATAGAAAAAATGCATACCGAAACTTCAGATGGCTCTCCTGTACTCTTAGGAGGCATCGCCACTGATGAGGCATCTATGACCAATTTTTGTATGAATAATTATAACATATGTCATAGTCATAGAGGGAGGATTTCTAAGAGATTTAGAATGATCAAGAATGCAATTGAAAGTAAATATAAAAATGTTACCTCTTCTCTCTCCTAAACATCAATGACATCAGGTGCATTCATTAATTTTATAAAACCCAATCATTTCTATATATAGAAAAAATATTAAGTCAGGTGTATTCATCAATATAGACTACAAGTACATCTTTAATAATGAATAATACATTTCAACAAATAAACTTATACTCTATTGAATTACCTTTTGTCATTTGGGTGTCCTGGAGGATTTCTTTCTCTTTCCCGATGTCCTCAAGTAAGGTGAGATACCCTAGCAAAAAAAAATTAACATAAGAAAAATGAATATGATACAGCATGGTTTCAATTAAAAATGTAAATAAGAGATGTGCAAAATATTATACCACAAAGCTTTCAAAACCAAAGTCAATGGCAGAAAGGGTGATATCATCAAGTTCAAAAATCTGAGTAGTTGACAAGCCCTATAAAACACCAAATAAATATGCATATATTAACAAAATATATTTTTAAACATACATACTATTCTATTTTAAGGAATATTTTTAAAAATTACCTCAAGTGTCGAAGCTACACGTGTGCGTGTATGTCTACTTAAACAAACACTCTGTGGTGTGCTCGTATCACCTGCAACACCCTAGAATGCATATTATTCATGTATCAATTTAAATTATTCTCTAAATAAAAAATCATTTACTTTTATAAGATTTAGGTGATTAATTAATAACATGTCAAAACACAAATAAACAAACCCATCTCCACTCTCTAGAAAATACCATCATCATCAAGTCATTTGTGAGGGCTACATCCTCAACACTGAATGCATGACATCTACCCCCACAATGTGTACACAAATGAGATGTTGAACCATCCTCATTCACGTAAGTATCTACCCCAACACATATACCCTGACAATTGCAGTACATATGCTCAATGGGTTGCGTTGATCCAAATGGTCGCTCTGATAATGATGGAGGTGGCACAAGTGCTGATGCAAATGGTGCATTCAATGATGATGGAGGTGGCACAATTACTGATCCACCCTCTGCTTTGATAAACTATGTACCATGCTCAATGATGACATCAATCAATGATGTGGTTGTATGAAGGGTCTGTAAATCTATGGACTCCTTCAAAAATATTGGGACCACAACATGAACCATGGGTTTTTTAGTTAGAGGCCTCCTATGTTGTGGTTGTACCACCCTACGATCCCTAGGGCTATCCTGCATAGAGCCTCTCCCTCTACCCTGGAACTATCAAATGTCTAAGTAATTCAGCTTCTCGCTAATGATAAACTCACAATATAGCTTTCTCAAGAAATATAGAGGCACCTCCCAATTATTATAGGTTTCTTGGTCAAAGACCATATACAACCTATCCCAAAAAGATATTTTCATCCTATTGTGAACACACCGATGTATAGTAAACCAAGTCGTATTTAATACTAGGGTTTTACTAGTACCGGGATCGGTAAAAAGAGCACATATATCACTTTTAAGAATGTCCTTTTTCACTTCATCATATGACAAGCCATCCACATAAAATGCTCAAAACATATCCCTCTATGAATCCTATTTGGTAATCTCCCTAGAAACCTCATTTTCACTATTGGCCATTCTTTCTAGAATTGAGGCGAGAGTTTTGTGGTGGTCAAGACTAGAGGACCTCAACCTATTGACCAATATAGAAATTTGGGCACTATTTTGTGTAAGGCATTTTATGAGATCATCTTGTGTAGAATCTACATGATCTACTAGAGGACATGGAGGGTTTATGGGTGGCAGGGGTTGTGGAGGAGGATTTTGTGGTTGTGGTTGTTGCTCATGTTCAATATTTTCTTATGTTTCTTGTGCATGAGGTTTTTGTTTTGTTTTTCATTTTGGGGAAGTCTTTGTAGAATCTGACATCAAAATTTAAAAACAAAAAATAAATCAATTAAAAAAACCTACTTCAAATAAAATATGTAAACAAAAACATTCGAAACACTAAAATCTTACCTTTTTGATGAGGTTCCATTGTTGCCAATCAATGAAAAATGCAGATAGAATAAAAACACCCTTGCGTTTTGCAGAAAAATGGCTTCCTCAATTGATTGTTCCTTAGTTTATGGTGTTGGAAATGGTCAAAATATGTAGGTTTTGAGGAATATAATGTTTCTCAAAACCCGTACGCGTTTTGAGGTGCTATTGCCATTTTTTAATATATTTGGCTAGGCTTGGTAAAACCAATCCTAGCACAATTTTGAATTTTGTATAACCTGCTCGGGTTATGAAAATTTTCATTTTTTTTTGGATGTGGCCACTAAACTGTCCACCATCTTGGTGCACTTACCCATATAGAGGCCCTCTAACAATATTGATATTATTAAGGATGGGCATAAAGAATAAATGGGAATTCTTATCAATCTAGATGTACAAGACATACCCAATCAAGGAAATCTTTTCTCCAGTTATGAACTTGAATGGAAACCTATTGGAGATGATAATACCTAACAAATAGACTTTTGTGCTGCTATCCCTCTTGACAAACTCCCTCAGTTTATGAAAGGAGAAGGTTTATTAGATGGCGTAGAAACAAATTTTATACGCAAAAAACACATGGAGTATAATTTGACGGAACCTTCTAACCACGCCACAAAGATGTATTCAAGGTTTGTCTAGATTTAATAAATTAATTAAGCATGTCACATTTATTTATTATATCAATTAATATATATTTTTGTACATGTATAAATAGTTATCATTATGATTTTGGGCCTCGAGATGAAAAAAATGCACTTGAAAACAAAGATGTAAAAAAGAAAAGGATACAAAGGTTTATTCAAAAAAGGGGTTGTCAAGCACATTTTCATGTTAGACTTAGTGTTATGTATGCTAGACAAGATGTTTATATTATTACATATAATGACTATATTCATCAAGATGCCAATGGTGAATTTTGTCATGGAAAGGATGACCATTCTGGTGACCCAAGGATTAGTGTTGCTCCAAGGTTGTCAAATGAGTGTAAATCATATATAGAATCCTTAGTACTGATGGATGTCGGGATAGAAACAATATGTGAACAACATTACCTAGACTTTGGTTTGACAAAGTTGATGAATAAGAGGGACACATGTTTATTGAGAAAGGATGTGTTGAATGCATGGAAAAGAGTGTGCTTCCTATGTTAAAAAAAAAATGAAGATGATGCAAAAAGTGTATGTTTGTGGCATGTGGAGGAGAAAGATAATTTCTTCTACTATAAAACACAAAAAAATGTGGAAAATATTCCATTTATCATAGGCATCCAGACACCATGGATACGAGAGATGATGGTGAAACATTCACATGCAGACTCAATCATTTCAATGGATTCTACATTCTCAAAAAATAAATATGGTGTAAGTAGAACAATGGTAATTTTATTTATGGGTCTTAATTCAATATTTAAAGTCTAATTTATCCAAAAATAAAAATGTATCATATATTTATTCATGTGTAGTATGAGTTATATACATTGCTTGTATTTGATGAACAAGAAGCTGGTGTACCTGTTGCATTTGACATATCCTCAAGAAATTTAAAATATAGGATATAAATGAATGGCTAAAAGAGGTTTACAAAAGAGGGAAATACTATAAAGAAGATTGGCATGTCAATGCATTCATTATGAATGATGCTGGTATTGAAATTGAACCAATTAGGTTTTATCAACCTTACTTTATATTTATAAAAGTGTAATTATTTAATATTTCATTTACAAAATATATCTTTCCTAATTTCCAGCAAGAATTGATTTTTAATTTAATAATCAATTCTGTTAGAATGCAATTATTATTTACCGACTTTTATAATGTAACTTCCAGATCACCCTTTGATTATCGATTACTTCTATGTATTTGGCATGTACGTAGAGAATGGTTAAAGAATGTATACAGGTAAGTTAAAATTCAATTGAAGTATAGGAAAAATCACATGCTTAAGCATCATAGCCTAATATAATTTTTATAATCTAGATTTTTGATTAATAGGGATGTTGGAAAAACAATGTTCGATAGATTGGGTGAAATAATGTGTGCAATGAGTGACAATGTAGACATCATTACTTATTTGATAAAAAATTCATAGAGGAGTTTAAATAAGAGAAGAAATTTATTGAGTATATTTTCAGAAAACTTGGTGTCATAATGAGAGATGCATTGGTAAGTTCATCAAAATATCCATTATGGTTTACATTCATTTACATCTTTTAACTTGTTTATAGTGTAAGCTCAGACATCATATATTTTTTGTATAGAGATGTGGGAAATTTTTTTTCAAAGTTTCTCTCATGCAAACCAAGAAACTTATGCAGCTATAGAGTCATACCATTTTCATATTAAGAGTCATTAGTTAAGTGACCATTCTAAGAAATGCACAAGGAGAATGGATTGGCTAATTCATATGCTTCTCCATAGGGTAGAGCCATACTTTAAAAATAAAAGATATCTATAGTTATATGGATTCTTGGGTAACTTCAAAATGGAGAGATATTACGTAACTACTTTAGAGAGATCAAAAGCAATAGATGATACAAACTATTATCCCCATGATCTTCTTCCTGATACATATAAGATAAGAAGCAAAACTGATCCAACAAAATGGTAGCTCGTTAGGAAATTTGGATCAAATTTACATGTATGTGATTGCCAGTGGGCAAAAAGAGGAAATATGTGCAAACATATGTTGAAGATTTTAGATCTTTTAAAGAGAAACAAAATAAACCAGAAAGATCAAATTGGTGGTCAGTTTCATTTGTGATTTAAGTTTAATTATTATTTTTAATGATTATTATGTTTTTTTTTCAAAACTAACTAAATTAATTTTATTAAATTGTAGATGATGTTACTCCATTGGTTGATGAAAATGATGAAGTTAGAGGGAGTTCTTGTCATGAAAATGATACCATTGGTAATATTAATATCTTTACAATTAAGTGTTAAATAATTTTATGATTCTAAAAATTAACTAATTATTATTTCAATTATAGATGGTTGCATACCTTCAGAAGATCAAGATGTGCTTGGGGTTTTCATTGGTGAATCTCAAAGTACTGGTAATTTTCTAAACCATAATTTTATAATGAAGGATTAGAATGTTTTAAATATTTCTTAACTTAATCATTGTTCTTTCTATTATAGATGGTTGGAAATCATCGAATGCTTCCAACGATAACTTTCAAAATTCAGTTGAATACATAACTTCTTTGCTTTAAAATTTATAACTAAAGAAGATGAAAAAAAACATTTTTAGTCAGTATGTTGAGAGATTTCAAAAAGACATCCATGCAAATTTTTCTTCATCTTCCAAATTCAAATCAATCTCTATCTTTTAGAACATGCCTATGAAATGAATATCACCATGGTTTAGTCCAAGTAAAATGTGTAAACATCATTTTACTCATCAAAAGAGTAATGACATATCTCAAAACTCAAATGAAAGAGCTAATTAACATGAAAATTTTCAATTCCCCTCTATGGGATGTAGAAAGAAAAGGAAAAAGAAGGTCATTAATCGATCAAGCATAACAATACAACACGAAAGAGATGTTATCATCTAGAAAGGTAAGTACATTTTTTCAAAATTATTTTAGTACTTTTTATAACTATATATATATGATAAACATCTGTCATTTTGTAGGTCTAAATGATCAAGAAAGTACTCAATGACGTCAATTACCTTTCTCCATTGATCTAAACCAAATGGTTACATGTGAAATACAAGTTACATATGGAAATTATTTTTAATGATTATTATACTTTTTTAAAACTAACTAAATTAATTTTATTAAATTACAGATGATGTTACTCCATTGGTTGATGAAAATGATCAAGTCAGGGTGAGCTTTTGTCATGAAAATGCAATCCAAACTAGAAATGGTAATGAAATTACAATGTAACAATCAATCAATTTTGAGTCTTTAGTTTGCATATTGATTTTATATGATTCAATATATTAAATTTGCAATATTATTGCAGTGTTAGATGGTGGACAAAAAACTCAAGAAGATATCTTACCCAAGATAACAACAATGGATGCAATGCAAGTTACAAATGGTAATAAAATAATGAAATGCATTTTCATAAATTTTGTGCCTTTAATACATAAGTTAAGTTTTGAGTCTTTAATATATAAATTAATTTTATATATGTTGATTTGTTAAATGTGAATGTTATTGCAGCTTTAAATCATCAATAAAACAACCAAGACCATATGTTACCCTGTTCTCTTGATCTTAGCCAAACAATAACAATAAGTGACAATGAAAATTGGATATGGTAAAGAAATTGTGTACATTCAAATTTTATCAATTCCGAGTCTTTAATTTAGAAATTTATTTTTATAACTAACTCATTTTATTTGTAGGTGTTGATGATATTTATATGGAGGATAACGACCAACACCTCTTTGGATAATCACATGTTGATGATATTTATATAGAAGATCATGGTCAACACATTTTTGGATAATAATATAATATATTATATATTACATATTGATTGTTGAGTACTAAACTCTCTTTCATAGACTAAATGGAACATAAATTTAAGATGTGGAATTCATTTGTTGTAGAAAGTTGACTCATCATGTTGTGACCCTTTCCTTTTTGTAAATTATGATCAAACAATTTCCTTTGAACTTGATGTATATATATAGTGTTTTAATTGAATAGAAGCAAATTAGAAATCTTGTGCACCACACTCTCTTTATAGCTATAAATGTAAATTCTAAACCTAAAAAAATTAAACAACAATACTTAAATTTGGTTTTAAATTTTGAAAGAATTTGAATTATGAAATAATATTTTTATTGTACCTTGTAGTTGTTATCTCTATTTGAGCATTAAGTATTATCATTAGTATCAAATAAGATCAGTCAGTTAACTATATATGATGCATATGCTAGTCGGTTAACTATATAAGCCTTCATACCGAGTAGTCATAAGGCTGTACCAAGAACTAAAAGGAAATAGTTTGAACCAAGCACCAGAGCAGTATTACCGAGCATCAGTGTATACCAATACCAAGTGTCAGTAAACACTGGGCAGACTAGACACCGAGCACTGGTGTATTCACCAAACAGTATTGACAGTGTTTACCAAGCTATCCAGGAAATGGCATAGTAATAAGTTTTGGCACATTTATCTATGCAGATGGTTACAATAGAATCACAAAATATTTTACCAAGATCGAGGATCATTTATTATAGATGTAATCATTAAATGTGATGATGATATTTATGTAATTGTTAGATCTAGGTTATTTTTGTATACCATAGATCTTAGGTTATTTTCCTAAGATGATGTAAACCTAATTAGGTCATGAAGGTTAAGCGGTGATGGAAATCATAGCAGTGTGCTATATATTTTTATTTCATGACATTTTGGCATATAGTCTTGAGAAGTTTTGACATAAGAAAGTGAAGGAAAAGGAGATCTTGAAGCAAGCAGTCATCTTCAAGACATCAGTTATCAAAAAAGGTTGAGCAATATTCAAAGATATTCAGTCAAAGCTACCGAGCAGTACAGAAGAACAATATCTACACATTAAGGTGATATATATATATATATATATATATATATATATATATATATATATATATATATATATATATATATATATATATATATATATATATATATATATATATATATATATATATATATATATATATATATATATATATATATATATATATATATATATATATTTCATAGATATGTTTTAGACAAGCATAAGTTGTCAATTAAAGATACTTTCTGTTATTCTCTAATCATTGTAACAGAGTTGGCAAAATCTCTTAATAGAGTAGACCTAATAGTCTTTTTGTAAATCTCCTTACCGAGTACACACTCAAGTAGTGTTGTTGAAATCTTTTAACCAGGTATATCTAGTCAATCTTATTATTACTCCTAACAGGGTAAGATCATCAGAAGTGATCACAACTTGTAGCCTTAACCATCATACTTTATTATCTACAGTAGTGAAGAATTTATGGGTATCATCCCCACCACAGTTTTTACCTTCTCACAAGGTTTTCTACGTAACTAAAATACTTGTGTTATGTGATTGAATTTTTGTTTGTTTTCATGCAATTTACATTTACAAGGTACTTGAATGAATGAAGCATATAATGGATTTAGTTGGATAGACTAGTTTACTACTATTTGCTAATTAAGTTTGAAGTTAAAATTTTTAGAGGGCATTGATTCATCCCTCCCCTCTTAGAATCTTATCTCTCCATTCCAAAAATTGGTATTAGAGCTTAGATCTCTTATTGGATGGTTTAACCACTAAAGAGTAAAGATCTAATCATGGAGAGATACAAGTTGGACAAAACTTTAGAAAAGTGAAAGATTCAGATGCAAATGTTTGTTGAGCAATACAAACAAGCTAAGGATACATTGAAGAAGTTACTGGTTCAGAGAAAGAACTTGGCTATTCTAGAAAATGAGACTAATTACCATGAAGATGAGATTGATGACTTATTTGATAATATTGGATCTATTTTAGGCAGTATTTTTTATGGTTCTAAAAGTACAATTTCTAATTTGTCTAAGAAAAATCTTCATTTGACTGAACAAGTCAAAGCCCTGTAGTTCGGTCAAGAGACACAAATGGTGAGAATGATTGATGTGATAAACAATGCTAGATAATCAGAACAAGAGAGAAATTTGGTTGTTGAAGACAAAAGACAAATGACTAAACAACTACAAGTAAAAGAAACGGAGATACTAAGACTTACCGAGCATCACTTCAAAATATCCAATCAGATGATTATTGTAAACCAGGAGATCAACCAAGAAAATGGTGAGTTGTCAAGAAAAATTGAAGATATTGGAGTAATCAGGGAAGAAAATGAAAAATTGAGAAATGAAGTAAAGATGTAGCAACAACACAATGGAATGATGAAAAAGGTTGAAGACAGTTCTAAGAAAATTGATGATTTTCTGATTAGTCAAAGAGGACTTAGAAGCACTACTGGATTAGGCTACACCGAGCAAGGAGAATCATCCAAGAAAGCTGAACATGTAAATAACAATTAGAATTAGAGACCTAAGACACTGGCATGCTATCACTGTGGCAAACTAGGACACACTTCAAATTTTTGTAGGAGTAAAGCACAAGGTAAACTGAAAACCACTCCTAAGTTTAATGGTCATTGCTATAACTGTAACAAATTTGGACATCAAGCACATGAATGAAGATCTGAGTTGAATAGGACTCCTAAAAAACCTCATATGGAGAAAATCTGTTATACTTGCAACAAGCATGGACAAACCTCACAAGAATGTAGAACAAAGATGAAGCACGTTTGAACATCGAAAGGACAGAAAAAATATTATCAACCGAGAAGATAAAATAATGCTTACACTTGGGATTATAACACATGGGTTAACTGCATAGTATGTGGAAGGTATGCACATGTTGCATCTAATTGCATGAGGAAGAGATGGGCTAGAAAATCTAGAAGCTGGACAAGAACTGGTATGGCATGTTTACATTGTCATAAAGTCGATCACCTATGCAAAGATTGCAGAGACCGAGCACCAGAAGAACAAACATTTGAGAATGGAAATACAATTGAAGATATCATGAGGATAAGAAACACTGTGGAGAAAGGCATCAAATGAGAATGTTGAGTCAAGAAATGTAGTCGATGAAACCTCGTCCATTGGATTAGGTGACATCAGCACCTCCACCTAAGCTAGCAAGGTATGTATGGAATTGATAATTTAGATTGATCATATTTTGCATACAGTTCCTTATATTTGATGTGCACATACAAAATCTGCATGAATTAAGATGCACTATGGTTTATAAGTTTTGAGCTTTCAAAGTTATACAGTCGATAAATGTTAGACCGAGTAAAAAGTTACCCATCAGTGCCTATTATGCAAGGTTAACTGGATATCAGTAATAACCGAGTGGAAAGTTATGTGTTAACCGAGCTGTTGATATTTTGTGAGAATCACTGAGCTGATAGTTGTCGCCGAGCTGGAAGTTGATTGAGCATTTATTACAAGTACTTTGAGTGGGAATTTGAAAAATTTATAAATAGACGGAGAACTTAGTTTATTTCTTCACCAAGTGATTTTCGAAGAGCAAAGGATTTTTAGAGAGTGATTTAAGAGCTAAATATTTTTAGGAGCATTCTAGAGTAGATTCAATCTTCCGTGTGAGTTCATCCTTCTTTCTAAGTAAGTACAGTTACTACCAAGCTAATTCATTCTACTTACCAAAACCCTGAATTAAAGAAAAATGGTGTCCACATCAAATGTAAAAAAAGCTAAGTGGGTAGATGAGGAGGAATTAAATTTGATAGTGTTTGCAACTTGTAATGAACACCAATACAAAATTCACCTTGAAGTTACATCTAAAATTGATTTAGCGGGAGCTTTTTCAAGCATACTCCCTAGGGTTTGTTAGTCAAAGACGTAAGATCATACATTCACTGCAAGATTGGTGAAATAAGAGACTTTGATAAATATGCAGATTATCAGAAGCTTTGCGAGAAGATGGTAAATTGAAACCTGAACACAAACTACTGTAAGTATTAGGTTTAATGAATGCCCTAAATTTTTTGAAGGATTTGAAGAGAGAATGGATTAGGGTTGTTCTCAGTTAGTTTCATGATGGAAAGTTTTGGTTGGATGAATCCATAGAAATTACCAAGAAGATGATTAATGCAGTCATCGGGTTTCCTACCACAGATAAAGCAAAGGCAATTCATAGTGCACCAAGAATAGATATCAAGAACACCAGAGCCAAATGGGATGACAGTGCACTAAAGATTCACTCAATAAAAGACCCAGAGGTAAAATTTGCAGCACATGTCATCGGTTATAAAATCTATTAGTCGAGAAGACATAACAATGTTCCTTGTGGATCTGTTGACATTGCATATCAGATGGTTAAGACAAGCTATTAGTTGGACGTAGCCAAGCTTCTATTGAGGCAAGTTGAAGAGAAAATGAAGACAATCCGGTCGGCCAAGTCCAATAGATGTAAGTTTGGATCCGTACTAGTTTACGTATTTTTCTATGTGCAACAATTTTTTCCTTCTATCGGTAACATAGAGTGGTCAACTGACAAGCCAATGATATCATAGATTTCAGATATGATTAAGGACTTGGGAAACAATCTTAATAATATTTTAGACAATTACTTTGAACAATTTAAAAGTAAAATGAATTCTCAGAGCAGAATTCCCAATCAACTAGTGGAAGACTATGAGTAGGAGATATGTTTTCTTGTGGACACTGACCACACTTTGATAATGGCTGTGGAGCCTATGACTAAATGGTTAGCATCTATGGGATATGAGATAGATATTGATTTTGATTCTAAATTAATCTAGGCATTATTGGCTACTCCCAAGGATGTAAAAGCACAAAGGTTTGGAACATATGAAGAGGCCAAGACAAGAATAAAATTATGCCTGGTTATCGATAAGATAACAAAGAAGTCTAGAAAAATGATGAAGGCTCTTGTAGATAAATTTGGAAATTATTCTAGACCATCTGATAGTACACTGGTTGAAGCAGCAACCAAAGGTCAGTTGATGCTAACTGACAAACCACATGACAATGAACAAATCAAGTCAGATAAAGATGTAGACTCTACACCGGTTTCCCCTTCACCAACTCTAAAGAAGAAGCAGTTAGATGTGTAGACAAGGGCATGAACAAGGCGTACAATTTCAACCTCACCACCACCGAAGAAAGGAGTTGTGAAATTTACAAGAGCAAAGGAAACAACACCAACAAAGACATACACAAAAAGAGGTACAAAAACTACTGCTGAAGCCCTAAGGAAAAGAAGAAAGTTAATTAGGGGTAAGTATGATTTAGATGATGAAGAAGATAATAATGATCAATTTAAAGTTGTTAGTAATAAGAGTAGATCAATTGATGAAGTAGCAGAAGATATAATTGAGAATGGTGAAGTTAATGATCTTGAAATTAGTTTGTTTGAGCACCTCTCAATCGAGGATCAGAATAAAATTGAAGAAGCAATCATCCACATGATGATTCAATATAAATGAGTTCCCATTAAATTCGACAAATGTCTACCTAAGGAACTAGAGGAAAGAATTTCACAGAAATGGTCCTATGCCTTAGACACTAAGAAGACAATGAAGGAACAATCCCTAGTTTTGGTAATTCCTCAATTGACAGTCCTTGAAATTAAAGAACACATGAGCAAGTATGGAAAGAGATTTAGAGTAAAGAACTGGGCACTGCAAATACTTGATGAAAATCTGGCATACATAGATGAGAATAGTCAACTCATTTGGACTTCAATAGTTACAGCTTGAGAGCAAGCGGAATAGATGGCTTTAGCCGAAACATCTCGAAAGAAGCTGAAAACAAAAGGTAAAGGACATCATATTGGTGATTTATAATTGGCACTGAAATAAGATAAGATAGATATATCAGATACCAAGGTACCTGATACTATAGATGCCATCGAGGAATTGAACCTTACACAAGATTCATCGGATCAAGCTGAGATCCAAATTTTAGGGAACACTGCACTTGATGTACTCATTGAGGACATAACAAATGGTGATCTTGATGACATAAATGATGATGTAGATGTGACTATTGCTAGAGCACAAACACAAGATGAAGGTACACTTATCGAGTCAGCAATAACATCTTTACCGGGTGAACTTCCTCTTCTGATGGAAGTGGTTGAAATAGTATCTAAGGAGAAACCTGAAGGGTCAATCCCTGAGAAACCTATGGATACATTAGGGGATCAAGGAACTAATTAAACTACAGAGACAAATGAGCCTGAGGCAAAAGAGGTAGAAACACAAGGCCAAGATGACCCGAAGGCAACCGAGGCAACCCCACCTAACACTACATCAGAGGCTCCATCTCAGTCAACCAACACATAGGTTATCGAGGAGCAGAAAAAAGAGGATAATGTGTCAACCAAGAATGAAACGCAAAATGTGAGGAAAAAGTAATTATTCCATTTGTCAAGAGCTCACCTTAAGAGCCGAAGAAGAGGAAGAAGAAACATAGAAAAGGGCCGATCACACTTAAAGAATTCATTGTTATACTAGACTGTGACCCAAGGACCATAGACCCTGAAGAATTGAGAAAATATGGGGAGCTTTGTACAAGAAAAGAGGCTTAGGAGAAGCTGAGGAAGGAATGCAAGAGCAAGGAAATTTTAGAAATTGTAAGATACATCTTACAAAAGGTTGTACCCGAGGTAAAAATCAATGAGGATACACCAATTATGGACCAACTTGCTATACTTGCACAAGAAATTAATGCCCCAGACGTTGAAGCAGAAAAGAGAATTGAAGAGAGGGAAAAATAAAAAATACAGGACAAACTAGCAGAGAAAATTAGCCAGGAAGTGGCAATAAATAAGGTAAAGCTATTTGAGGTAATAATCGATGTTCAATCTATTACTCAGATAATTATTCAAATGTTAGTAAAGCTTTGCACTGTGGAGAACTTCACTACTGAGATCAGTGAGGAGATAAAACAACTAGACACCGAAATCCAAGCCAGTGCTCAAGCAGCCTTAATAGACCCAAATGCTTTTTAAAAGAACATACTCAAAGTTCAATAACTTAGGCAGTTAAGAGATGATTTGAGGAAGTAGGAGAACATGATAAGTGACCAAGTCACTGAGATGCAAACAATGCTGCTTCCCCACCTTAAAATTTTTTAGAAGCATATAGTCAAAGCACAAGCTTTAGTTGCAACAGCAAAAAATTTTGTGTTGGAAAATATCTTTGACATGCATGCATAAGTCGGTCTTGAGCACATTGCTCTAACCAACTCGAAAGAGGAATGGGTGAACCTCTTAGATTCTTTGAAGAAAACCCACCAGCACATATTTGATAAATTGTAAGTACATAATTTTTGTGTTTGGTGTTATTATCAAAAAGGGGGAAAACATAATGTATATGCCAAATTGTGTAATTATATGATAAGTGTACTACTTATACCGGGAGCATGCACCGAGGTGGAGAAATTTTTTGATAGAAAAGTTATCTATGTATATATGGAAAAGTTAGAACATTTTTTGAGATATCAGGTCTATATACATTACATATTTTGATACTAATGCCAAAAGGGGAGATTATTATCTCTATTTGAGCATTAAGTATTGTTATTAGTATCAAAGAAGATTAATCAATTACCTATGCTATTTAGTCGATAAAAGGAAGAACTACAAGCTACATATGCTAGTCGGTTAACTATATAAGCCTTCATACCGAGTAGTCACAAGGTAGTATTGAGAACTAAAAGGAAATAGTTTGAACCAAGCACTAGAGCAGTATTACCGAGCATCAGTATATACTGATACCGAGAGTCAGTAAACACCGAGCAGACTGGACATCGAGCACCAGTGTATTCATCGAACAGTATTGACAGTGTTTACCAAGAAATCCAATAAATGACATAGTAATTAGTTTTGGCACATTTATCTATGTAGATGGCTACAACAGAATCAAAAAACATTTTACCAAGATCGAGGATCATTTATTGTAGATGCAATCATTAAATGTGATGATGATCTCTATGTAATTGTTAGATCTAGGTTATTTTTGTATACCGCAGATCTTAGGTTATTTTTCTAAGATGATGTAAACCTAATTAGGTCATGAAGGTCAAGCGGTGATGGAAATCATAGCATTATGCTATATATTTATATTTCATGACATTTTGGCATACAGTCTTGAGAAGTTTTGACATAAGAAAGTGAAGGACAAAAAGGAGATCTTGAAGCAAGTAGTCATCTTTAAGACATCAGTTATTAGACAAGGTTGAGTAGTATTCAGAGATATTCAGTCAAGGCTACCAAGCAGTACAGAGGAACAATAACTACACATTAAGGTGATATATATATTGATATTTCATAGATCTGTTTGAGACAAGCATAAGTTGTCAATTACATATACTTTCTGTTATTCTCTAATCATTGTAATAGAGTTGGCAAAATCTCTTAATAGAGTAGACCTAATAGTGTTTTTGTAAATCTCTTTGCCAAGTCCACACTCAAGTAGTGGTGTTGAAATCCTTTAACCAGATAGATGCAGTCGATCTTATTGTTACTTCTAAGAGGGTAAGATCATCAGAAGTGATCACAACTTGTAGCCTTAACCGACATACTTTATTATCTATAGTAGTGAATAATTTGTGGGTGTCATCCCCACCGCAATTTTTACCTTCTCACAAGGGTTTTTGCGTAACCAAAATAGTTGTGTTATGTGATTGAATTGTTGTTTGTTTTCATGCAATTTACATTTACAAGGTACTTGAATGAATGAAGCATACAATGGATTCAGTTGGATAGACTAGTTTACTATTGTTTTCTGATTAAGTTTGAAGTTAAAATTTTTAGAGGGCACTAATTCACCCCTCCCCTCTCAGTACCTTATCTATCCATTCCAACAATAGTATAATCAATATATTTTGGAAAATTTGGTAAAATTAGACCATCATCACTATTCTTTGTTTTTCAAGAGCTATCTTGATTAAGACATTGAGTTTATTGGAAATTTTTATAAGTTGTTCTTTGGTACTCACATTTGATCACTTTCACCTACAATAATACGAGGGCTCTTATGCCTTCAACTTAATTTTTTGATATCTCTATGGAATTTGATAATACATGTATAAACATGTAAGCTCTAACACCACAAATTTACCAATAAATTGACAATAAAATGAGTAATATAGTAGACAACTTTAATGTATTATAGTGAAACTATTAAATAAAAACTAAAATATTCACAATTGATAACTATTAAATATTTGAAGCCAATAAAATTCTATGATAACTAAGAATTCCTATAAAAGAGACAAACATTATTAAATAATTGTAATGATAATATAAGAATTTTTTAAATAAAAATGACAAATCATCACAATTTGTAGTCATATGTATTTTTGAAAGATAAAATGAACCATAGAGATACTACAATAGAATCTTCATAAAAAATTAAATTTTTATTTTTATTTGAACACCACTAGTAAATTCTATTATATAAATAAAAACCAAAATCTAAATATATCTTCTAAATTACAACCTTACTCAAAGCGTTTTAAAATAACATGACAACATAATTACATAATAATAAATCACGATCAAATTTAATTTTAAAATAATTCAAAATATTAAATATTAAATAAATAATAAAAATAATTTTAATAATTCATTTGATCATCAATAAAATACTTTTTGGAATAATAAAAACTTAAAAGTTGATGAGTTTTGGTTAACTTATTGGTCGGCTTAGTATTTGTTAAATTTTCATGTTGATTAGTTTTTAGATTTCAACCACTCATTTCCACAACTATCATGTAATATGTCTAACACCACAACTAAGAAATTTTACCTTCCCAAAATTTTCCACTAATACCTATCACATCATAAGAAAGAAAGAAAGAAATTTTACTACTCTTCAATGTACATAAAATATAAAATTCTAAGACTACTTTTAATATTTAACAGACATGATCATAATTTCATCAATATGTTTAACTATTTACTATTTTATAATATACATAAAAAAATAAAATTATAAAATCACTCTTTACTTTGTGATATTGAATAAATAATGTATTCGTATTAAACAAAATTAATTAAAAGTGAATTAGCTTCTTCCATTCTTTTCCACTAATGTCACGTCAAACTGACACCTACCATCACAAGGAAGATAGCCACGCACGAGATTTTTTTTATGCCATTGACTGCACTACAGGGAGGTTTGATTGATTTGACTTGGGCATGGGACTGGCCGGTGCAGTGGGAAAAAGCCATAGCCGCTGCCTTGAATCGCATTGTTAATAGCTATTCATTTCTGTTATCTAAATCGAGAGCCTGTAAGAGATCAAAGATGGCTTCAGGACTTGCTATTGCAGTTGCCCAAGGCATGCTTGGAAAGCTTGCGGCGGAGCAAGTGTTGAATGAGGCATCGCTGCTCTACTACTTCAGAAAGGACTTTGAATGGTTGCAGGAGAAGTTTAGCCATTTATCTGGGTATCTACAAGATGCAGATAACCAAAGCACACGCAATGCTCCTGTGAAACAATGGCTGGTAGATGTGAGGGATATTGCTCTTGATGCACAAGATATAATTGATGAGTGTGTTGTTGAGCATTTGTATACAAATAACTGTCAAGTGTACTGCGTGGGCACTTGTAGTCAATTAATCTTTAAGCGTAACATGGGAATGGGAAAACATTCCTTGTGCAGCATGTGTAGAAGAGAAGTAAAGAAAGGTATGAGCATTCTGCCTGGGTTTCTGTATCACAAAATTGTTCTCTCAGAGCTTTGCAATGTGACCTAGCCATGCAGATCAATTTGCAAATAGAGTCTAGTATAAGTGATGTGCTTGTAGCTGATTTGATTCATGGGCATTTAGAGGGCAAGAGATGGTTTGTTGCTCTAGATGATGTTTGGGACAATTGTGTACAAGGTGACATTAGACAGAGGCTTGGTCTTCCCAGTGGCAGTAATAACCAGTGTAGAATTGTTATTACAACTAGAAGTAGACAGGTTGCTGTAAACATTAGAGCTCATATCTATGAGATGCAACAACTCTCCAAGAAAGACAGTTGGATGCTGTTTTGTCTTGTTGCCTTCCCCAATAGTGTGGACAATAGCCCCCCCCAGTGAAAGGATTGAAAAACGAGAAAAATATACAGCAGATTTAATAACTAAATAGCAAACACAAAGACACGATTTATCCTGGCTCACCACAAATTGTGGCTACGTCCAGACTGCAGAGTATTGTATTATATCTCAAAAAAGTTAATTACAAATGAATAGGAGCAGCCAATATATAAAGGCTCCAGATGAATACAATGAAAGGTTTGTAGAACCGAAGGGTCATAATAAAATACACAACAAACATTTTGTCTGTTGGCCTTCACATCTAACAAACTCCCACCTGAAGGACAACCATACTACAACTGTTCACCCAAGACCTTGCTAAAGTGCTGCCTTACCGTTTCTTCACAAGGCCAAGAGAAGTCCTTGCACAATCAAACTTCTCTTTGCCGACAACCTTGGTGAATATATCCGCTGGATTGATCTTAGTATCAATCTTGACCACTTCCAACTTTCCCTCTTCAACTGCATGATGAATGAAGTGAGCATGTGCGTCAACGTGCTTAGAGCGACATTGTGAAGAGTGATTATGAGCCATGAAGATAGCACTGCGGCTATCACAAAACAATTTATACTCATTTTGATGCACTTTCAGATCACCAAACAGTCGCTGAAGCCAAATCATTTCCCTTGCACCTTCGGAAAGAGCTAAGTATTCAGCCTCAGCTGAAGAAAGAGCAATGCAATGTTGCAACCTTGAAGCCCAACTGATGGCAGCTCCAGCAAACATGAAGATATATCCAGTAGTAGACCTTCGTTTGTCCAAATCTCCGGCAAGATCAGAATCGGTGTAACCTTGCAGCTGAACCTGATTTCCTCCAAAACATAATGCAAAATTTGAAGTTCCTTTTAGATACCTTAGTATCCACTTAACAGCTTCCTAATGAGCTTTCCCGGGATTGCTCATGAATCTTCTCACTACTCCCACCGCATGAGCAATGTCAGGGCGAGTGGAAACCATTGCATACATTATGCTGCCAACTGCAGATTTATATGGAATTTTCTCCATGAAGTCCTGTTCTTCTTGTGTTTTAGGACACAAATCTGAACTTAAACGGAAGTGACCAGCAAGGGGAAGAGGAGCAACTTTAGCATCAGCCATGCCAAACCTCTCAACTACTTTATCAATGTATTGTTGTTGTGATAATGTAATTTCTTTCTTCTTCCTGTCCCTTGTGATCGTCATGCCAAGAATCTTCTTGGCTGCCCCTAAGTCCTTCATGTCAAACTTTCTTGCCAATTTCTCCTTTAACCCATTGACTATTCATTTGTTTGTGCTAGCCACTAACATATCATCAACATAAAGAAGGAGAATGACGAATTCACCATTAGGAAGTCTCTTGAAGTAAACACATGGGTCTGATTCACATCTTGTGAAATTATTTTCAATCATGAAGCGGTCAAATTTGATGTACCACTATCTAGGAGCTTGTTTGAGGCCATACAGACTCCGATTTAACTTGCAATAAAGATGTTCTTGCCCCTTCTTGATGAATCCTTGAGGCTGTTCCATGTATAGTTCTTCTTCTACGTCACCATGTAGGAAAGCAGTCTTCACATCAAGTTGTTCCAATTCAAGATCCCATGCTGCTGCTAGTCCCAAGACTGTTCGGATAGTTGTCATTCTAACAACTGGTGAGAAGATTTCATTAAAGTCTATCCCCTTTTCCTGATCAAACCCCTTTACCACCAATCTGGCTTTGAAGCATTTTCTGCCTTCATCTTCTTCCTTAATCTGGTATACCCACTTGTTTCTAAGCGGTCTTCTATTAGGTGGAAGAGGTACCAATTCCCAGGTGTGATTATTTAGTAAGGAATTCATCTCTTCATTCATCGCTTGTTGCCATTTATCACTATTGGCATCTTTGAGAGCAGCTTTGAATGTTGAAGGTTCTGCAAATTCTGAGACAAGGATTGTAGGTTCTGCTTCTTCAGCGAACAATAGCTCATAATTCGAGTATTTAGCTGGCATTCTTCTCTGTTTGGTTGATCTTCTCAATTGAGGTTCAACACCTTCTATCTGATCCTGAACTAGCTCAAATGGAGAGCCAGAAGTAGTAGTTCTGGGATGTTTATTTCCTTGCTTAAATCCCTGCCTCTCTGTTTCAGTATACTCATCAATCCCCAAATTGTGTGAAATTCCTTCAATATTCTCTGTTCTCTGTTCTCTACCATGACTGGTTTCTTTATCACTATGATTGGTATTGTTGCCAAGATGCATTTGAAAACTCCCGTGAAGACCCTCGTGAGCTTGATTAGTAAATTTTCTGCATTTTTCTGCAATGCCGTGAGTATCTCTGTATGGGATATCGAATTGAAGGGATTGACTGCAATTGTTATGACTACCGTGAGTTCCAAATGCTTTGCTGAAATCATGAGTTTTGACCTGCTTGTCATGATAACCGAGAGTTTCTTCACTGAAACCGTGAGTGTCTCTGCGAAAATTATGAGTTTCTTCACCGAAACCATGTGCAAATTGACTTTTATTAGTACCGATAATGACCTCCCTGTCTCCTGTGTTACCGAGAGTGTTGTCTCTGTGGTCTAAAACATGTGAGTGGTAATCCCCGTGTGCAAGTTCCCTACCGCAGTGACTGGTTTCATGATCGTTTCCACCATGGTGACTGATTTCATTATTGATTCCACCGGGAGTGTTGTTTTGCTTGTCACCGTGTGCGGAATTACCGAAATCGAGTGTATTGTCTGCTATGCGGTGTCTTGTATCCTTCCCGCGTTGTATTATATCCCTTCTGAGACTGTTGTATTGTGGTGGCAGGGGATATCTTGACTGGTCTCCTTTGCTGTTACTGCGGTTGCCATCGTGAGTTCCAAATTCTCTGTTGCCGTGAGTAGTATCATCATATTGACTATGATTGTATTGACTGGTGTTGCCACTGTGAATGCCAAGCTCTTTGCTGAAACCATGAGTTTCTCTATCAAAACCAAGAGTGGTGTCTCTGTTAAAACCGTTAGCTCTGCTCCCATGTGCAAATTGGGATGTGAATTGACTGTTAACATTATCTTCATGACCAATTTCAATGTTCCTACCGCTGTGTTGATGACCAATTTCAATGTGCCTACCACTGTGTTGATTACCGAGAGCAGAGTAATCATAATTGTAAATGTTTTCATTCAACAAGTCTTCTGATGAAGAGCTATGACAAGGCATTGAGGATAGAGCAGAGACTGGGGAGTTGGCTGTAGGATTCACATGTAAATGGCTAGAAGTATTCTGATTGCCATTGTTCATCATATCGAATAGGGGAATATATTCTTTTGTAGAAATTTCTTCTTCTTTAGAGTGAGGAAATGTATTTTCATTAAAGACTACATCCTTGCTTCTGATAAATTTTTTATCAGTTAAGCTCCAAAGTCTATAACCAAATTGTTCTTCCCCATATCCAACGAATATGCAAGGCTGTGATTTGGGATCGAACTTGCTCCGTTTTTCTTTAGGAACATGTGCAAAAGCCTGACAACCAAACACTTTAAGATGGGAGTAGGAAATTCTTCTTCCCTTCCATTCTTCTTCCAAAATTTTGAAGTTCAACTTTGATGACGGACTTCGATTGATCAAATAAATTGCTGTATTGCATGCTTCAGCCCAAAACTCTTTTCCCAAACCTGCATGAGAAAGCATACAGCGAGCTTTCTCAAGGATTGTTCTATTAAGTCTTTCCGCTGCCCCATTTTCTTGAGGGGTGTAGGGGACAACTTTCACCCTACGGATACCATTATCTGCACAATAGTTATCGAATTCTAGCAAACAAAACTCCCCTCCATTATCCGTTTTTAAACATTTAATTTTGTGGCCTCTTTGGTTTTCAACAAGAGCTTTGAAAATTTTAAATTTAGAAAAACTTCTCATTTATTTGCCATCATATATATCCAAACTTTCCTAGTACAATCATCAAGGAAAGTAACGAAATATTTAGCACCTCCTAAAGAGCTTACCTCGGTAGGACCAAAGACATCCGAGTGCACAAGCTCCAATGGTTTAGCCTTCATCTCATGCCCATCTTTCAAGAAGCTGACCCGCTTTTGCTTGCTATAGAAACAATGTTCACAAAACTCCAAGTTTGTTGATTGGAGACCCGGTAGTTGATCCCTCTTGAGTAGTGCTTCTAGGCCTTTCTTGCTCATGTGGCCTAATCTTTGATGCCAAAGTACTGCATCACTGCCTATGACTATCATAGCACCTCCCACCTCATTGATTGGTTTCAAAATATAGAGGCTACCGGTCTTCTCTCCTTTAGCAATAGCCAATGAACCTTTGACTATTTTCCAAGTATCCGTGAGTTCTGTTTTAAATCCTTGGATATATAGTTGGCTGACTGAAATTAAATTCCTCTTTAATTGAGGAACATGTCTAACATCCTTGAGCAACAATTTTGCTCCACCTTCTAGATGCAAAAGAACTTCTCCTTTCCCAATGATTTTACATGCTTTATTGTCGCCCAAAAACACTTCTCCAAATTCACCTTCTTGATAATTTTTAAAATAATCTGTACTTGAAGTAGCATGGAAGGAGGCTCCAAAATCTATCACCCAAGAATCTGATTTTGAGTCGCTTGTAGAAAGAACTAGAGCAGCTTCATCTGCTCCATAGGCTGTATTAGCTTCACAATTCCTCACTTTTTCTTGTGCTTTCTTGTAGAATCTACAATTTCATTTTGAGTGGCTTGGTTTGTCACAAAACTAGCACTCTCCATTTCTTCCTCTTGACTTTGATCGATTGGGTGATCTTGATTTCCTTTGATTGTAATTATTATTTCTATGTTGGCTTCTTCCCCTTCTTTCAGTGCTCACCATGGTAAGGGCATCACTGGCTGAGGTGTCTTTGTTGCTTCTTCTCATATCTTCACTAAGTAAAGTAGCAACCACATCATCATAGACCAGCTTCTTTGAGGAATTAGCAGTGCTAACCGCTGTAACTATGGGATCCTAGCTATCCGATAAAGAACATAATAAGATGATAGCTTTAGCTTCATCATCTTGAGTCATTCCAACTGAGGTTGCTTGACACAATAAAGTGTTCAAATCATTCACATGATTCGACATCGTAGTTCCTTCCTTCATTTTCAGCTTATAAAGCTTCTTCATAATGAAGATTTTGTTCGCAACCGATGCCATTTCGTATGTGCTCTGAAGTTTATCCCAAACTTCTTTTGTTGTCTTTTCATTGTAGACATTAAATAGAACATTTTGTGACAGCGAAAGAAAGATTGATGCCATTGCTTTATCATCAATTTTCTTCCAATATTCATCCGACATCGCTGCTGGTTTATTAGCTTTTCCATCTATTGCGATTTCAAGTTCTTGCTTGATCAGCAAAGAACGCATCTGCACTTTCCACAGGCTGAAGTTTTTGCCTGCGAATTTCTCTATTTTCGAATCCTCCATCTCTCCGAAAATTCAACCCCGATTTCCAACCTGCACAGCCTGTGCTATGATACCAATTGAAAGGATTGAAAAATGAGAAAAATATACAGCAGATTTAATAACTAAATAGCAAACACAAAGACATGATTTATCCTGGTTCACCACAAATTGTGGCTACGTCCAGACTACAGAGTATTGTATTATATCTCAAAAAAGTTAATTACAAATGAACAGGAGCAGCCAATATATAAAGGCTCCAGAGGAATACAATGAAAGGTTTGTAGAACCGAAGGGTCATAATAAAATACACAACAAACATTTTGTCTATTGGCCTTCACATCTAACACCCAGCACCTGGAGAGCTTGACTCTTCAAATTGTAGGAAAATGTGGAGGAATACTCTTGGTTGTTAAAATGATTGCAACATCTATGTCAAGCTCTGTGGCCTTAGGGGACTGGAAATTAAAACCAAAACAATTAAAATATGTACAAGGGCTAGAGGACTACACGATGCAAATCCTCAAGCTCAGTTGCAACTCTCTTCCTTCCCATCTGAAAGGTTGTTTCTCTTACTTTTCTTTCTTTCCCAAGGACACGAGGATATTTTTTTTGGTGAGAAGTATACAATATGTGTTGAAGATTGACGAAGGCAACCATACAGTGGAGGACCGTATGGCAAGACCACTGTACGGTGGAGATAATATCACTATGCGGTGAAGAGGGAGGAGACATGTACGGTAGAAATGGACCGTACAGAAGGTGAACTATACAATAGAGGCACCGTGCGGTAAAGAGAAGGTGCCTACGCAACCGCCAGAGGATGTGTCTCACGGTACGGATAGACCACTGTACGATGGAGGTGATCTCATTGTATAGTGAAGGAGGAGTTGGTGTAACGGTCATCTGCACCGAATTCTATAACGAATTACAGTGTGTCTAAATATATGTGAAATTCGTTGATAGATGGGGCGAAGTCTGTGGTTAACAGTAATGGTTGTATTACTGTAGAGGCTGCGAGGGCTAAGGTTGTGAGCCTGAAGAACAGTGTCATAGTGGTAGAAGTGGGGTTGATTGTAAAGGCAATCTGAGCCTGTATCTATTATTTATATGTAATGTATTGATTACTGTAATACGGAGAGTGACACTTCGGTTCTTGGCTGTGGGTATTGATTACTGTAATACGGAGAGTGACACTTTGGTTCTTGGCTGGTGGATTTTTCTCGAAAGGGTTTCCCATGTAAATCTCTATCTCATGTGTTTTATCTTGTGTGTCTTTATTTTATCTGTTCTTATTTTTCCTATGCATCTCAGTAGATTTGATCTTTATATAATTTCCCCTATAAATTGACATTTGGAAGGTGTTTCCACTAGTAGCTTTCCTAACAAGTGGTATCAGAGCCAGACCCATTACCATTATTCTATTGGATAGGGTTGGTTGTTTGGGTAGGGTTGGTCATTGGTGTCAATTTGGTTCCAGTGGGAGTTAGTGAAGTGTTGTTCTTGCAATCAAGATGGCGGGTACACTAGGGAGAATAGAAATTGAAAAGTTTAATGGCACAAACTTTGAGTTGTGGAAACTTAAAGTTGAAGATATGTTGGTAGACCGAGATCTATGGACTGTTGTGTCTGGGATCAAGCCTTCAGGCATGAAGCAAGAAGATTGGGATCTGATAGATTGAAAGGGGAGAGGAAGGATATGATCGACACTGGCAGATAGTGTCCTATTAAACGTCTATGAGGAGAAAACTGCACATTCTTTGTGGAAGAAATTGGGAGATATTTATTAGGGAAAATCCTTGGTAAACAAGCTCTTCCTGAGAAAGAAATTGTACTCTCTAAAGATGGATGAAGGAACTGTTGTGGTTGGTCATTTAAACACATTCAATATGGTGATTGCACAACTGACATCTGTTGGTGTGTCCATAAGTGAAGAGGAACGTTGCATGTTGTTGTTGAGTTCGTTGCCTAATTCATGAGATCATCTTGTGATGGCTATTGGAAGTACGACTACTCAGTTTAAAATGGATGAAGTAGTTGCTACTCTTCTGTCAGAGGAGATGCGGAGGAGGTGTTCTAAGGTGGCTAAGGAGGCTCTTGCTATTCAAGACCAATCGAAGGAAAAAGGCAAGGACATGAAGTCTAAATCTTCTGGAAAGAAGTCCAAAGTGAAGTGCTAGAACTATGGGCAAATTGGTCATGTCCAGAAGGACTGCAAGGAGAAGAAGAAGAAGAAGAAAAGGGATGAATCTTCGAGTTCTGAATCTTCTCAAAGTGATGAAGATGTCAGTAGTGCTGTTTTGGCTAATCGGTCATCTAATGATGACTGGTTTGATTAATTTGGTCTTCATGTGGAAGATGGTAGTCACGATGCCATGTGTGGCTCGACACTACAGTGTGGTAGGAGTTGATGGCAGTGACGTAGGTGCCATGAGTGACTCGTCACCACAGATTAGTGGGAGTTTTGGCAGTGATGTAGATTCCTCATTTGATGATGGATGAAATGTTGTGTCATGGTAAACTCTTGAATGCATTTAGAGTTTTTGGCATGATATTGTTATGTTCATATGGAGCATGTTATCTCTTTGGATGAGATGTTTTAGATCATGATTGTCATGCTTATGTTCCTGATTCTGCAGTTGGAACTTTGACATTGGTCTTGGTTTAGTTTTTTGTGTTTTGAGTACATTGATCATTTGCTTGGTACTTCATGATATTGTGGCTTTGCATTTGGAGTTTGGCATGGGTTGATCAGTTACAGGTGCACATGGATACATGGAAATAAAAATGGTGTGCATACTTGGTGATGGTTTTTGTTAGCCGTGTTGAGTAACTCTATCCTTCGTCAAGTGGGAGATTGTTGAAGATTGATGAAGGCCACCGTACGGTGGAGGATTGTACGGCAAGACCACTGTACGGTGGAGATAATATCACTATGCGGTGAAGAGGGAGGAGACATGTACGGTAGAAATGGACTGTACGAAAGGTGAACCATATGGCAGAGACACCGTGCGGTGAGGAGAAGGTGCCTACGCAACCACTAGAGGATGTGGCTCATGGTACAGACAGACCACTGTACAATGGAGGTGATCTCACCATACAGTGAAGGAGGAGTTGGTGTAATGGTCATCTGCACCGAATTCTATAACAAATTACAGTGTGTATAAATATATGTGAGATTCATTGATAGATGGGGCGAAGTCTGTGGTTAACAGTGTCATAGTGGTAGAAGTGGGGTTGATTGTAAAGGCAATCTGAGCCCGTATCTATTATTTGTATGTAATGTATTGATTACTGTAATATGAAGAGTGACACTTTGGTTCTTGGCTGGTGGGTATTGATTACTGTAATACGGAGAGTGACACTTTGGTTCTTGGCTGGTGGATTTTTCCCGAAAGGGTTTCCCATGTAAATCTTTGTCTCATGTGTTTTATCTTGTGTGTCTTTATTTTCTCTATTCTTATTTTTCCTATGCATCTCAGTAGATTTGATCTTTATATAATTTTCCCTGTAAATTGACATTTGGAAGGTGTTTCCGCTAGTAGCTTTCCTAACAATATGTAGATATACACCTAGACTATTTGATATATTTGTGGATTGCTGAAGGTTTTATTCCACAAGAAAATGAGAAAGACAAGAGGGACATTGGGTTGAATTACTTGCACCAATTTGTAAATCTATCTTTGGTGGAAGTAAACCCAGTTTTTGCTTATTACACCGTGCATGACTTGTTGCATGATCTGGCTATTAATATAAGTAAAGAAAACAAGTGCAAATTTCAACTTCCCTTACAAGACACAACCTACCACCGGTCACTATTGGGTAAGAAAGGTAAATAACCAATGATACACTTTCAGACAAAGCTCTTCATCGTCCGCAATCTCTTCGAACTGTTTCCCTATTTGAGAATCTAGACATTGCAAGTATTCCAGAACACTTGTTTGACTATCTGAGACTACTCTAGGTTCTCGAGTTGAACCATATTGCCATCTCTGCATTGCCAAAAAGTGTTGGGAAATTGAAGCTTCTTAAGCTTTTGAATTTGTTTCAAACAAAGATCAGGGAGGTGCCGGATTGTGTGAGAAGACTCAAGTCCATTCTGTTCCTCGATGTCTCTCGATGCATTGCCCTCAAACAGTTACCTCACTGGATAGGTGAGCTAAACTTTCTTTCCCATCTCAATGCAAGAAACTGCTCAAAAGAAGTTTATAGTCATATGCCCAAGGGAATATCAGAGCTGGCCAGTCTAAGAACACTGAGATCAAATTACATCCCACTCTCTGCTGAAGAGAATTAATTCTTGAATGTTAAAGATGTCGACAATCTGATCAATCTACGGGAAATGTTTTTTCCTTTAGAAGATGTAGCTGGGTTAATAATCGTAGAAAATGCTATCTTTGAGAGGCTGGTGAAAATGATAATTCTTGTAGTAAAAAATAATATTCCTGTAGGGGAGGGTGATATTCTTCCACCATTCCCACAAAAAATAGATGTTATGAAAGATATTGAACATCTTATTCTTGGCCATTTCTCAGTGCCAAGTTGGATATGCGGTATGGTAAATTTGACAGTACTCTCGTTGAATGAGTGCAGTGATTATCCATCACTCCAAAACATGCCCAACTTGTTTTCATTGCTTTTGTGTAGTGATTCGAGATGCAGAGAATTGCCAAAGAACTTTGGCGAGCGTAGGGGATTTCCAAAGCTGGTCAGGCTGTTTATTTTTTACTTCCCTATTTTGGAAGAGTTGCCAGCATTGGAGGATGAAGCGATGCAAAGTCAAGTTCCAGAGGGATCAGAGCGGTTGAGGAGACTAAAGCTCATAGAGGTAAAGTAGGCAAGTGGGGAGTTGGAGGAGAGGATAAACAAAGGCGGGGAAGATTTCAATAAAATCGAGTCTAATAATTCACATATCGAATTCCACATTTTCCAGTATCATAAGTATTGTAAGTTCTCATTTTCATATTTTATTTTTGAAAATTTATGCTCATCTTTTAGAATTATGTTTTTGATCACAGGAAAAAATAGGTTTTAAAGGGGACCCGAATTTGCATACAAGTAGAGTTTAAAAGATTGCATCATTAAGCAAATTGAAAAGGAACAGGACTGGAAGGTAGTCCAACAGAACCACAGTCCAACAAGACCACAGTCTAACAGAGAAAAACTGGTAGTAAAAAACCAAAATGACCAGACACCAAAAACCAAGAACCCGAAAAGCAGAAGGAACCAAGAGAACCTAAGCAAACTCCTTACGAGTTTCTTTTGCTTCCTTCTTCGCCTCTGAGATCTTCTTAATAGAAGCATTAAAGTTGGAAAGCTTGACGATCCGATCTTGGATCTTTTTCCTTTTGGCTGATCGAGTGCGATTGCGAGGGCACTCATTACCCACATCATCAATGTTCTCGTCAAATTTTTGCTAGGGGAACCGACATCCAGCTCCGCTTTGATGGTCATAAAACAATCCATGGCAGAGCCCATAAACATATTGTTGTCCTGCATATGCTTCTTTATAGTATTTTCCAAATTATCAACTCTAACCTGCATTTCCTGCATCTTCTTGTCACTGTCATTGTCCTTATTGCCCTCACTAGTCTTTGAAGCAGTCTCCATAGTTTCCTACAAAGTATCAACCTTAGCAGAAATAACATGATATTTCAAATTCAGATTCTTTATTTCCTGAAAAACCCATTTAAGTAAATGAAAAGAATACATAGAAGCCGCCTTCGCAATATGGAGAACTCCAAAAGATGGGTCAATTTTGTCATCCATATCTTCTTTGAGCAACTAAACATTCCTTTCTTACATGTCCATAGTCTTAATAAAGGGGATATATCTTTTAGAATTATGTTATCCCAATCATGCTATCGAATAGTTTTGGAGAGATTTTAATTTTAATTTAAAGAATGTTCAATGTATAGTGGTTTTTTAATTAGATAAGTTTTGAGTGTAATAGAATTTCTTAAAAAAATAAAATTCTAATTAATATATTATTTTATTTTTAATAAACTTAAGATAAAATTTAATTAGATAAAGTAAAAAGTTGTATTTGTAAAAGATTATTAATTGAAATATTCAAATTCAAAAAATTAGATAGAGGTAGATATGATCATCAAAATACAATATGATTATTAAATAGGGAAAAAAACATATCAAGCATGAGAAATTGCTAGTTAGAAAGGGTGTTGTATTACTTTGCTTCATTATACTAATTTTGTTATATGTTGAAGTTAAGATCATGAAATGCTTTTTTATTATAAATTTTTGTGCCTATTAATCATTTCATAACATCTCTAGGTGTTATTACTATTTTTTAACAATTTGGCACATGTGATATAGAATATTTTACATTTTCTTTAAAAAATAAGTGATTGTAAGAGTACTACTAATCTATTAGAATTAAGAATAATTTTCAAAGATATTTTTGGCCCACTATTTGTACCCCCTATTTAAAAATTTTAAATCAGTTTGTCTCAACAAACATGTTTCACTTTGACAAACATCTTCCCTCCAAATCCGTGTCTTAATATTGATAAGTGGAAGCTGTGTACTCTAAATAGTGCACTTCTCTAAGTCATTACTTCCAAGGGAATCCATGAATGAGAAACCTTGAGAAAGAAACCTAGAGCTCCCTATGAATGGAGTTGCAAGGATTTTAAGATTGCTCTCAGCTAGAGCTATAAAGCTTATGACCTTGCTAGTCAACCACACAATGAGAGATTCAAGGAAGACAAGGGAAAGAATGCCAACATCCTCAAGAATCAAAATGAAATGCAATGCAATACTACACTAGAACTGAAGATGCAAGCTATGCAAACTAAGCAATGAAATGAAATGAAAGGATTACAAAGCCTCCTAATTAAGCTAGATGAATTAATCTAAAGCATAAAGGAAACTAAGCTAAATATGAAGCTATGAATGCTATAATAATGCAACTATGTAAATGTAAAAGCTAAGAATGCTCTAAATCTCCAAAAGCTCCAAAGTGACCTAGAAAACCTCTAGCATAATATTAGCATAAAAAATTGATCATATGAAAATGAAGAAGAGAGCTCTTCTTTTATAGAAAATAAAAATCAAAGGACGATGGAGATTAAGAGGAAAAAGATTTAATTAAGGGTGGAGCATCAAAGAGGAGCAATCCATGTGCACAAATATCCTCCAATGATAAAAGAAGAGTTGACTTTTGTGTCCATATAAGACAAAAAGTGCTTTTCTTCTTTTTATAAAATAAGGATAATGCTTTATTTGTGCAACTTAGGATAAGAGGAAAAGTGGGGGCTTTTTATTTAATAAAAGGGGAGGAAATTTCTTTTAAATAAATAAAGACTTAGGATAAAATGGTTAGCCCAAAGTAGATAATCAAAAATGATAAAATAGGATTTGATCAAGGAAATTGATATAATTGAAAAATGCTGATTTTTGAAAATATTGATTCAGGGATTTGATAAATTGCTGAATGGGGGCCCAAAGTATAGGTGACCATTTTAGGGTGCATACATTTTTCCCTCTTTGACTAATGTGAGGTCAATCAGGATCACATGTAGTCAAAGAATGCAATTGAAGTGTGAGATCGATTTGAGATCACAAAACAACCCAGATGTGTGTTTGACGGATGGGAACACATCAAGACAAAGATAAGCTGAAAGACAAGACTAACACCATTGTTGTTGAGTGATAATCAAGTCTAAAAATAAGAGATAAGAATCAAAAGACAAAACCATCACCATTGTTGTTAAGTGATAATCAAGTCTCAAAATAAAAATCTCAAGTTGAGCTGAATGATAAAGTTGAATCAAAGATTGAAGCTGATAGGTACTGCCCCCTCAAAATCAAAATCAAAATCAGGTAGTAGAGAATAGAAAATTGATAAAGATGATCAAATCAATAGAAATCACAATTGAAGGTGAAGGATGATAGGATAACCATTAAGCAGTGAAGACATGCCCTAGTTTGACTATGTCTGATTGGGAAAGATATAGGATAAAAATTAAGTCAAACCTCAAAGGGATGAAGCGAGTGAAAAATTTATGAAAGATTAGGAGTTTGGAAGAGATGGGGATGAAGAAATGAAGATGCCCCAAGAAAGATCGAAGGTTCAAGCTTCAAATGGTCAGCCAACTGCGCAGAAAAAGGGAAAATTTTGAAATGCGATTTTGACTATCAAGATTAACTCAGATTTAAATTTCAAGTCCAAAAATGGATCCAGAATGTTGAAATTAGCTAGGGGTGCAATTTTCACATAATTCTGAGGTGTTTTGAAAATTAGGTCAAAAAGTCAAAATGCTATAAAAAGGGGTGAAAAAAATCATTTTCAAAAATCATTTGACTTATTGTGATTTGAGAATTTTGAGAGCTTAGAGAGAGAAAATGGCCTAGCAAGCAGCAGTCCTAATTCAAAGGCATCGATTTGAGCGCGCTTGATTGCACAACCAGCCTCCACAGTATAGTGCCCCGGTATGTTTTCAGAAAAACTTGCCCTTATTAAGTCATTTATGAGCATTTAATACATTTAAAACATGTTTTTAATGATTTTAAAATTTTCAAAATTTTTCTTGTACAAAAAGTCGTGCGATACTTTAGAAGTATCGCACCCTTTGAGGGTGTCTATCATGCGATAGTTCGTGGGTCAATATAATGTCACATTGATATTGAATCTAGTATCACATGACACTAGATGAAATATTGTATGATACTATGCGAGGTATCGTAGTAACAGATATCATCATATTGCTATTGGGAAAAGTATCACATGATACTTAGTCAAAAAATAGTATCGTATAGTATATAAAAATAACATATTATAATATTTTTGAGAAAAATGACATGGGTCCTGACAATGTTTTGTGTTCTTAAGCTATCTCGTACTAATTTTAGACATCCATCATGATATGTTCTAACACCTAGTTTGGATTGATGGCTTGTAGGAGTTCTTCCTAGCACTATTGATCAGAGTGTTCGAAGGTTACTGGGCTACGGTATGTCCGAGATCTGGATGATCCAGGTTGGGCAGACTTAAGGGCGATGGGCTTTGGCTACTTGCTGAAGTTGCTCCACATTCGTGCTGACCATGGGTTGTTGACTGTGCTAGCTGAGAGATGGCATAATGAGCACAACACCTTCCATCTTCCTACTAGAGAGGCATCAATCACTTTGGAGGATGTCTATCAGATTCTTCGAGTGCCTAGCCATGGCGATCCTGTAAGTATAATCATGTTTATAGATAGATAGATGTAAAGTTTCCATATAATAGAAACTGACATGATTGTTTGTTGGCGCATGTATACTATGACCAGGATCCTACTGAGGGATGGCAGGCCATCTAGGGTATGTTCCAGGATGTTACCATTATTGACAGACACATCAACTAGGATTGACTGATGGATAATTTTGGCAGGGACTTCCCAGTGCCTTGCATTATTGCTTCTATTATTGCACAGGCCCTTATCACTAACAGGAGTCAGAAGGGTTTTTCACTAGGATGGGGTAGATTGTTAGTAGATTTGGTAGCACATCCACGACGGATGGCATGGGGCCCAGCCATATTGGCCGATATGTATCATGAGCTCCATGAGATCATGTACCGTGAGAGTAGGACATGGGTGTGTGGTGCTATTCTAGCATAGGTGTGGGCATGGAAGCACATCGCTGTGGTGCATCTACGTGTACAACCGAGGGAGAGGAGACATCCCTTCATCTACAGATATGCAGGATTCTTGCCATAGCCTCACAGTAGGGATGTGACATACTATAGGAGGGTACTAAATGAGCTGACTTCCTTCCAGTGGCAACCATACAGACAAGTTGAGTCATGGGGTGATGCAGAGGATGAGCTGAGCTATATGCTATGCAGTCGGCCACTGGTAGGCCGAAACCTAGACATTGTGGAGAGGTTTGTTATTACTCAGGTATGGAGGTAGTTAGGGCGGCAACAGAGAGTGTCTACAAAGACTACTACATATGTCTAGGCTAGGGATGAGGAGGGTCAGGGCTAGTTGTTGATGCTAGATTACTAGTAGGCAGTATAGGATACAACAGCCATATGGAGAGAGCCACGAGACTATCTCCCAGACATGGCAGATGCAGCCTATAGAGTAGAGCGGCGACAAGCTCCATTTCCTAGGTTCATGGTACCTGATGCATAGCCAGTAGCTTAGGGAGATGATGGAGATGATGGAGACGGAGGAGATGGAGGAGGGAGAGGAAGAGGGAGAGAGATAGGAAAAATATCTTGATCAGGTGGTCAGAAATGGCCACGGGGACAGGGTTCCGTGGATGAGGGTGATGATCGGGGAGAGGACCTGAGAGCTAGGATCCAAGCTTTGGAGATGGAGATGTAGTAGTTACGCATCACCATAGCGGTCAAAGAGAAATAGATGATAGATATGAGAGATGAGCTTGAGTGGTGAGATAGGGCTATACAGGCGGCTACTGTAGAGTCATGGAGAGAGGCAGCACGAGCTGCATACTATCATGGGCTCTATATACAGATAATGCCACAGGGTTAGAGAGCACCACCCTACTCAGTGATAGTTGGTAAATCAGATATGGTACTAGATGTAGCACCACCACCTCCTCCACCAGGCCCACATGATGGTGCTAGCCAGAGCTAGGATTAGGATTTTTAGATGTTTACATATCATGAGACTTTGATCCAGATTTTGGGATCTCATATTTTGTATATTGTATCATGACATTGTTATATATATGAGATTACTGGATTTGCAATGTATCTGTGTATTTGTCTCACTTGTGATGGATGTATCAATTTTTATATTGTGTTGTCATATTGCTCAAAATGTATGGTATAAATGTTCATGTATATTCTCTCTAATAGATGTATGTTTAATTCTCATGTGTATGATATAAACTCATGTTTCTGAAAATAATTTCTTTTAGGATATAAATATGATGATAAGATTAACCCCTTGTGATGATAGGGATAGGATGTGATGTAAAAGACAAGGAGTGAAAGACATGATCAAGAAGAAGTGAAAGGATAAGCGTAGTTGACTGACTAGTCTGTGAAAGATAAAAGGAGAGCTCTCTCCACTAATCTAACATGAACCTAAAAATGCAAGCTACTATGAAAAGTGGTTGACTTGCAAGGTCACAACACCAATAGACATCTAATAATCATCATCGAGCTTTATTGGTAGCATCATAAGATCATACAATACTCACTAGTATGACTATGGGTATATGAATATGATCTATATTAGATGAAATGTGGGAATCCCACCTAGGCACCAAAGACATGTAGGTCAAGATGACTAGTGTAGTGATATTACCTAAGTTTAATATAGAAATATTATACTTGCATCGAGACACAAGGAAATTCAAGATGGCTAGAAGTATGCACTTGCGCAAATAGTCAAGGATAATACTTTGTAGATCCTAAGTGTCAAGTGCAACAAGCATAAATGCTAATGACAATTAAGACCAACAAAGTATACCCACAAGTAGAAAAAGCAATAACACATGTTCTCATGCCCTCAGTCTTCTAGCTATGCATCATTGAAAACTTTGTAGGGAAAGAACACTCATCAAAGAAATCATCATAGACAGCACACAAAAAGATAAAGTCAAACAAGTCTCAGCAAGTCAAGCCTTTAAGTGCGTGTGTGTAGGTCATAGAATCAAACTTTTGAGTATCGCATCTACCAGTGAGAGATACCATATCATGCTAGACTATAGGTAAAATATCTGATAAGTGTTGAAAAACACTTGATGCTAAGGTAGTGTTGAAAAACACTGTCTGGGTGGTGTTGAAAAACACTGTTTGCCAAATGTCCTAAAAACCAACGCATCCTAGAGACCAAAGCTAACATAGTTATGCACCCTAGACAAAGACAAGGATCAATTCCAAACCAAGGCAACAAGGTTAAGTCATGATGGAGAAAGGCTAAGTGTTGAGGATGCATGCTAAGAAACAAAGGTGCAAAGGCCTCAAGTAGTGCTTGTTTCCAGGTTTTCACCACTTGGAGATTTTTTTTATTTTTTTGTATTTTTTCAGGACTTTATATGCTTTTTAGGATTTTTTCAGCATCATATATGAATTTTTTTGGAATTTTTTCAAGATCATAAAATATGTACAAAGAATTCCCCTAGACTAAATAGGCATCATGGATAGAACTTCTTTAGGTGCAACACATTGATAGGATCAAGGAGCTGCTCTCCCTTTTCATCAGATAGTAAGTAAGCACCTGTACCAAAAGTAGCAGTAATGATGTATGGTCCAAGCCAATTAGGTTTGAACTTTCCCTTTTGCTCTCTATTTTGTTGGTTCTTAGGGTTTTCTCATAGGACAAGATCTCCCACTTGAAATTCTCTAGGGAAAACCTTCTTATTGAATGCTTTGGACATACGCTTTTGGTAGACTCTCATGTGATCAAAAGATGCTTTACACTTTTCATCTAGAAGTTCCAGTTCTTGAAGTCTCATGGTACGATAGTCTTCATCTGTCACTAAACCTTTGAGAGAGACTCTAAGTGAAGGGATCTCTACCTCTAAAGGTAACACTGCTTCAGCACCATAAGTGAGGGCAAAAGGAGTAGCCCCGGTTGGAGTACAGATACTCATTCTATAAGCCTATAAGGCTAGATTTATCTGAAGGTGCCAGTCTCTACCATTCTTGTGGACTGTTCTATGGAGGATTTTGAGAATGGTCTTATTTGAAGCCTCTGCTTGTCCATTTCCTTGCAGGAAGTAAACGGAGGACCAATGCTGTTTTATCTTGAATTTCTTACAAAGTTGCTTAAGGTTCTTATTTTTAAACTGACCTCCATTGTCAGTGATTATCTCTGAAGGCACACTAAACTTACAAATGATATGGTTCAAGATGAACAATGAAACCATTTTGCTTGAGGCAACAGAAAGTGGAATAGATTCTACCCATTTAGTAAAGTAGTCAGTAGTAGTAATGATAAAGTTATGTCCACTTGATGAGTTGGGATGAATCTACCCAACAAGGTCAAAGGCCCAGCGCTGAAATGGCCAATGAGAAATAGAAGGAATAAGCTCCCTACCTGGAGCATGAATCAAGTTTCCATGTTTCTGACACTTTTCGTATGATTTGGCAAAAGCTATTGCATCTGGCTACATGGTAGGCCAATAGTACCCTACCCTAAGAAACCTTTAGGCCATGGCAAGACCATTAGAATGTTCTCCACAAATGCCCTCGTGAATGTCAGCTAACGCTTGGTCAGATTCCTTCTTTTCCAAGCACCTAAGAAGTGTCTCATCTAAACCCCTCCTATACAAATCACCAGAGATAATTGTATGGCGAGAGGCATTATGGACAATGTTTCTTCTTTTAGAGTGGTTAAAGGTATCAGGTATAATGCTATCATGGAGATATGAGTAAATGGCACCATAGCGGGATGACTCATGACCAATGAGGGTACAAATGACTTGGCTTTCTTGGGAGTCATAGATTGGGTAACGTAGCTCTTCCACCAGGAATTCAAATTTACACTCATGTTGTTCTAGCTAAAGAAGTGAAGCCAATGTAGCCATAGTGTTATCTACTTTATTCTCTGCTCTAGGGATTTGTTGAAATGTAGCAAAGGTGAAGTATTGTTGCAATGAATCAACCATTTTCTTATAGGGTATCATTTTTTCATCTTTTTTTTGGTATTCTTCATTAACTTGGTTGATGATTAATTTTGAATCCCCATAAATGTGGAGCTTTGTAATTCCCCATTCTATAGCCATTTTTAGTCCATTTGTCAAGGCTTCATATTCGGCTATGTTGTTTGTGCATGGGAACAATAGTTTGTAGGACCTAGGAATTGTGTACCCATGAGGAGAGACAAACAACACTCTAGCTCCAGAACCATTTTGCATGAAAGACCCATCAAAGAACATCTACCATGTCCTATCATTTATGTACATTATGTGCTCATTTGGAAACTCAACTTGAATAGGCATGTTGTCTTGAATCAAAAAATCAGCTAGTTGGTCTGTGATAGCTTGCCCTTTTATGGCTTTATGCTCAACATACTCTATGTCAAATTTAGAAAGAATCATCATCCATTTAGCAAGTCTTCCTATGAGAGAAGCCTTACCATGTAAGTATTTGAGAGGATCAATTTTAGCGATAAGATGTGATGTATGTGCAAGCATGTAGTGTCTTGATTTCTGGGCAGAAAATACTACTGCAAGACAAGCCTTTTCAATACTGGTGTAGTTGACCTCATAAGATAGAAGAGTATGACTGATATAATATATGGCTCTCTCCTTCCCATTTTCATCAATTTGAGCCAACAATGCCCCCAGGGAAGATTCAGTTGCTGAAATGTACAAAATAAGTGGTTTCCCTGGGATAGGAGGCATTAAGATGGGTGGATTGGCCAAGTACTCCTTGATTTGGTCCATACTCTTTTGACATTCTTCATTCCACACACATTGGAATCCCTTATGTAGGTTCTTGTTAAAGGGTTGAGCTCTGTCAGCTAGTTGGGAAATAAACCTCTTGATAGATTGTAGGCATCCTTGGAGACTCCTCATCTGACTAATGTTTTTGGGAGGTGGCATATCCATGATTGCTTGTACCATTTCAAGATCTACCTCAATTCCTTTTGCTAAAATAATGAAGCCTAACAATTTTCTTGAGGTAACACCGAATACACATTTCTTTAGATTTAATCTTAGCTAGAACTGTTCCATTCGATCTAGAATGACCTCTAAATCTTCTAAATGTTTATCTCTTTTTTTAGATTTAGCCAAAGTATCATCCACATAATCTTCCATATTCTTATGCATCATGTCATGGAAGATAGTATTCATAGCTCTTTGATAAGTAGCTCTGACATTCTTTAAACTAAAAGGCATGACGTTCCAACAATAGGCTCCCCATGCACAAGTAAATGTTGTCTTTTCCTGATCCTCAGGGGCTATCTTGATTTGATTATAACCAGAAAATCCATCCATCAAAGAGTAGATCTCATATCCCATAGTCATGTCCACTATCATGTCTATGTTTGGGAGTGGAAAATCATCCTTTGGGCAAGCTTTATTGAGATCTCTAAAATCTGTGCACACACGAATGGACTTGTCATGTTTTGAAACTGGCACAATATTGGATATCCATTCGGCATAATCAATGGCTCTTATAAATCCTGCACTGAGGAGTTTCTCTAATTCAGCTTTGACAAGAAGAGCTATGTGGGGATGCATTTTACTCAATTTCTGTTTCATAGGTTTTATTCCTAGAGCTATGGACAAATGATGCATAGTGAGACTAGTGTCCAACCCTAGCATGTCTAAATAGTTCCAAGAAAAAATTTATTTTCTTTCTTTGTATGAATTTGGTGTAGGCTTCTCGCTCTTGTGTTGATAATGACTGAACCAAATGAACTATTTGTGGAGCCTCTTTTGTATTCAGATTAACTAGTTGTGTGGGCTCAATAAGCACTGATGACCTATCTTGAAAATAACTGGGAAAATGATCAAGTACCCCATCCTTAGGAACCTCAGAGAGGTTTTCACCTTTGAATATGTCTTTTATTTTTACTTTTTTAGGTTTTGACACTGCCACATAGTGGTTTTCACCATCAGAACTCCTATTTTTTGTTTCTTTTCTTTTTATCTTTTGACTGAGGTACTTGATATCTGGTTCTATCATGCTCGTAGTTGGTTCACTAGTGGAAGAGACTACGGGCTCAAGGGCATTCAAGTAGCATGCTATCTCATAGTCATTCTGGAAAGTTAGGAGCTGAGGCTCCTGATAGCACTAAGACCAATCAATTAAGTGAGGATTGGCAAGTGGTAAGTCAATGACTGGTTCAATATTGTGTATGTGAATGGTATCATCTCTGGTGATTGCAAGGTTAGGATTTGTCAAGTATCCCTCTAAGGTACCCAAATCAGGACTTACCCTACAAAGCGAAGCATCATCCACTAAAGCAACTTGTGGATTCGAATCCTCTAATCCTACACTAGACTCATTAGCTACCTTAGGTTGGGAACTCTATGTATGGAAAACATCAATGCCCATGTCAATTATAGAACAATCAGAAAGAGAATCCCATTCATACACATGTGAGTCTATATTTGAATCCCAACTGGGATGTTTACACCAAGCATGTTTTTTAGGCCTTGAAGTAGAGGCTTTGATGTCACCAAGGGTAACACCTTCTTGAATGCCATTTTTGTATTGATGTTCTTGAATAGGATCCTCAACATGATCTTCAATAGTGGATTGTTCTTGTCCTAGGTCTGAAACTATTAAATTGGCAACTGGAGTATCTAAGTCTCCCCAAAGGAGATCAGTGGAAGGGACCCAATCTTCACACCTATCTTGTTAATTTTGAAAATTGGGAATGTAGCTAGATTCATCATCACTATCTGTCATAGCTAGGATAGGAGTAACTTTCTTGTTCTGACCTTCAAAACCTAGGCCAACCATTGTCTTAGATCTATGGCCGAAGAGAGCATGATTGAGTGGTTTAGCCTTAGCATCTAATCTGTGACTGAGAGGGCCATGACCTGGGTAGCCCATATTTTTGACCAAAGTGTATCCTCTCCCACAAGCCTTAGGAGATGGGGAGAAATTTTCATTGTGCTTTTATTTTTCCTCCTTGTAGATCCAATATCTAACAACTACCTCTTCCTTTTCATCTTGTATAGGTACTGAGGACTCTACAAATGTATCAAACAAAGTCATTGTTGAAGATTAAGGACACATCTCTTGTGAGGGTTTACCATAGGACCTAGGTGAGACTGGAAGTTTTGTAAAGGAGTCCATTTGATAACCCCCCATACCAAGGTCTATGGCCTTAAACTTGTTCTTGCACTATTCTAGAGTTGCATCAAAATTTTTTGTTTCCCTATTAAGAGGAACATGAATCCCTATTGAAATTGCATTAACAGATAATGCGCTATCCTCAGGTATACAAACTTCTACTCCATTATAGGGGAACTTGACACATTGATGGTAGGTGGACAACACTGCTCACATGTCATGGATCCATGGTCTACCAAGCAAAATATTATAGGCTAAAGGACCAGCATCAACAATTTGGAACAAAATGTCCTTCTCAATAGGACCAATTCTGATAGGAAGGACGTCTAACCCCTTAGAGCTTCTCTCTGCCTCGTCATAAGCTTTTATTATAATCTTTCTTCTAGTATCAATCACTTGCTCAAAGTAACCCAACATTTTCAATAAGCTCAAGGGATAGATATTGAGCCCAATACCCCCATCTATCAACACACGCCTGACACAGGTTTTATGGATCATGACCTCAATGTGAAGGGAAAGATTATACGGATGGCTCAAAGCTTTATCATCTTCTTCTAAAAATGTGAGGTAATGAGGGCTGGCAAGGTGGTTCACCATGTTCTAGAATTGGTCGACATCTATGCTATTAGGAACATTAGCTACATGCAAAGCATCCTCAAGGATACGCATATGTCTTGGAGATAATTCTAGGAGTTCAAAAATTGAAATTTGAGCTGGTGTTCTTTGTAACTGGTCAACAAGATTGTAGCTCATTTCAAGATTGACTTCTAACTTTGTGGTGACATTCTTGAATGTCACTTGCTTAGGTTTGCTAGACTGGTTGGGATTAGGACCTCTAATGATCACAGGACCTTGACTTTGGCTTCTAGTAACAATGTTAAGAGCTTGGGATGACCTTCAAGAGTGAGGACCTCTAAGCACTATCATAGGTTCTTCATCAAATATAGGAGGAGAATCAACATCATGACCATAAGGATCTCTGCTTCCCATCATATTGACATTCTCATCCACAACTTCAAGCATATTGATAACATTTTCTGGAGATGTATAGGTGTAGTTGATTTCAGCTTTGCCATCTTTGGGTTTAGAGGTTTCCCCCTTGTCATATTTAGGCAAAGGCTCTTTAAACGCTTTGTGATCCACATTAGTTTTCAATCCATCAATCTCAAGCTTGCCATTTTCAATAAGATCTTGAATAAGATGTTTAAGTTTCCAGTAGTGCTCAATGTCATGGCCAATGCCATTATGAAATATGCAGTAGGCTTTTTCATTCCACCAATATGGCTTAATGTCAAGTATGTAGAATTTTGCTGGATCTTGTGGTTGTGCAAGATTGTTAGCAATAAGCATTTTGAAAACATCCTCATAAGAGTCCCCAAGCTTAGAGAACTGACACTTTTCCTTTTTGGGTTTGTCTTGATATCTTTGTTTATGCTCTTGTTGGTTAGAGAATGTATTAAGCTTCATAGCTTGAACTGCACTGGACAAATGGAGGACTCCTTGATCCTTTGGTTGGGAAGAGTCAACAACTCCATCATTGACTACTTGTTTATTTTTATTCCAGTGTGAGTTCTTGCTTTTGTCCTTATGAGAGTTGTTATTATTTTGACTATTGTTGTTATTATTTTGTTTAGTCAAAATACCTTGCTCTTTTAAGACATCCTCTATTCTACATGCGGTTTCAACCATGGTGTTGAATGAATCAAAGACCATCTTCTAAACCTCATACCACATCTCAGGCACTAAATTGCTGACAATGATATCAATTCGTTCATGTTCAGGAATTGTCCTAGGATACCAAGAGCATAATTGTCTCCACCTTTGTAAGAATGTAACAAAGGATTCCCCTTGATTTTGTTTCAAATTGCACAAATCAAGCATGGTGACTGATCTTAACAAGTTTTAGGCAAAATGTTGCACAAATCTGTGGACTAGTTCTTTAAAAATTTTGACAGGAGGGGTTATGTTGGTAAACTACTCCATAGCTTGACCTTTTAGACTCCTTGGGAATAATCTCATTAGATAGGAATCTTCATAGTGGAATTCAAAAATCATGGTGTAGAACTGATGCACATGATCATGTGGGTCACCATTACTGTCATATTTGTCATATTGGGGAAATTCAATTTTCCTAGGAAAATCCTTCATGCTGACACTCCTATCAAAAGGATTAGGACAAATAGAGTCAAGGTTGAAAGAACTCTTAGGAGCCATCATTTTTTCCGTCATTTTCTTGATTTGCTTAATTTCTTCTTCTTGTGAGGGGTTCTATTTCTTGATTCTCCTATCCACATCAAAATTATAAGGGACCCTTGCACCTTTGTTAATCAAGCTCTCTAGGAACTTATCCTTATTTTGATCAAGGTACTTTTCCACATATTGTTGGAATAGTGGCTCTTGTTGCATTCTCATAAAATCTTGATTATCAAAACTTTTACTACTTCCTCCATGTTGAGAGCCATGATGAGCTCATTGGGAGGGTTGTCTTGAGTTCCTAGGAGGCATCTATCTCCTATAGTGAGCATGTTGCAAAGTCCTTCCTCTAGGACTAGGAGATCTCGAGGGTGACCTTGAATACCTTCTACCTCGTGGGGTGCCCGAGGGAGTAGATGGTGGAGAGTTGTTTCCACTGTTGGTACCCCTATTGTTGAACTGGGCATTAAGTTGTTGAGCTAGGAGCCTATCTTGTTCTTCTTGTGTGGCTCTTCTCTCTATGCCCAAGAAGGCTCGTTGTTCCTCCTCTAGGAGCCTAAATTTTTCTTCTTTTGCATCTTGTTGATTCAAGAAGGCTTGTTTTTTTCACTCAATTCTTTTTAGCCTCTCACTTGTATACCGTGAGGTGGTTCGGAGTGGAGAATTTGGCCTTGAATGATTGAACAAGTTAGCTGCATTCACATGAGCATCATAAGATTGGTTTTTTTGGTCTTCATGTTGTGACTGTGCATCTTGTTGAGCTCGTCTATAATTTTTTCAGCTTGTTGATGAGTGTCTAGATACCTAGTGCTAATAGTGGGTGACTGGTTGATTATCATGAGAAGATTCCCCAAATAATATGTTATCTCTATGTCTTTGAAAAATGTCCTCAAGAGTTTGATCCATTACTTCTCTATCCTTTTTGGTCAAGGTGTAACTCATGTCCATATTTGATTGAGAAGGTGCTAAAGAGGTACTCAACTAACTAAGGCTGCTCCTAGGCTCAAACCAAACTTTTGAAGTACTCTTGGGAGATTGATCAAAGACGGGTTCCTTCCCCTTTCACTTTTGGTGAGTTTTTACTAAAGGTAATTGTTCAAAAACTACTTGAGGTCATTTTCCTTGGTCCACTTGGTATCTTGTTGTAACCGGCATGAAAGAAAAGACCCTTAGTGAGAAGATAACCTTATGAATCATTAATTGTCAAACTAGGATAGTGAAAATATTCAATCGTCCAAATGAGAAATGGTGAAATAGAAAGCTGACCAAAGGTATAAATCAACACTACCATAGTGGTGCATAATAAAAGGATTTCAGTATCCTAGCACATATGGATTAGGAGGATGATCTAACCAAAATATATTGAAATTGAATTTATGTGAAGATGAATTTGGACAAAAGATTACTCAAACTCTCCAAGTGTGCAATCAAAGAATCTAAAGATTAACCTTGTCAACAAGGATGATTCCTAGCTTACCAATGACAAGAAAAATCTTTGGTGAAATCAAAGATTACTAACTCAAGATGTCTAGAGCCAAGAACTTAAGGTACAAATAGGCTTTTAGTTGCAGGGTACAAGACCTACTAAAATCTGGTCAACCAAGGAAAGATTGAAAATTGCATAAACCAGGCAGACATAAAAAAGAATCTGTGTGATAGTATCCAGGCTAATAGGGTAATAATTTCTAACCAGGCGATATTTCTCACAGATACCGGGCGATAGTTTCCAGGCAACCTGTGCGATATTTTCCAGGTAGCCTGTGTGATATTTTCCAGGCAAGTGATGTGATAGTCTTCTAGTGACAAACTATCACACAATATTTCTCAGTACATGGTGTGATACTATTCCAGTGTCGTACGACTCTTGACCAGTGAGTGCTAAAAAATCTCAATTTTAAGGGCAATTTGATCAAAATTTTAGTTTGAAGGTTGATTTTTTTGGTCTCAATCACAATGACAATAGTAAATGGATAGGTTTGCAAATAGTAATGGATCAAACATGTCTTCAAGCACTTGAAACAAGGGCAAAAGAAACCTTGCCAAGACAACGACTTGTGATATCAAAATTGAAAAATCCTATGAATACTGCCGTGATGTTGAATATGCAAGAACTTTTACACAAGTATATCACAGCGAGAACACTTCAAGCACTTTCTATCCTAAAAAGACAATGGCTCAATACTTAACAACTTGGCCCACACTTGATGCTTCATTGCCTCACACAAAGTGGTTTCCCACAATAGATGTTGGCTTTTTTGTGGAAGTGCCAATGACACAACCAAAGGAACACAGATGGTGAGTAATCTTGGGGTGATCTGGGTTATTCCACTTGGATCAATCCTTGGACCAAGAAGCTAAGCGACAAAATAGGGTGGCTTCTATCTATGGTTCTTAGTAAGGGCTTCTGTTCGTAACACCCCTCTTGCTCCTCAAAAAGGATTGGGACCTCGCGGCCTCAAGAGTACCTTAAGAATTCTTGCTTGACATTTTCCTCATGGTCACAATCCCACAAGCTACTCACATCAAGTGAATACAAGTGCTACGTCTATCAAGGTTTTGTGTCCTTGATAGCCTTGAGTTTATAGTGGGTCAGAATAGCCGGCAAAAAGCTTGTCCCCACTTGGGTCATTCCTCTTGATTGCTCAAGAGTAGGCCTGCTAAAGGATTATAAAAACTAAACAAAGAGTGGATCAACTTATGAGGTTCAAGGTTTTTGTTTCACCACAAGGGTGAAGAGCATACTCCCCTATCTCAAATTTTTCTCCCAAACACACCAAACAAAGGATTCAATTACCCTCTTGCTTCCAAAATCCAAAGATGGGTCAAGATTTATGTTTCACCACAAGGGTGAAGAGCATACTATCCTACCACCAAAGAATCCCTTCCACAAGATATTATGTTCCTATGAAATGAAACAACTAGTAGATGCCACACTTGAAATGAAATAAATAACAAGCACTTTTTTTTGTTTTTATGCTTTTGGGAAGCCCTATAAAAACTATTAGTAGCCCTTGTGCATGCAATATTTTGGCAAAATATTTAAGCAAGAGGCACTTACAACCACAACTTGTTATCCCCATAATGGTTAGCAAAACAAAAATCCAAATGAAATCTGCAAATTAAATCTGTCTAACCACAAAAAACTAGACCAGCAAGCTAGTTAGATCAAAACTCGGCAAAAAAAAAGCTAATAAACAACTCTCTGCCAGGAACAGGCGACAATACAGTTACTAGAAATATCATGCGATAGTTCCCAGCCTACGGGTGTGATAGTTTCCTCCTGTGCAACAATTTGCGTTACCTGCAAGTGACAAAATATAGAATACCAGTGCGATAGAATCTCTCACAGAGCGCAATACTTTAACTGGTAAAGTATCACACCAGTATAGGACAAAGTATCGCATGACACTGGTTAAGTATCCTACGATAATCTTTGAGAAAAAAATAAAAATCTGCCAAAAATAGTAAGCTAAAAAGTGACGAAAAAAGTGTGGAAATGCCTAAAAATGAAGGACAAAACAAGAGTGCTCTACCCCATGGTGGGCACCAAAAATTTGTACTCTAAATAGTGCACTTCTCTAAGTCATTACTTCCAAGGGAATCCATGAATGGGAAACCTTGAGAAAGTGACCTAAAGCTCCCTATGAATGGAGTTGCAAGGATTTTAAGATTGCTCTCAGCTATAGCTGTAAAGCTTATGACCTTGCTAGTCAACCACACAACAAGAGATTCAAGGAAGACAAGGGAAAGAATGCCAATATCCTCAAGAATCAAAATGAAATGCAATGCAATACTACACTAGAAATGAAGATGCAAGCTATGCAAACTAAGCAATGAAATGAAATGAAAGTATTACAAAGCCTCCTAATTAAGCTAGATGAATTAATCTAAAGCATAAAGGAAACTAAGCTAAATATGAAGCTATGAATGCCATAATAATGCAACTATGTAAATGTAAAAGCTAAGAATGTTCCAAATCTCCAAAAGCTCCAAAGTGACCTAGAAAACCTACAGCATAACATTAGCATAAAAGATTGATCATATGAAAATGAAGAAGAGAGCTCTTCTTTTATAGAAAATGAAAATCAATGGACGATGGAGATTAAAAGAAAAAAGATTTAATCAAGGGTGGAGCATCAAAGAGGAGCAATCCATGTGCACAAATATCCTCCAATGATAAAATAAGAATTGACTTTTGTGTCCATATAAGAAAAAAAGTGTTTTTCTTCTTTTTATAAAATAAGGATAATGCTTTATTTGTGCAACTTAGGATAAGAGGAAAAGTGGGGGCTTTTTATTTAATAAAAGGGGAGGAAATTAATTTTAAATAAATAAAGACTTAGGATAAAATGGTTAGCCCAAGGCAGATAATAAAAAATGATAAAATAGGATTTGATCAAGGAAATTGATATAATTGAAAAATGCTGATTTTTGAAAATATTGATTCAGGGATTTGATAAATTGTTGAATGGGGGCCCAAAGTCTAGGCAACCATTTTAGGGTGCATACAAAAACATAAATATTTGAACCCCTTTGAACTTGGTTCATTCTAGTTCAACTGGTTTAGAGTGGTTCAAGGATGTTCAAAAGGTTCTTACAAGTTCAAATTGTTTCAAGCATCTACATGCAGATACCAATGTCTAATCGAAAGTTTATGGGTACCCAATATAGGCCAGGTTGGCAGCTTCATGTGATCAAAAGGAGATGTGATATCTTTCTAAAATAATGAATCACTTTAAAAAAGGTTCTAGAAATGATATAGCTTCCATCTTGAACATTAGTTGTGGTAAGATAAACCTCAGAATGTTCATGATATTGGTGTCACTTATGCAATTTCAGTATGTGAAGAGGAATTTACCAAAGACATTGTATCAGTTTATGTTACTCACAAATAGAGGCTCAATTGGAAATGAATATTCTTGTAAGTTATGAAATCATCTACACAATATTCCTATAGAGAAAGTCTTTATGCAGGCGAAGATTGAGCTCAAGCTTATGATGTGAAGACAAAGCTATGAAAAATGATTTTTTTAAAATACCTCAATAGTGAATTCAAGTATCCATCCTCAAACTGAACTAGAGCTTTTTGATAAATTAGTAAAAGTAAAAGTTGATCCTCAATGTAATCCATCAAATTTGTATAGAAAGAAGGATTCAGGAACAACTATGGAAACATCAATGACTCAAACTTCCTGTCAAAAATAGTAAACAATCTTATTGCGGCGGGAATAAATTTCAATTCAACCCTTGGATCTTGCTGCATTTTAGATGTTTGGGGAAACCTAATTATATAAACCCTCACTAGAGCAATTTTCAAAAGGTTGTCAGGTTTGTGAGATATGGATGACTCTATGTAGAAGCATCAAATCTTTCAATGACATTCACAACAATGATAAATTGATGGAAGAATTTTAATTAAGGGATAAATAGTAACCTATGATAGTGGTATTTGTGTTAGTTGTGCATGTCAATTGTAATCAAACTCTACTAGTGGATTCTCCAATTTAGGAATAAATAGGAAGTGTATCATTAGAAAATGGAAGCGCTTCCATTTAGGACTGGTTTAGCCCTCCGAGTAAGTGGTTTGAGGTGTTGTCAAGTGCCTTGAATGGGTCTTCGACTTGGATCTAGATTTTTCCCTTGTTTCACCCCACTTTCCACTTCTTTTTGGTACAATTTTGGAATCCTAAATTGAGATTCTGAGATTCTTGACCTCAAGGTCAAGGTCGATATCTAGGGTTCAAATTTCAAAGCTCTAGAGTTTCCAAATGTTTGGTTTTAGAAAGATTTGTTTTCCCACTTCTGGGTCAATTTCTTTAGGTTTTCTAAACTCTTAAATGATATTTAATCTAGGTCCATTTCTAGGGGTATGGGCCCAATGAGAATTTATTTCTCACATGTTGGCCTCTCTAGGAGTTTGTGCCCTAGATCACTATAAAAAGAAGCCTTCCTCTCTCATTTCAATCTATCACATCACAATATCTCTCAAGATAAATCAAGCAAGCAAGAAGGATAATGAAAACATTCAAGTATTTATTCATCTTTAAGCATTCAAGAATTCAAGATCCAATTCATCAAGGAGATCCATTGGTAGCCATTGAAGGATTCAATTTCTATGGAGCGCTCTTGTTGAAGATTTCTCCATCCATATCCATCCAAGCTTCTTCCTATTCCAAGATCCATTCAAGATTGGTGTTGAAGATCTAAAGATAATTGATTTGAGACATCCTACATTCAATTCTACAATCATTTGGAGCATCCATACTTATGGATTCAAGAATTCAAATCCTCCACGATGATTTCAACATAGGCAAGGTGAATTGTTTTATTTACTTTGTTTATTAAAGAAATTTTAATTAAAATTCAAGGTTAATTATTAAATTGGGGTTTGACCGAGGCAAACCCCTTCCCCCCCAACAAACAAAACCATTTTTCTTGTAGGAACATGTGCGGAACAATGAATATTAGTGTAGATCTGGATCCCCTTTTTAGAAAACTTTTAGGATCTACGAACATAATTTCTATCGAAGCAATGCAGGTCAAGGTCGACTTTTAGGGGTAAGATTGTGCCCCGGGGTAAGATCTTACCCCTATTTTGGGTCAAGGTCAACCTTCCTCAAAAAGATAGAAGTTTTCTAGATCTTCTCTATTTCTGTGTTTCCAAGGCAGATCCAGTTGTAGAATTTCTTGAAACTTTACACAAACACCAGAAAATAGTGTTTTCCATATTTGCCCTATTTTGAGGTTAGTGCTTTTCTTCAATTGAATTAAGATTTATGTATTTCCTTTCTATAACAGAATATAGGGTTTTTCTCCTTTCTTCATATTCTTCATCAATTGATTCATTTGTGCATTAACCATTTTTGGTTGATCAATTTGGATCTTTCCTTTTGAAATTTGAGGTTAAGAGGAAGATCTTACTTTTCCCACACACTATATCACATATCTTCCATCACATCTTGGTGAACACTCATGCCTTATCCCACATTATTATTATCTTATATTTTGGTGAACCCGCAATAGACAACTTTTTCTTTTTGGTGTTAGATTTTACATGCTTACAAAAGTAGAATTGTTTTATGCTCTAGCATTTATATTTCATAAATAAATAAAAAATTGCAAAATTTCTTTAAAAATACAAAAATATTTACAAGCTTACCCCCTATCTTTTGTGGAATTAAATTCCCTATTGTGTTTGTGGTGCTCGATTTCCTTTTCATGCTTATAAATCTCATTTGAATGCATTTATATATATCTAGATCTATTTTCTATGCATTTCTTTATTTGTTATCATGTTGCACAAGTTGTTTCAAGTGTTTTCCAAAAATTCTTCTATACCTTTTTAAATGACACAACCTCTTCCTCTTACCTTATCATTGCATGGTGTTACACCTAGAAAGACTTTATCTAGTGTGTGTGATGTTGCTTTGTCCTCTCTTGTATTACGTTGTAAGGATATATTAGAGAAAGAAGATGAATTTAATCTATCTCTTCATCATATTTCTCTTTATGGAGATGAGTTGGAGATTGATGTTAATTCTTCTCCTAATATATCTCTTTTCTACAAGCCTACTTTAGAATATAATTTACCTTCTTTCCCCTCTAGGGATCAAGCTTTAGTGATTGATGGTGCTCCTACAATGTGTTTTATTGATAGGGATGATAATCCTCCTATTTGGGATGAACCTTTGGATTTTGATGTTGATTACTCTCTTCCTCATGAAACCATTGTGGATGATCCCTTGGATAAAGATATTCATTTATCCTCTCTTCCTCATGAAACCATTGTGCATGATCCCTTGGATAAAGATATTGATTTATCATGTCCTCATGAAGAATATTTGATACAAGAAGGTGATTTATTAATACATGATGGTGACTCTTTTTCTAAAACACACTTCCCTTATGCGGACATTTTAGCGAAAGAAGAGGATATTATAGATTCTTTACCTCCATTTGGAATTCCTTCTAGTAATGAGGCATTAGCAGAGGATGATATGAGTTCCCTTAATACTCTCCCTCTTAGTGATGATATTATGGAGAATCAAGATCCTACCTCATCTCCTCCTAGGATGTCTTCTTTGCTTCCTTCTTGTGAATCTGTTTGTAGTGTTGAGACAACTAACATGGTTTATCCAGAACCCGTGTTGACTATCAAAGGTTGTCCTCACATTACTATCAAAGGTAAACCTATGGAGTCTTTAGAGTCTTTCAATGATCAAGATTTGATAGCTCACACATATTGTACAAGGAATAACCTTTAACCTAATCTAGTGGTTTCTACTTCTTTGGCACCTTCTCAACCCATTCTTCCTCCTCCACCTTGTCTTCCTAGCAAGGAGTATGATTTGATAAACCAATTGCAAAATACCCCTACCAAGTTTTATTTATGGGAGATTCTTCAAACTTCACCTACCTACTATGAAGCCTTGTAAAAATCTCTAGAAACTCTTCCCACTCCACCTCCTAATCAAGAGAACATCAATAACTTCTTACAATGCATGCATGCTACCTCAGGTCCTCCTGACATTGTATTTACTCAAAAGGATTTACCTTCTATAGAAGTTCAAAATCAATATTACGCTCTTATGGTTGTTGTTACTATCAATAAGAGTACCATCCATAGGAAATTGATTGATAATGGATATGGGCTTTATGTTTGTAGCATGGACATGCTCAAAGAAATTAAAGTTGATCTTTCAACCATTCAACCTAACAATATTCCTATACATGGCTTTGATAGCATTTTTAAGAACACTTTAGGCATCATTACCTTACCTATCAAAGTAGGTCTGGTCATCCTGAATACACCCATTCATGTTATGCTTGGACCTCTCAATTATAACCTTCTTTTGGGTAGACCTTGGCTGCATGAGATGCATGTTATCCCTTCCACCCTTCACCGTAAAGTCAAGTTTATACATAATAATATGATGTATACACTTCATAAAGATGATGCACCTAATCCTTATCTTAATATTCAAACCTATAATACTCCTATTCCTAATCCTTCTTCCTCTAATGGTCTTCTTGGAGATGATTGGGGAACCTTGGATTTTAATCCTACCTTTATTGGAGAGTATAAAGTTTCTGATCTTGATTTTATGAAGCAACAAAGAGAGTTTGAAAAATAAGGTTTTGCTTCTACTTCTAATGCCCTTCGTAATAAATTTGTCACTGCTTCTACCCATTATAAATTTTTCAAACCTACTAATGATGACATAGTGACTACTGAAGTTCCATTGACACCTTCTGATATGGCTTCTTGTTATGGTCCTGGTTATCATTTCTTAGTTAAACAAGGATTCAATGGTCAAGGATGTGGTAAGCATAAATAAGGAATTCAAATGCCCTTACAGAATGGGGGGTATGAGAATTCTTATAGATTGGGATTTAATCCTCAAAAAATAATCAATGTTAACAACATCTCAAATAACACTTCAAAACATGATGAACCTATGAAGGAATTTGACCAAGAAGTTCTTTTGTCTAAAATCCTTTGTGCTAAGATGATTACTAAGTGCCTAAATGAAAAAGGAAACATAGTCCACACTTGAAGACTCTTCCTTTTTGTTTGTATCATAGATTTCACAATCACTCGGCTAATGAATGTCAAGATTTACAATATAAGATTAGGAAGCTCATTGATAGTAAGGTTATTTATTATATCGTCTTAAAATGGAAGAACTTCCATGATAAGAGCATTTAGCCCTCCGATCAAGTGGTCTGGGGTCATGTCAAGCTTCTTGATCAGGTCTTTGCATGGATTTGGCTATTTCCCCCTATTCTTCTTCTCTCTCCCAGTTTCCAACCTCATTTCTAGCAAGTTCCTCTGTGAATCTGGAGTTTTTGACCTCTTGGGTCAAAGATGACCTAGAGAGTCAAGGATGACCTAGTCCCTAACCTAGGTCAAGGAAGACCTCATCTCTAACCTAGGGCAGAGACTACCTCATCCTTGACCCCTATTTCAAATTTTAGTTTTCAAAAGTTCTGGGATGTCAGGTTTCGAAAAGTTTTATTTTCCCGCTTTCGGGTCGACCATTTTAGGTTTCAGAATGGTAAATCCTTAAATTGCATTTAATCTAGGTCCATTTCTAAGGGTTAAGGTTAATTTAGATTTAATTCTCCAATGTCAGCCTTCTCTAGGAGTTTGTGTCCTAGATCACTATAAAAGGAAGCCTTCCCTTCTCATTTTTAATAAATTTCCTCTCGAAGTTCCCATTCTTTCAAATCTTACATGGCATGGAATTCAGCTTTTCCAAGACCATCTGAGAATCTAGAATCCCCAATTTGGTGGGTAATCATTGCAAGATGGTCAAGAGAATTCCTCTTCTTGGTCTAAAGTTTGTCAAAACATGGTGTATTCCATGTCGTAAGGTGATATTTAACATATCTAAGTTTCTTCTCAAAGAAAAACATAATTGTGTCATACACAGGGCCACCCTCTATCCACCACTTAGCCACTAAATCATGTAGTGAAGAGTCTCAAAGACACATAAGATAAATTTTAAAAGGGGTATCTTTGGACCAACAAAAGAAGAAGCATAGAATTTAATTGGTGAGTGATCAGAACATCTCTAGTCAAGAATTTCAGAGCTAGTAACCAAGCCACAATCAACCCAAAAATAAAAGAAAAGAAACCTATCTAGATGTTCATATATTTCCTTGTGTCCACTTCATTTATTATTCCAAATGAAGATCCCATTAGAAGGATTTCCATCCACTAAAGTAAGAGAATCCACTTGAACTCAAAAAATATTAGAGGCTGAGCCTAACCTAAAAATTTCCCCCTCTTTTCTCATCCAAACTCAACATAGAATTAAAATCACTACCTAAGATCCAAAGAAGATAAGGTGTACATGATGAGACATACCCTATGTGAGACCAAAGATGAATTTTTCCATGGATGTCAATAGGAGCATAAAAATTTGTAATTAGAATAGTCTAACCAGAATTCTTGATGCTATGATTGATAATGCAAGAAAGAAAACTAGATTTAAAAATGCAATATTATACTAAGGAATGAAGTGAACTAGGAATGAAAGAGAGCTATGAGTAACTAAGAATTCAAATTAGCAAGATTACTCTAAGAATGCAAGAAAACAAGAATGCAAATGATCAAGATTGGGACCTAGATGCAAGATTACAAGATGGAAGCCTTGAGCCAAGGAAGAGCTTCATTTTAAAGGAATTCCCTCAAGAACGGTGGGTGGAGCTTAAGAGGCAAAAGAATGTGTGATTGAGATTAAGAGGCAAAAGGAGAATGGAGGAGATGCAAGGTTAGATAGAGATGAGTAATGATGATTAAGAGGCAAAAGATATGTTAGGTAAGATAATAAAAAAATAGCAATTTTAAAAGCTCAAATCCTATTTAATTTCTAATTAATCAGGATTAAGTATGTGCACACATGTGAATGTGTTATGGGTGCCTACAAGAAGTTAGGTCTCACTTTTGGGCAAAAAGTGGAAGTGTTTTCCCTATTTTAAACTTTTTTATGTCAAATGATGTCTAAATTTGAGACACTTAGAGATTGAATGTCAAAAAACATTACTAATATAAAATGTAGTGCTCGGAGTCTACTTTTTAAATATGTAATTTATTTAAATTTCCACATGGTATAAATTTATTTTTAATAGGAATGTTTAAAAACCAATTATTTTTTAAATGCATGTTTTAGGACCATACCATAGTTGTGTACGACCACTATATTTTGACCTAAATAAATGACTTCTTGCAAATCCTTTTGGGAAAATATACCTAAGACACCAAATATTGATGAACATATTTTCTTATTGAATTTTTTTTTTAAATTAATTTTTAATTGACAATAAAATATATTTTCAAAACCTCTGGTGTAGGACCACCATAATTTGATGAAAATTTCATATTTTGTCAAAATTCCCTTTTTATCTTCAAGAGAACTGTATGTCTAGATTGATATGATATAATTTATTTTCCAAAAATTGTGAAAAAAAAGTTATTAAAGTTTTAGTGAACCTCACTATTTTACATTTAGGTGCCACTTTTAATTAATAAATAATGCAAAAATAGTAAAAATAATCATATCACTATGAAATTTACATTTTTCAAATCAGGACAGTGAGAGCTCTATGGATTTTTCTTTCGTAAAAAAATATGATTAGAAAGGGCCTCAAGAAATTCCGACAAGGTAGAAATTTGGCATTCCAGAGCCTTAACTAAATTTTTTGAGGTCAAGGCATAGACTTGGTTCCACCAAGCCTACACCAAACCTATTTTGAATTGAAATAAGAGGTGAAGGTGTGTCTCCCACTCATGTCTTAAGAAACTGGTGCCCATTTTTAAAAATTCAAAAACTAGGCACCCATTTCCCATTTTGAAATGAATACCTATTTTTTTAAATTTTGGATCGGGTCTCTGAATCTAAATTGGGTGCCTATTTCAAGTGACATTTTCCAATTCTACAAGACTTCCATGAAATAGGCACCTAACTTCTTGCACTTACCCTTCTCTTAATAAAAGTGTAGAAACTTTATATTACAAGCAGTGTTATAGCAATTAAATAAATATGCAAGCTCTAGAAATTAGACCATAGTATAAGCTTGATATTAGATTTTTTGTTTTTTATTTAATTATGCAAAGGGGATTTTCAGTGTTACTTTGCACAATTATGTCTAGAAAATATTCCTCTAAGATTTAAGATTTTATTTGAGGCAATTTGATCAAAATTGGGGGCTTAGGTTGTACTAGACAAATTTTAGGTGATTATATTTGCCCCTCTTTGAATCGATGTGCGAGCAACGTGTTGATTCAAAGAATATATTAAAACTAGACCAGAGAACAACCTCATGTGAAGTGATGAGACTATTTTTGACAAGAGGAGAACCAAATTCGGACTTAATTGAACAAAGATCGATAAGAGAGATCAACTTTGGACTTGATTGAGTGAAGACCGATGAGCGAGACAAGAGTATCTAGCCTAATATGAAGTGATGAGACTGAATATTTATAAGAGAGATTTGAGATAGCTAAATTGACAAGGATTCTAAATAATCCAATCACCTGATTGAGAGATAATATCAGATTGATATGAGTCCTGATGAACTTGATATACCCCAGGAATGATGTTAGATTGATATGGGTTATGATGAACCTAACATGCCCCAAGAGATGTCTATCAGACTGATTTAATATGAATTGATGAGATCACTCTTTCAGAGGGAGATGTGGAGAATTTCAACTTGATATGGATCCTTATGAAGTTGAGGTGCCTCGAGCGATGATGTTTTAATCACTGATTGACTTGATCGATAGAGATTTGGTTCAATTGCTAGATTTTTAGATTAGGAGATTTGATTAATGAAGAATATTTTCTATCTTGTCATGGACCCTTAGGATCAAAATTGAAATGAGGCATAACGGGAAAAGTTTGAAATAATTTATCAACATGTTTGAAGCTGTTTTGATGTCTTGTTGACTAGATTTGACTAAAGTTTGACCAAGTTTAACCAAGGTCGACTAGCATAAGAGCACTTGATTTTGATGAATTTGCATAAGGTTGACATCAGAGGTTCATGATGACAGAAGTGAGAGAGAAGTGATAGTGACAACGGTCAACAATGTTTGACCAAGAAGGGTTGACTTTGCAATTTGACTAGGTAAACAATCTTGGATTTCAATTTTGATTACGAAAATGGATTCAAAACTTTGAAATTAGCTAGGGGTGCAATTTTTGTGGGATTTTGAGCACTTTGAAAATTAGGTCAAAATATCTAAAAGGCTCCCAGAGGGGTCATTTTCAAATCATTTGCTATAGTTGAATTTTGAGAACTCAAAGCCTTCTAGAGTGATAAAGTTTCCTATTCCATTCCAAAATCACCAATTCAATCTCCAGAGATAAGACAATCAACCTCAGGCATACGGTGCACCAGTAAGTAGTCGATCCTTGCTTGTGATTTCTAGATTTTTAGTTGATTTTTAGAACTTTTAGAGAATGCAAACCATATTGTCGTGCGATAAAACAAGTTCATCACACCAATCTTTGGGTTTTATCATACGAGAAGTACCCATGTATTAAACAGTATTGAGAACTGCATCATATTGAAAAATAGTATCATTTCTCTTATAGAGTTTCAATGTAAGATAATTGTGGGTCATGTCTTTCATTGTATGATCCAAAATTTGAGTGTTTGACCTTTGCAGTTAAATTTTGTCATTCATTGTACTTTTATTTCTTTCTAGAGATGCTTTAGTAGTTTATTTCTAATAGCTTGATTTTCATTTGAGATCGATTATTGATGGCTTTCCCTATTTTCTATTTTGCAGATTCATCTACCTGATCCCATTTTTAGTTGTGTATATCCATAGGTGGTGCACCTAGCTTGATTGTTATCACCTATAGACCTAGCCATACGTGATCAGTGGAGGCTGAGTAAGTTACTTACATTGCCTGATATCCATGTGAACCATAGGTTACTTACAACATTGGAAGAGAGGTTTCATAGTAAGAATAATAATTTTTGTTAGTAAACAAATTTTTCCCTTTCTCTAAGATCTTAAAATTGTTTAACTCATTACCCAATTTAAAGGAAAATCTATCACTATTGGTCTGAGGTAGTTACTCACAACTATCCTCTTTGCATCAAAGGTACAACTACCTTCTAAAATAATTAACCTTTTTTCTGCTTTATTTCAAAAGAATAGTTGCATAAGATACTTTTTACCTACTAAAGGGAAAAAAATATTCCATTACAAGTTTATAGAGGAAAATCATAGATTGATATTAACAGAATCAATAATAAGACAACTGACTAAAGATTGATAAAATTACTACTAAGATTGGCTGGCAGATTTGAACATCATATAAATATTAGTGAAATAATTTAATAGTGCATCTACAGATCATGTTCACATACAACCTGATTCCAAATGAAACTAGAAATGCATGTCTAATCTAACCAACTGATCAGAGGAGAAGTCACAAAAATCTTATATAAATCGACTAATATTATATTCAACACTATAAAGTCTTAACAATATTTAAAATAGAATACTGAAAACAAAATAGTTTGAAGTATCAAAATGTTGTTCCTGTTACTAGAGAATTGACCCTCACAGAGTTGAACAAATCTAAATATATAGCCACATGGGGCTAAATCAGTTTTAAAAACTAAATTCAACCAGAGTTAAGGAAACTATCCCCCTTTAGAAAATAAAATTTAACTAGACCCTTAAACTATTCAACCAAATAAACTATCTTTGGCAAGGTTCAAATTGTAAAAGAAATGACCGGGTTCTCTGGAGCTTTCTTAACTCATTGCATTACGCTCCACTCCTGAAAAGCCACCACAAAAGAAGTTAACAGTTGTTGACTAGGCAAGCCAACTGTCTTGATCCTCTTTGTCCAAATATCTTTACTTCTTTGCATTTCTTCTAGCTTCTACATATGCATCCTCAGATGATCATTCCCCATAATCAGCAAAGAATCAATTCTCCTAATCCTGATGAAGTCTTTGATCATGATGTCTTTGGTATTTTTTTGGTCTTTGATCTTTTCTTCCAAGCATGTGCTAAGTTGTTCTGCGTTATGATCTAGATTAGACCCATTCTTTGTCATTTGCAAGTCTATAGCTTTGAGAGCATTGTCCATTATCTCATGTATAGATTTTAAATCCTTCTAGAATTCTGTAGATACCTCAATACTTTCCTCAAAAATTTAATTTCTCCAACTTGTATTTACTTTCAATAAAAGAAAGGCATTTTCATTCAATCCCCACACTGGCTTCTCTTCCAAAAACCTATTGAAACCATAAGTCAAGACTTCATCCATTCTAGAGACCACATTTTCCCAACCTTGTTTTTCATTTTCCTACGCAACAAATTCAACCTTGAACTCTTTGGTAATTTCAAGTGCAACCTAAAAAGCTTTACATAGATTCACCAAATACTCAACACCCTCCTTGGTAACAACATCGATCCACTCACCAAACTGCTTAGACACAGACCTGTCCTTTTGGATCCAATCCAAGAATTTTTAGTTCTCTGGAAATTTTATATCAATACTCAGGGACATATCATTTAGTGGTTGTGAAGTTAGATTTTGAATGGCTTGTATGTATTGAGACAATTGCTTCAAGGACTACTTGAGCTCTCCTTATCCTTGGCATCCTTCCACATCCTATGAGTGATTTTGTTGCTATTTGACTCAAATACCTTCACATCTACAACTCTTGTCACTTGCACAAGGTCAATCTTTTCATCTTTAAATTCTTGTAAAGTTACCTCCTCATTAGACTTCTTTGTAGTCAGGGTGAAAACATTGGTTATCCAATGTCCTGTGTCTTCATCCAAATCCAAAAGTGATTCAATTTTTGGCTTCTTGCTTTTAGGTGTCTTGCTCAGATACTTGCTAGCCATGTCACTGATCAAGATTGACACTGGAACGTTACTCCATTTCCTGTTCACTTATAATTCAAGCCAGTTTAGTGCCTTCAAACTAATTTTTGGTGGAGGAGTTTTGAAATCTAAAGGATTACCCAATGTCAGGGATCCTTGCACATCTACCCCTACTACTACTTGACTTTCTTCAATGATTGGAGTCTTGTTAGAAGTATCCATGATTGGTTCATTTTATTCTATCTTTTCATTCTCTGTCAGTTCCAAATCAATTACAATGTAGGATGATTTAGTGGGCTTGGGATTCTTCTTCCTCCAAGAATGAGTAACTCTTACAGTTGACTGCATAACGACTAGCTCTTGTTGTTCAGGAAGAACCTCTGCTTCTGGCTCAATTTTACCTGCAGGAGACAATGTTTCAATCACATTAGCGCAAATGGGTGGGGAATGAATTTATATGGGTTTTGAAGCTCTCCTTCCCACTTTAGGAACATCCTTGACTATTTTCTTCCTTCTTTTCTCAGCCAACCAATGCTGTATTCTTTTAATCACATTATGTGTTTTGAGTCTCACATCCTCCTCTTCTCTTTTACTCTAATCAATCTCAGGAATGGGTAAAAATTCAACCAATTCAGCATATTGAGGATCCAGAACATCTTCATCATCTTTCTCAACCCCTCTAATATCCATATGTATTTTAAGAGTGATAATTTGATTTAGTGTAAATCTAGAACATAACTTTTTCCTCCCTTCGAACTCATCAGCTCAATCCACCTGATAGTGTTCTAGGTGAGGTTGATGATGAAAAGTGGTGTCCACCCTGAAATGATGTGGAACAAAAATCTCATCATCAAAATAATTTCTAGTCCTGTAAGGCTTGAGATTCATTAATCTCAATTATGTCTCCAAAGATGAAGTATCATGCATCAATTTACATCTATGATGGCCAAGTTCAATAGGAAACAAACTACTGGCACCTCTTCTGAGTTTGTATTTTCTTTCAACTTGAACTGACTATCTTCATACCTCAACCAAAATGTATTCATTGAGGCAATACCTAGGCAATTTCAACGGTTCCCCGCTAAAACCTCCAATTCTTAAGTAGGTGAACCTGGGAAATTGAGTATAGAAACTTCCATAAACCTTAATTAACTCCATAGCCTCCTCTAATATTCTATTATTTTCTTTCCCTTTTAATTCAAAGACAAGCTTGGCTAGGAATACTTCCTGGACTCTTCTAAAGTATTATGAGTTTCTCTTCTTTTGTAACATGGGGTAATATTCAAAAATTTTCATTTCTTCTTTCCATGGCTCATGAGGTAACCCCTCCCAATCTCTGCAACAAGCCCAAATGTAAAAAAGATATGATGACATGTGAAAACTAGTTGTTTCCACAGATTGAGATAATTCCTCATGAAGTCTTTCAGCTATAACCTCTTCCTAGTCGACATACTTTTCATTGTCAAGGATGCTTGGATAAAACTGTGCATCCTATCCTCCCAAAGGATATCTAGGGAATATCCCTTCACTCTATTCAACAAGCTAACCATATTTCCCATGTCCTTGATCAGATGATCCTTCTTAAGTGGTCTCAGTAGGTGAGAGCCCCCTTTCTTCGATTTCCTCAACCAATTACGCACTATGATGTGATTGTAATATTTCTTTTTCTCATTGAACTCGGCTTGGGCTTTACTGATAGTCCAATCCCCATAAGTTTCTGAATCAGGAATTCTCAAGGCAGCTAAGACCACTTGCCTAGATTTATATATACCAAAGCTTTACCAATAGGTTTACAGATGCACTTATCCACCTTATTATACCTATTCCAACATTCCATCACCAACTCCGGACAAGGAGTGACTTATGGAAACCCTACAGCCTCTAGTAACCCGCTTTCTACAATTTTGGTGGCCATGGTTCCCATTTCTACTGATTTAAACCTACCCATGATTTCTTCTATGCTTTCTCCTACTAGAGTCATATCTCCCATAATGGGAAGACAACTAACTATAGGGGTGGTCTTAATTTTTAAATAAGAATATATACTAAGATTTTATTTTAAATTATTTGATTTCTAAATGATGTAGAGTAATAGAGTAATAGTGCTAGAAGAATAGAGTGAATAAAATAGAGAGTTGGCAATAATGAGATATAAATAAAAAGGGTAGGAGAGATAATATAGAACCCTAAGCCTACTTACCATGATGTAAACCCTAATAAAAATCCTAACCTTAATAATGATATAAACCTAAACATTATTCTAACCCTAATAAAAACCTTAACTTTAACCACAAAACTAGGACAATTAAATTCTATGCCCATATGCCATGGGTATCCCATGCCTATAGTTGCAATCCAATCAATGTACTACCTTCTACAAGCAATCACATCAGTAGGCACAAGTCTGACAAATTCCTTCTTTACTTTTCTATCATCCAGCCTAAAAATGTATTACTCTTTATTTTATCATAAAGAGATTCCATTTTAATTTGTTAATATTATTATTATTAAATTTTACAAAATAGTTATTTTTGAATTTATTTAATTAAGGTATATTATATTTATTATTTATTATTTTTGAATTTTAATTAATATTATATTTTTGATATAAATTTATTTCATGTGTTTAATACTCTTGATTTGTTTTTTGTTTTAAATTTTTAAAATTTTATTCATGTTTTATAATTTTGTGTTTCTGTTAATTTAAAATCTTAAGAAATAATATTTAATTATTAAAAATTATTGTTATATATTTAATTATGTGTATATATTTTAAGTTGGATGACTATTTATTTTTAAGATATTCTCCCTTCAAGATATATTATAAGAGATTTTAAATTTTTACAAGATGTTTGTTGTTTTATTTTGTGCCTCAACCAATTCATACTCATGTAGAATTATGATAGATTACATGTGATATTTTACCCAAAGAATCAAAGATAGAGGAATTTTGTTATGATAGATTACATGTGATATTTTACTCAAAGAATAAAAGATAGAGAAATTTGGTACTTTGTAGACATAGATGATTAGGATAGTTGTATGATTGAAAATGAATGTTAATTATAGATCTTAAATGTCTTATATACAATAAATAATTTAAATATTATCATATAAATTTAGTTATTAGCAAATATTAATCACTAATAATATGAAATGCAATAATAATAAAAAAATTCATATCTAATTTTGTATAATAGATTTTTTAGTTTTACAAATTTTAATTGTAATTATAGTATATACAAATACAATTATTAAATAATATATCTCAAATTATTTCATTAATATGCTAAAAAAAATTAAAATACAAAAAAGAAAATATTTGTATTAAAATAGTAAATAAATGAATTTTTTTACCAATCTATTTTTTATCATCTTTTTTAATATAAACTAAAATTAAATAAAGATTATTAAAGTTTATCATATTTATATGAAATCACCTTCATCATAGTAAAATAATTCAAACAAATATATATTAAATTTTAGTTGACATAAAAATAAAATAAAAATAGTAATTTATAAAAAATTAAAATATCGAAGATCAATAACCATCAAAATTAAAATAAATATAAACATGAATATATATAATTAACTATTTAATATTAAATAGTTAAACCCCCCCCCCCCCTCCCCACTAAGACTAATAGTACTCTTAGAACCCCCAAACCTATCTTTCCCATAATGGCTTCAATTAAAAATGTGGGAGCTTCTAATAATGATGGATTTCAAACTGTTGTTAATAGAAAGCGTAGGAGGAAAAATGCCCAATAGCTTGCTGTAGATCTAATTAGAGCTGGTAACCAAAACTCCAATCCCTTCTCGGCTCTAACTAATATGCCCGCTCTTATGATTGAAGATGCTCCATAGGATTCTAATTTCAATGCTCCCATGCTTCAAGATCCACCTACTCTCATGATTGAGGATGTTTTGAATCCTGTTGCCTTATGCTAGGAGGACCCTATTAATACTAATAATGGGACTGGTGATGTTACCATGAGAGGATTCCCTGCAACCAAGACTAGCAAATTAGAGAACCATAGATGTCCTGATCCTAATCTTGTTGTAGGGCGCCCCCTGATGATAACAGTACCAAGCCCCCAAGCTCGATGCTTAACGAATTGGATGATAATGTTATTATTGAAGTTATTTATGCTAGGAAGGACCCTAATAGTCTGCTAATTCTGGATCTTGCACTAGTGGAAACATTGATAGGAATAATACTCAATTTGATGGCTCCTAAGCTGACAAAAGTGAAGAGGATGATGAGTTACTCTTGGGAAGTAATACCTCTAAGAAGAAAGGTAGGTCTCTTAGCTCTAAGAATAAGAAGAAAAGTGGAGATCTTTATGCTCTCCCTACTAGCTCTATTAACCCTCCTTCCTCATGAAGTGCATCTCTTGGAATATTAGAGGCCTTGAATCTCCTGAAAGGAAGTTTATTGTTAAAAGGTTTTTGATGTGTCATAAAAATACTGATTTTCTCATGCTCCAAGAGCTCAAGGCTATTGATTTTCTCCTTAATTCTGCCCTTGATTGTATATGGAAAGATTCTACCAAAATTTACACTAACCACTCTAAAGGAAAGGGTGGAGTTGCTTTACTCATCAGTCCCTATTGGGAAAGGTATATTAAGAATTCTAGAACCTCTCCTTGTAACCGTGTTGCCTAGGTTATTTTTTATTTTAAAGGATCCTCCTTTGGTGTTTGCTCTATTTATGCTTCTAATGACTCCAAGGAAATGATTTCCCACTAGAAATGGCTATGTAATCTTCCTAGTATTCCCTGGATTATGGCTGGGGACTTTAACATGATTGAAAATTGGGATGATAAGAGTGGGGGTATCCCTTTTGAATGGAAACTCCCAGAGAAACCCTATTGAGATCACCTTAAACAACATTTGAACCTTTTTTATCCCCTTAAAGGCATTAAATCTGAGACTACAGGTCTCTGGTACACCTGGTGTAACTAGCAGCAAGGATCTAACTAGATTTATTCTAGACTTGACCGATTTTATGTTAACACCAGCCACTTCTCCTTTTCTCCCAATCACCTTGGCTGTCCTATTTTTTCCACTCCCACTACTCTCTCCGATCATCTCCCCATCATAGCCAATATTAACATTAGAAACTCTATTGATGTTTGTAATCCCTATAATAGGAAGTTTATTCTTAATACCTCTTTGTTGAAAGACCAAGATGCTCTTGTTGCTATTAGGATGATCAAATCCTTTAACTTGGTTGCTCAATTTCCCTCCCTTACTACTTGTTGGAATATGAATGTTACTTCTTGGCAAAAAAATTTCCAAACTCTTGGTCAAAAAAAGGATAAGGATCTTAGGTTTCAAGAAAATACTCTTAATAATCACCTTCACCTTGCTGAACAAGAAGTTCAACTGAATCCTACTTGCCTTGTTCTTATTGAACATGTTTCTCAAGCTAGGGATTCCCTGAGGAATCACCAAAAAATCAAAGTTAGGGGAGCTTTCATTAGAGTGCACAACCATTGGCTCCAATATGGAGACAAAGGTTCCAAATTATTCTTTAACCTCTTGAAGGATAAATAGAGTAGAGAAAGGATTGATAGGATTGTTGTTGATGATAAGGAACTTCTCAACATTAATGATATTACTGATGCCTTTGAACTATTTTATAAAACTCTGTTTACCTCGAAGGATAATGAAACCTCTAAAGATATGAGGGACAAATGCAAAGGCATCATTCCTAATAGGATCTTTGATGAGGATGCCCTTTTTCTCAAATCTAGGGTTGCCCTCCAAGAAGTTACTGATGTCATAACTGGGCTTAAAGATAATAAAGCCCTTGGCCTAGATGGCCTTCCTGCTGAGTTCTACAAGGCTAATATCGACTAGATTGCTAAAGATCTTTTTGACCTCTACTCGAAAGATTTTGACTCCGGTACCCTTGGGAGCTCCATTAATATGGGCATTGTTAAACTTGTCCCAAAAGATGGGGATACAACTCTTATTAAAAATTGGTGCCCTATTACGCTCCTTAATGTCTCCTATAAAATTCTTGCGAAAGCCCTTGCTTCTCAGCTTGTGAATATCCTACCTAAATTTATATGTTTCACAAAAATTGGATTCATCAAGGGCAGGTACATTCTTGAGAATCTTATTACTAGTTGGGAAACTATGGAATGGGCCAAATCTCCTAACTAGGATGCTGCCATGTTTCTCTCAATTGAGAAAGCTTACAACCGTGTGGAATGGGATTTCATTCTCACCATGCTCAATGCTTTTGGTTTCCCTGTTGAATTCTGTAGGTATGTTAAAGTCCTCCTTAAAGATGCTTCTACCCTGGTAGAGGTTAATGGTAATCTCTCTCAGCCCATCCCCCTCTCCCACTCCATTAGATAGGGATTCCCTCTTGCTCCTGCCCTTTTTATGATTGCCTCTGATGCTTTGTATTACCTTCTCAAAGATGACACTTTGTCTCCTAAAGTGAAGGGCGTTAATTTACCTGATGACTCTTAGTTACTCAATATTCAGTTTGTGGATGACACTTTACTCTTCCTTGATCTCTCCAGGGATAACATTCAATGCCTTTTCCAAAAACTAGAAATTTTTGGGAAAGCTTCAAGTGCTCATATCTCCAGCTCCAAATCCATTCTTCTTGGTTGAAATGAGGAACCCCCAGATTGGCTTCTGCAGTTTGGATTCTCTTGGGGAGGACCTAATAAGATTGTTAGGTACCTAGGTATACCCTTCTCTATCTCCCCCTCCCTTAAGGAGATGTGGTTATGGGTTAAGGAAAGAATTACTAAGAAACTCAATAAATGGGATAATAGGGTTCTTTCCCTTGCTGGAAGAATCCAAGTCTATAGAAAGATCCTTTCTTCCTACAACATATATTACTCCTCTTCTTGGATGTTTAGTAATTATCAAGTTTTTTAAATCCAAAAGTCTATTAGAAGATTCTTGTGGTCTGATGGGAAAGGTAATAGAAAGGCCCACGCTATCAAATGGAGCTGGTGCCATCTCAATAAGAAACTTGGTGGGTTGGGGCTAAAGGATCTCAAACAGCAAGGGATTTCCTTGGATGGAAAAAGGATCTTTCAGGCCCTTGATGGTCAAGAACCCTGGAAGGTGTTGATAAGGAATAATATTTAAAATAGTGTTCCCAAACATGCCAAGTCTTGGAAAATGCTCCCCTTTTGTGATCTTGTGGCTGGGTCCTTTCCTGTCTCTGTCCAAGGCACTTGGGTCTTCAAGTCTATGTGGAAAGCTTGGGAACATGTGCGTGGATGTATTAAGGATTCTAAATTTGATATTGGCATCTCCTTGCATGGAGAACATTCGATTTGGTGGAACCTCCTCCTTAATGGTAAGCCTCTTGCTTTAACCCAAGGATGCTCTGCCAGACACTGGCATAATAAAGGGATTAAATGTTTTATGGACATTTTGGATAATGATAATCTTATTAGTTGGAAAACTCTAAGTATCAATTATGACCTTCTTGATTCTCACAAAAGAACTTTTAATATGGTTAAGAATGCTTGTGCTTCCCTTAATCTTCCCCGTAGTGCTGATGTTGATTCCCATAGGTACCTTTCCTTCCAATGGGATGATGGACCCCTCCTCCCTAAAATTAAGGCTAAAGACATTTATAAGATGTTGAATGGTTACTCTTCGGTCCTAGACCACCTCAATTCCATATGGTATGTTAATATGAACCCCCCTGAATGGCATAAAATCCTTGATAAGTTTTGGAAGTCCCCCATTCCCTCTAAAGTTAAGTGCTTCAAATGGCAACTCATGCTTGATAGACTGCCTATTAGAACTCAACTTGGTGGCTCTAACACTTGCCTTTTTTGTAAGTTGTCTGAGACTATGAGACATATCTTCTTTGACTGTGCCTTTGCCAGGGCAGTGTGGTTATTGTTTGGAATTTCTATCAATGAACATGCCTGTACTTTTGATATTATTTCTGGTTCTATATTTGGTCTTAAAAAAGATGCTAACCTATTCTGGAAAATCCTTTCTTCTTTCATCCTTTGGTTTATATGGAAGTTTAGAAATGAGGATAAATTTCAAGGTAATGGCAAACTACTTACTAATTTTTTTAAGAAACTCATACGTTTTAAAATTATATCGCAGGTTTGCTATGTGATGAGGCTAGAGAAAGAGAAGTTGCTGAGATTTCTCCAAGATGGTCACGCCACCATGTTTATCTATGAAATGAAAGATGGTTTTGAATGGGCCACTATTGCTGATAATCAAGCTGCCTTTGATATGCTCTTAAAAAGCTGATTAAGGAAATTGGGGATACTAGAGGTCCCTACTTCGATAGACTTGAAATGTTCCCTCATATGTTGGAAAGGGAAAAAGTGGTTTGGATGGAGGGCGTTCAAGGTTGGACCTCCTGGGTTGAAGACTATAATGACATTCTCTTCTAAGTATTCTTGGCTCCTTTTTGGCTGTTTTGTGCTCATGGATACAGACTAATGTTTTGAGGATATCTTCCATTTTGTATTGTATAGTGTCACTTTGAACTTGGTGGGTTGAGGTTCTTCCTCCCCCCTCTTCGTACTGTAACTCTCTTATTTTGATCAATCAATTTTTAATTCAATTTTTTTTTTCTCTAAATTGTAAAACATATATAGAATTTTGAAGATTAAAAATAAAATCAAGAATATTATTCTAAATGAAATAAATTTATATCAAAATTGAAATATTAATAAAAATTAAAAAATAATAAATAACATGTATAATATATTACTAATTAAATAAATTAAAATAACTATTTTTAAAAATTTGATAGTATTTTTATTAAGAAATGAAATATCTTTATAATAAAATAAAATATGTGCTTTACTTTACCATTTAGATGTTGCTCATACAGAAGAGTAAAAGGTTAAAAAAAGAAGTTTATTCTTTCGATGCAAGACGTTGATCATACAGAAGAGTAAAAAGTAAAAAAAAGAAGTTTATTCTTTCGATGCTGATGTTACACCTGAAAATTGTAGTAGCTTGTACTTTATTGGATTGCAACTATTGTAGAGATGGCATACTCATGACACATGGGCATAGAATTCAATCGGGGAAGTTTTCCGGCTACATAGCCGGCTCCCATGTTTTCTTCTTTACAAAAATTAAAAAGTGCGGTTTAAAATTTGTTCTCAAATTTTAAATATATAAAACAAAAGTGATCATTACTTTACAAAAAATAGTTGTCATGCCCTTATTTCATGACATAAAGTTATGCAACATATCTGTAAAAGATCAGGTAAAGAACATTGAATAGACTTGACCATTCCATCATGATCGGGCTTAACTAGCAGGTAAAAGAACATTATTAGTTCTAAGAGGAAATTTTTTTTTCCTGTTAATTCCATCAATCATAGCATTTAATTTAAAAGTTTGAACAAAAAGTCTATAGTTGACATTTTTTTTTTAAAAAAAAATTAAAAAAAAAAATCTTCTTTACTATTGGCTTATAATGTCAATAACAGTGAAAAAAATAAATTTCAATTGAAATAATAATAATTTTTCTGAAGTGTGACTTAGGATATGACATAAAGCTTTACTTTTTTTTGTTTGAGTTGTCATTTTCTAGTCAAAAGTTTTCTTTCACTTTTTTATCTCATGTATTAAAAGCACCAAAATATTTCATGTACTTAAATTAATTTTGTGCTTATCTTTATTATGTATATGAATAACAATTATGCATCCACTTTATAAATTATTTGAATTGAAGAATTATTTGTGAACATTTTTGTATGTGGAAGGTGGCTCGCAGTTCTTCTATTCAATACATATTAAATTTAAGGAGTTTTTTCATCTATATTTAATGAATTTGCACATTACTTTGTGCTAAGCTGGATTCTAAACTTGACCAAGTAGCAGTTCATTTGAATCTCCCAACATTATTATTTGTTTTTACATATTTCAAGAATATTCTTGTAACTAACATCAGCTAGATTGTTTTATATAGATATGCATATTGCATTGCAGTGGATAGTTTCAAGTTGTAGAATATTTTCTTCTTTCTTACATGTGCTCTCTATTCAATGATGATTAGGGTTTGTATTTGTTTCTGATTTACTTGTGAGCAGTTGTTGACACTTTGATTAAAGAAATGATTTTAAATTGTGGATTAGTTTTGTGTGTCTTTCATAGCTAAATTTCAATTACACGATTACAATGACATATATTCTAGTGGCTTGAAGTCATTCATACTTTTATTTTTAAAAATATTTATGTTGAACTTATTGTCAAACTAAATTTATTATCATTATTTATTCTTTCTCAAGTAGTCATTCTCATAGTCAAGTTCTTAATTGAATTTGTTGGCTGCCATTTAGTAGGGCCTACTTACACAAAAAAATTTTTTAAAAAAATTTCTTTTAAATTTAATTAAGATAAAATATAATAACTAAAATAAAGGTGAATTCCAACTGTATTATATATAGCTATTTGTGCCTATATATATTTTGAAATGAAGGAAAAATGACATTTTTTCTTTTCATATTATAAAAACTATGGTAAATATTTTCATTTGTTACATATTCTTGTATATGCTTCAATTGTATCTAATCTTTATTAAAATACTATAATTTATTACAATTAGGTTTCAACATTTATGTATTTCCCATCCAAAAGTTACAATTCAATTCCCATAGTTTCTTACTAAATAGTTTTCAGCAAATCACATTTAACTTTGTCATTTAATTTCGACAAGAACTTTGACACTTTGTGTCCTTGTTTAGTAAGCAATTTAAATCTATTTAATTTTTTATAAATAGTTATGTAGTTATTAGACAAAAATTTAGAATAAAAAAAATACAAATTATAAAGAATTTAAATTGTCTATATTTTAAAATATAAATATGTATTATTTTTGTTTGGTATTTATATAATTTTATAATATTCATAAAATAAAATTTATAATCTTTAGGTATTATAAATATTTATTTGAGAATTAGCATAATATACATATAAAAGATAAAATTTAATATACATAAAATTACATTTTATACATAAATAAAGTAGTAAGTTGATATTTATTTATAATATTTTATTATTAAATACAAAATTTTAGTTATGAGAGATAAATGTGAAAGAAGATATTAAAATTGTTGATGATTGATAGGTATATAAATTACTCACCACATTGATTATGAAATAATAAGGTCAAGTGGTTAGGCATTGGATTTTTATGTAGGAGATCATAGTTCAAACCCAATCGACCACTTAGTAAGTTCATCTCAATTTGTTGTACTTATTAATCAAATAATAGTAAGAAGATTAAATACCATAATAAACATTACAATATTACTAGGATAATGCATGTTTCAACCATGTAATTATAATCCTCAATGATGCTATCAAATGATGATGTGCACTTAAGAAAATTTAGAATTTAAAATTTTGAGTTTGCTGTACTATTCTTCCACTAAGAGGTGTTTCTTTCCTTGACTCTTATTTGCCACTCTACCCACCCTCTCTCATACCACAACCCATGTTCCACTAGTTAGTTTCTAGGATGCCCACCATCTCTCCATTTTTTTAACTAGAGTAGTTTCAAAAATCCATAACCATACACATGCACTGCTTCAAGGTTTGGTTTGAAATGTGATACAATTTTGTGATCTTCATAATGATATAATTTTTGTTTAGAATTTATTTTTAATCAACTTTTTTTAAAGCTTTTCTATGCAATTATTATGAATTTCACAAATCAACTTGAACTTGAGGTTTATTTTTTTGAAAGTTTATATTCTCTTATTGCTACACATTGTTTTAGTTTATGTGTTCTTTTCTTGACATTTAATTTTGGGTCATTAGAATCTCTTGTCTAACATTGTAAAAACCATTTTGAATTTTTTTAAAGCATCATCATGTATAATAAATAATTAATTTTAAAAAAGATATTTATCTATAAGAGAATCAAAAGTAGAATGTCCAATTGTTTATCACAAAAGGAGTCTTGTGTATACTTTATCATCATGCCTTATGGTGATTTTAGAGATCAAAACAAAGAATCTCTTTCTTTATTTATTTTTCATAAGTGGTCCTAATTTGGATTTTCATAACAAGTTTTGAATAAAACCCATGTGTTTTGATGGGGCATAAAAATGTTGTGTCATTTATTTTACTCATGTAATTAACGAGTCTAATTTCACTCTCCTAGCACTCATTTAAGCTTTCCACCCCTCTAAGGCTTATTAAGATCATTTCTGGCTTTAAATTAAGAATATGATTCATATTTTATATTAAATATCAATACACTCTTTGTTGGGTCCTTATTTTAGTGTTTCCTTTATTCTATAGCATCTCAATCTTATATGGGGCTCTATCGATGTCCCCCCTTCATCAAGGAAGACAAGATATTAAAAAATTAAATACAAATAAAACACCATACAAGAAAAATAAATATTTTTTTCTACAATAAAAAGGATATTAGGGCATGTCTTGGATTCACATAAATTATATTGGAGAATTCTATTGCTTGATATTTTATGAATAGGTTTCTATGAAATTTTAAATGTTGTCATGGTCAAAATAATTAGTTGTATTTCATTCGTTCACTTTAAAAATGCAAATAAGTTTATTTTTTTATTTTATATTGATAATAGTATACAATAAGGGTTGTGCTAGTTTCTTTCAACATAAACTGACATAGAACCTCAATTTCTTACTCCAAACATTCCCAATCTATTCATAAAAAAAAAATTGAGAAGGCAAAGAATTCATATCCATACAAACAAAGAAAATAGCCTTATTTCTAAGTCTATTCTCTTCACTTTTAATGGATTTTAGCATATTATCATTTGGAGAAAGAGATAAATTTTTTGGTCATGAAGGAGGCATCTTACCCTTTGTTCTACATCTAGGGTCGGACACTTCCATCTCCACTTCCATTTATTTTGGCCCACAATTATCCTTTGGGTCTCATTAACTCAATTTCTATGAATCCTCCATTGGAGGCTGCAAATAGCGAGTAGAAAGTTGAAGAATCATCTGAAGGCAACCCTATACGATTGCCTCTAGCTCTTAACATAATGACTATCAACATCACTTCACAAAATTTTCTCTTCAACATTAACATTATGTCTACTAGGGTCTTCATTAATATCATCCATCACTTTGGGCCAAGCAAAGTCCTTACAGTACAAGGCATTAAAAGTTGGGCCCATTGTATAATAAATGAGGGGGTGGAGGGAAACATAATTAAAAAATAAGCCAAATAATTAAGGCATAAATAACGAGAAAAATAAACACAATCCCACAAAAAACACACAATCAAACTAGAAGAAAGAGACAAAAATGAGTGGAAAAGAGTCATGAAGAGGTCCAAGTCAACAAGAGGAATGAAGAAGTTATAGGGAAGCACTCCAAGGTGGTTGGGGGAAAACTCCTTCAACTTGCTTAGAGTGCTCCAACCTCCTTCCTTATAGGGGTTGATTTTGAAAACTTGCAAGGGTCAATAATTTTATTATTTTCCCTAACCAAATCCCATAAAAATGAGCTATCTACTATTAGGAAGTCTAGCCAATAGTATTTTATTGATTAATATTAAAAATATAAATAATTTTCTTATTTTTACTAACCAAATCCAATAAAACTAAGCTAGCTAAAATCGATAGGTGTTGCTAGAACAAATAGTATGTCTTAACACATAAATATACCTATTTAGTTTATTTCAACTTTTAACCATGTCCCAAAGTGATATCCTCCACACTTGAAACAAATCTCAAACCTTTATTCTTTGACAACAATTGCAAGGCAACAAGTGTGAGTTTCATATAATAAAGTGAGATGATAAAATGAACCTTTATTATTTAAAATGTAGCTAAAAAGGGATTAAATCTTTTTGGGGGGCTCTGCAATCGTATAACTCCCAAGACTGAGGTGTTTCTCATTTCTATCATCGTACCTTGTGTAGGCCCTGTGGCTCCCCTATGTTTCTTCGTGTGCATTCATTTGTTTTTGTGGCTTTGTTTTGCTATGTCACCATAGTTACCCTTTATTGTGTGTTTTAGTTTCCATTTCTTTTGGTTTTCTTGTGATTCCTTTGTGTGGTTAGGGTTAAGGCAATATGCCCTTGGAGTCGGGTCCTCTTGGCTCCCATCCTAGTTCACCCGTGTGTAAATCTGGAGGGATTCAGAAGGATGATGGGAAGGAATTAAATATGGATATTGATGAGGGGTGTCTGAGTAATAATGTTCAGGTGTGCCAAGACAAACCTACATGAGGAGAGAAAGATAAATTGGCAGATAAACTGTCATAAAAGGAAGTGCTCTCAGATCAGTCATGCCCTGAATTCCCTTTGTCGGGTGCGTTCAATGGAGTCTTTCAAATGGGAGAAGACTCGCAATGGTCCACAACTAATGGAGATAGATTGCAAGGGGGTGCAACTGAGGGAAATTTGACCGAGGAAGGAGAATGTCAAGTTTTTAATTCTGCTCCCCATGATCTTTGAACCCTCTCTCTTTCTCCTAATGAGGACATGGTTAAAGACATTAGGAAAGAACAGTTGCATCTTAATGAAGTTGCTATTTTATTTATTTGCTTAGATAAGGACTCTCTACCTTCAAGGAATTTTTTTTATGATTGGATGGCTCATATTTGGGGGAAGAAATTAGGAATTCAAGTTAGTTTTTGCAAAATGATTCAACAAGGATTGTTTGTTGTTTTCTTTAAGACACATGCTATGCAGGAAAGAGTGCTTAAAAAGAAACACTAGAATGTGGGCCGCTCCATATTTAGGGCCTTCCAGTGGTCTGAAAAAGGTAAAATTGAACAAGTTATGGCTCATTCCCTACCCCACTAGATTGAAATAAAAAACCTTCAACCAGAGTTCTAGCCTTTTATATCCCATATTGTCCAACCCTTCAGCTCTATTTTGCAGATTGAGAAGGCTAGATACACATTACCTCACCTAAATGAGAGAATCTTGCTTTCCCTTGAGCCCAAAATTGAATTTCTAGATATTGAATTTCGATGGACTTAGAAGATGAGAAGTTCTCTTAAGAAATTTCATTGTTAGGAGACTTAGAGTTTTGCTTTCATTGTAAAAAGAACAACCACTCAAAAAAGGATTGCCCAGCCCTATGAAATTCTCAAAACCCTAAATTTGATAGCAATCTAAAAACTAATGGTAAAAAGGATAGGCCAATGACTAAAGATAATAAAATTGACAAATGTGGTAATGAGCCTAGGGTTGAGGAAGTGGATGATGGAAAAAATCTTGTCCAGAACCAAATGTGGATGCAGGTAATGATACCAACATAGATAAACCTGATAATGGAGGCTTTGTTAGTTTTTATAATCTTTTATCTGAAGATGACTTTAGAGTGAGATCGGCTGTAATTAGTGGTGTTCATGATACCCTAGCCGACTGCCAAGCAAGTAACAGTCTTGTGAAGAACAATCTTTGCCACCACCCAAGCTGAATGCCCAACAACTTGCTTTAAGTTCTATCAATGAAAAAGTAGAGAATATTGGAGGAACTTTGGTGGACCCCTAAATAGAGGTAAGGACACAATGGGAACCCTTAAACTAGGGGGAGGGACTAAAATTAGTAATGAGATAGCAATACCCATGATAGAGGAGCCTTTCACTGAGGTCAATACAAGAGCATCAAAAAAGAAAAGGAAGATTGTTGAGATGTAGTCTCTATCTAATGACAGTAGGAATGCTGGGAAGAGTATGCCAGATGATTTTAATAGGCTTTACAATAACTCCAAAACATTACCCCAATGATGCACATACAAAATTGGAATGTGAGAGGGCTTGAGATGTTTGATAGGAAGTACATGGTTAGAAAATGGCATAATAGTCTCAGAGAAAAAGATATAGTATGCCTGCAAGAGATTAAGGTAGTTGGTTTTCAAGATTTCATGATTATGGAATTTATCTGGGATAAGGCTATGGGTTTTCACTCTAATCATCTTAGAGGCAAAGGAGGCACTACCATTCTGGTAGGACCTTAATGGGCTGACAAAGTTAACTCTCATGGGTCTTCACCTTCTCATAGAGTTGTGTGGGTTACCTTTAATCACAAGGACACCTTAGTTGGGGTATGAAACATTTATGCCCCAAATGATTATAGGGACAATGCTACCTTATGGGAATGGCTATCCAATGGCCTACCCAAAGCTCACTAGATTTTTGTTGGGGATTTCAACATGGTGGAGAATAGAGAAGATAAGTTTGGGGGTAATGCTCATTGTTGGAAAGGGAATGAAAGTTTCTTTTGGTCCAACTTTAAGAGGAAATTTAGGATTGAGGATCCTCTCACCCTCAAAAAGGACTCTTTCTCATATATATGGTTTACATGGTGCAACAATCAAGCTGGGCAACAGAGAGTATACTATTGGTTTGACAAAATTTATGTAGAAGAATCCATATTTTATTTTGATAAGAAGAATGGACGAGCCCCTGTGTGTGTTTCCCCTTCCTCTATGTAAGATCACCACCCAATATATGCTAAAATATTTTTGGATAGTGGTGGGGATACTAGCCTTATTAAGAAAACATCTAGTTTTAAACTCAATACCTCATTGCTGAATGATGAAGAGACTGATGATGCTGTCGGAATGGTTACTAGTGTTTGTAATTTTTGTAATCAAGGTCTGAACCAAGTTGATATGTGGAGTCATCTAGTGGAGTGTTGGAGTAAAATGTATCAAATTATTTTGAAACACAAAGCTATTTCTAGGACTAAGGAAGAACAGGTCCTTCAAATCACTCTCAACACCACTGAAAAAGAACTGCAATACAAAGGATCTGACCCTCAGTTGGAGGAAAAGATTAAAGAGGTCAAATGAAAATTAAGGAATATTGAGAAGTATAAGATCAAAGGGAAAAATACTTGATGCAAGAGCATTTTGGGTTCCCGAAGATCTTTCTTAGTCTTGGAGGAATTCCCTGTCAGAGGAATACAATACTTTATTCTGGACAACTTTCTTAGTTTCTGTGTTGTGATGATATGTGGAGATCTCTAGCATGTGTGATGAGAGGGGTTTATTCCTTTATTTTTGTAGAGGCTATGTCTAAGAATGCATCTCTTGAGGTGGCATGGTTTGGGAGATCTTGGATGATCTTCTATGGCTGGTTCTGTGCGTTTCCTGCCTAGACTGTTTGGAAGATTGGTTATGCGATTGATGACCATTGGGAGTTAGCTTGTGTGGTCTTGGCTCATGGTTTTTGTGCTTTGGACCTATTTTGGAACCTTCTCCTATGAGCACATAAGGATTGGATGGACCATTTCAAAGTTAGAGTTATTTTACTTCTTGTCGGAGCTATAATTTCCTATTTTATGTGTACTGATTGCGCGTCATGTATTTGTTGATCCTTAATGAATTAGCCTTTGTGCTCTTATGGCCTTAAATAGGACCTAAAGTAATATCTTTACCTAAGACCACAAGTCCTAATGCATTATGAGTAAAAAGCTATGACCATTTTTTCAGGTACCTATTTTTAGCCAGATTACACGCAAAACATGGAGTTTTTCATCTTGTGTGGTTCCGTATGATGGAATTGGATCTTGTGAAGTTAGGGACATGTTATTGGGTCATATGTGGACCTAAATGTGGCTTCAAATTGTGTTTTTTTATTTCTATCATTAGTTTTGGTATCTCTCCTTAGGCTGGACCTATAATGTAATTAAATGCCTTACTGGCCGACTTGTGGCTTAGCTAGCTATATATTGAGAGCTTGGATTGATGTAGATGATGAGGATGAAATATGTTGATGAGTAGGTGATATGATGGGATTAGAGTAGAAGTAGATTTGTGAATCTGAGATTTGTAGTAGAACTAATGGCTTGAGGGCTTAGGACGACAAGAGGTTGCTTGGTGGCTTGCGAGCACAAGTTTAGACCATATCTTGGTTGTTCCTATGAGAGGTTGTCTGTTGTAGATCTGAACTAGTTGGTGGTTCCCTAGATCTTACAAGATATTTTTGATACTTTTTAATTTCATTGTATAAGGTTGTAACCTAGAAGGCCTTACAATTGGGCATGTTGAATGAAATTATGTTTTGAAGCATTATCTTTTTGTTTTCTGTTGTGCTTGTTGTTGTTATAATTGGTAGTGTAGGTTTGGACTATCCATTATTGGATCCTCCATCCCTACCCTATGTCAAGTGGTATCAGAGCTTGAAGATCCCGAGTGTGTGGATAGAGCACTGAGGTGAGGCAGTTTACACCAGGACCTTGGATTGAAGATGCCTTCGAGGAGAACATATTTGATGTGAGAGATGAAGATTTCCCTGAGTGAATAGATCACCGAGTTGAGGTAGGTTGTTAAGATGGATAGTAGATCACCGCATGTGTGGATGCAACTAGAGTCTTGTAATCAGATTACCGAGCAAAGGAAGTTTCACTTTGAAATGAACTTGATGGATAAGTTGGGTCAGTTTTGGCCTAAATTCAATCTGAGGATTGAAGAGATGATGAAGTCTTGTTGGAAGAAATTTGTCTGGCTGATTAAGAGGATTATTCAGAGAAGAAGACACTTTGATGTTAAGGAAGAGGTGAAGGATGACTTCATTGAAGATGATAAGATCTTATTTGGTAGTTGTAGACTTGAATTGCTAGTTGATAGTAATAAGTCTTGTGATGAGTTACAGAGATGGGATGCTAATGATGAGAGATTCCATTCTGATGTGGAGTTGACTTTGGATCTACTTGTTGGGGAGTTGGATAATCTTTTTGCTAAGATGGGTTGTGGTGATCAGTGGTATGCTGATTGGATTGTTTAGATTCATATGATCCTGATGTTTGGATGGATGAAGCATAGATGGTTGGTTATCCATTTTGTTCTCTTGTCCTTGATGAATTGGAAGCCTTTGGTGAAGATGAAGTTGATTGAAGATAATTTTTTTGAGATTAAAGTATGGGACATACTTTCTAGTTTCCTCGGTAGTCTGATGCAAGAGCATTTTAGGTTCCTGAAGATCTTTCTTAGTCTTGGAGGAATTCCTTGTCAGAGGGATACAATACTTTGTTTTGGGCAGCTTTCTCAGTTTCTATGTTGTGATGATCTATGGAGATCTCTGGCATGTGCAATGAGAGGGTTTTGTTCCTTTATGTTTGTAGAGGCTATGTCTAAGAACACATCTCTTGAGGTGGCATAGTTTGGGAGATCTTGGATGATCTTCTATGGCTAGTTCTGTGTGTTTCTTGCCTAGACTATTTGGAAGATTGGTTATGTGATTGATGACCCTTGGGAGTTAGCTTGTGTGGTCTTGGCTCATGGTTTTTGTGCCTTGGACCTATTTTGGAACATTCTCCTATGAGCACATAAGGATTGGATGGACCATTTCAAAGTTAGAGTTGTTTTACTTGTCATTGAAGCTGTAATTTCTAGCTTTTTATGTGATGATTGCATGTCATGTAGCCATTAATCGTTAATGAATCAGCCTTTGCACTCTTAGGGCCTTAAAGAGGACTTAAAGTACTATCTTCACCTAAGACCTCAAGTCCTAATTCATTGAGTAAAAATTTATGACCATTTTTCTTGGGTAGCTATTTTCAGCCAGTTTACATGCGAAACATGGAGTTTTTCATCTTGCACGGTTCCATATGATGGAATTGGATCTTGCAAAGTTAGGGACATGTTCTTGGGTCATGTGTGGACCTAAATGTGGCTTTGCATTGTGTTTTGTTATTTTTTTCATTAGTTTTGGTATCTCTCCTTAGGCTGGACCTATAATGTAATTAAATGCCTGACTAGCCAACTTGTGGCTTAGCTGGCTATATATTGAGAGCTTGGGTTGATGTAGATGATTAGGTGATATGATGGGAGTAGAGTAGAAGCAGATTTGCAAATATGGGAGTTGTAGCAAAACTAGTGGCTTGAGGGCTTAGGACGACAAGAGGTTGCTTGGTGGCTTGCGAGCACAAGTTTAGACCCTGTCTTGGTTGTTCCTATCAGAGGTTAGCTATTGCAGATCTGAACTAGTTGGTGGTTCCCTAGATCTTGCGAGATCTTGCTAATTCTTTGTAATTTCATTGTATAAGGTTGTAAACTAGAAGGCATTACAGTTGGGCATGTTGAATGAAATTCTATTTTGAATCATTATCTCGTTTCTTTCCACTCTACTTGTTGTTGTGGGTGGCTGCAAGAAGTTGAGTCCCACTTTTGGCCAAAAAGTGGAAGTGTTTTCTCTATTTTTCAAAATTTCTATCAATTGATGTCCAAATTTGAAGCACTTAAAGATTGAATCTTGAAAAACTTCAGTAATATAAAATTTAGTGCTCGGAATCTAGTTTTCAAATATGTAATTTATTTCAATACCCACATGGTATAAATTAAATTTTTTTATGCATGTCTAAAAACCACTTTTTCAAAATGCCCATTTCAGGACCACACCTCACGCGTGTACAGACACCCTTTTTTGAAGTAAATGAATATATTTTTGGGAATACTTTTGGGAAAAGGTACCTAAAACACTGAAGATTGGTCAAAATATTTATCTTATTTTTTTATTGAGTATATTATTTTATTAATTTTTAATTGACTATAAAGTACATTTTTGAAACCTCTAGTGTACGGACACATAATTTGATGATAACTTCACTTTTTTTCAATTTTTTTTAATTTGAAAAGAGTTCTATGTAGTTTGGTCGCATATAACTCATTTTTCAAAAAATTAAAAATTAAAAAAGTTATTTAAGTTTTAGTTAACGTTGGTATTTCAAGTTTAGGTACCAGGTTGGCTTAATAAATATTGTATAAATATTAAAATTCATCATATCACTATAAAATTTATATTTTTATAATTTGCACAATAAGAGCTAAAATGGGTTTTTGTTTTATCAAAAATTTCATTCGGGAAGTTGTCCTAAAAATTATGGCAAGGCAGAAATTTTACTCTGTAATGCCTTAGCCATTTTTTTGCAGGGTCAAGCACAGGCTTTGTGGGACCATGCCTATCCTGAACTGAAACCCAACCTAGGAGGTAAGGTTCCCACTCATAGATTTACAAATCGGGCACCCATTTTTTTAAATTCAAAAAATGGGCTCCTATTTTGTAAATCTAAAAACAGGCACCCATTTTGTGAAACTAAAAACTGGCACCCATTTCTTAAAGAGCTGTTGCAATAAAAAGAACTAGACTGTGGGCCTGATCTAATGATTGATGACTTTTCAATATGTTTTCTATCAATTCGCAGCAAACAAAGAGAATATTTCTACCAACTTTTTTTAATCTTATTTTGGATTTGATATTTAGAAAAGATTGTTTGAACTTGAATTTTGGTGCAAAAATGGGATCAAACCGACGTAGAAAGAGATCAACGAAGGTTCTGACACCTGAGGAGATTGTAGAAAATAGAGAGGAGGCAAAATGACAACGAGAAAGAAGAGAAAGACTTCAAAACCCGAATAATGTTGGAGCATCGAGTTCAACAATTGTTTCAAAATAGGAGGGCAATGAAGACACCATAATGGATGCAGAGGTTGAAGAAGAAAAATTAGGTGCATCTTCTAATCTAGTATTGGATACTTGTATGTCTTCACATCTAATTGTTACAACTTATTCTGATAAAGATTTTCATGATTTGCTAGAAGCAGGTTACAATAGAAATGATTTAAATTTTATTCCTAAAAATAGATTAATAAATTTAATTGCACGTGAAATTTTAGAAATTAGTAATGTTAATCATAATGATAAAGGAACTGAAAGTCAAACCCCAATTGAAACTAAAAATCAAACACCAATTCAGATTGAAATCAACAATGTAAATGTAGACATAGAAACACCAATTGAGAAAGAAACTCATTTGAATGATAATGAAATAAATGAACAATTTCAATTAAAAATTGATGTGCTAGACAATCTGCATGGTTTGGTTTCATCAAGATAGATTAGGACACATGGGAGTAGATTGTTTAGACAATTTTTTTATAATAAGAAATTTGAGTTTCAATGTCAATTATTGTTACAATTAATTAAAATGTCAAAAATGCGAAAAGTGATGAAGAGGTTAGGCATTTATGTGAAAACTACGAAGAAGGATGAGTCTCTAAAACAAGTTGTATCAACTGTTGCTAGTGCCTTTGACACAATTGGAAAGAAAACTCATTCTAAAGATAGTAATGTGGTACGACGAGCAATAACAAAATATTTAGTAAACAAAACTACTACTGATAAAAGAATGATTTCAAACATAAGTGGATATCTTAATATTAATCATAAAACTTTAACAAGAGCTGTAAAGAAAAGAGTTTACTTTGAAAGTGATCTGGAAAACCATTTATGGACCTTCAGTGGTAGACTCCTGAGGTTTGACATGAAACTTACTGGTGAAGTCAAAACTTTGATTGAAAATTTTTGGCACGATAATACAAGAGTATCCCCTAATACTAGAGATGTTCTTAAATTAAGATTCGATTCAAAAGTTCATGATCCACATCCAAAACACCTTTTAGATATGACTCAAACAGAATTGTATAAAAAATTTGTGGATGATAAGGTGTTAACTATTAGTATTAGTCAAAGATCTTTTGAAAAATGTAAACCATGGTATGTAAGGATTAACAAATAAAGAATCACCTATTGTTGCAAAAATCATGTTCAATTTTGTTATCATTATGATATTTTTCGATCTATACATTCTACTATGCATACTAATGAAATGTTGCAGGAATGTGGTATAAATATACCACCTGAAATTGTAAAGGAGTTTATATCAAATTTATTTTGTAACTCACCTAATGAGCAATTTTATCTTTTGAATGCATGTGTTTTTGGTGTATGTGATGTATGTGGCAATCTTACATTATTAGATGAATGTTTGCATGAAAATATTTCATTTGATTTTGGACAACAATTAGTTGATGTACAAATATTTAAAACTATTGAGTATCCATTGAAGGATGGAAAAGTTGGAAAACGGTGCGACCTAATAACTGAAAAACTTAGTGTTAATGCTTTTATGAATGAATTCAAGAGTAAGGTTGTACCTAAATATGTGAAACACTCTCACAATTCTAGATGGTTTGATGGTGCCGGTGCATGTCTTAAGAGAGCCCTTTGTAGAGAGCAACTCAAATTTGAGAAAAAATCAAAATTTAAAGATGCGCGTGCAATTGTTGAATGATGTAAAACAAGTTTGTCTACAGGATCAAGTCAAAACTCTACAATCAGACATTTTTTTTGGCTAGTTGAAGAGAAGAATATCCTTTCAAGATATGATTGTAATACAATAAGTGGATCGACTAAATGGCATTCATTTAGGAGTTCTAATTCTAACACTTGGACTATATGGACTAGGGAGCTTGCATGTTTTTGTCAATTTTGTGTTGCAAGTGAATGGGAAGAATGCTAGAATATAGAATGGGTTGAAGAATGGAAACAAAAATCCTTAACACCTAGCGAGAGACAAGATGAAGATGATATAATAAATAAAGACCTGGATCATGCCTTTGCATCAAAAGATTATGATTGTGTTTTAGATCTCATACAACTTGGTAATTTAATACAATTTATTGTAAAACTTTAAATTATATATTAGTTACATGTGTATGTCATATAATTTATGATTATATATATTTGAATTATAAACCTTTAAGAAAGTTTTATTTACAGTGCACATGTACTTAATTTTATTTTGTAGGACATGTGTATGCTATTGTTGCACCCGAGGATAATGAAGAGCAGACATAGTATTGGTTAGCTCGATGTGTAGAACCCAAGAAAAAGTTGATATGTCATCAAGTAGATGATGATAATTTTCATTATCCAATTGGGTCTATTATGGTAGTTGGTACATGGCTACGCAAATACCTAACAAGAAGGAATGGTTTACCAACTTTTGAAGACAATATACATGCATAGTCTCCCTCCATGACTCAAAACTAGCAATCTCGTAGTCTAATCTCTATATGGAATCTACTATGCCTTGCATGCTATCTGCAAGGCGTAGTAGCTGGATAGACGGATAGGGATCATTCCTAATAATGTTTATATCTCTCATAATCTCCTCTACATTTCTCCTAATATTATCTCTGAGCTCTCTAGGTGGAGGTGGAGGGGGAGGGGGAGGGGGAGGTGGAGGAGGTGTTGGTATTGGTGCATGCTAACCTATAAGCTCATCAATGTGAAAATCATCCATATTGCCAATCTGCGTACAAATAAAAAGATGATAATTTACAATTAACATACTGTAAAATATATTTTACCTTACAACTTGAATGACTTAAATAATTAAAACTTGAGAGAGAGATAGAGAGAGATAATTAAAACTTGAGAGAGAGAGAGAGAGAGATTTATATTTTGATTTTCTAAGTTTAGGGTTTCATAATTTAATTTTGTATCTAGGTTTACATTTTTTTTTTACTACCTAGGGTTTTAGTTTTTTACGTAGGGTTTTATAATGTAATTTTGTATACCTAAATTTTACCAATTTTCTACTTTAGTACGGTAATTTACAAAGTAAACTGAAATAAAAAAGAACTACTTGAAAGATAAAATATTATTAAATTTATACAATAATTTTGAAAACAATATTAAACTATGTTTTTAAATTAAAAATAACTTGAAACTACAATTTTTAATGACAAAAATCATAAAAAAATAATAAAAAACAATAGTACGTAGAGAGGAGAGAGATAGAGGGGAGAGAGTGGAGAGAGAGAGAGAGAGATTTATATATTGATTTTCTAAGTTTAGGGTTTTCTAAGTTTATATTTTGTAGATTTTGATTTTGATTTTGTAAGTTTAGAGAGAGAAAGAGGAGAGAGAGAGGAGAGAGAGAGATTTATATATTGATTTTCTAAGTTTAGGGTTTTCTAAGTTTATATTTCCTAGATTTATATTTTGATTTTGTAATTTTAGAGAGAGAAAGAGGAGAGCGAGAGGAGAGAGAGAAAGAGAGGGAAAGAGAGGGGAGAGAAAGAGGGGAGAGAGAGAGAGAGAGGAGAGTGAGGGAGAGAGAGAGAGGGAGAGAGAGAGAGAGAGAGAGATTTATATTTTGATTTTCAAAGATTAGGGTTTCGTAATTTAATTTTGTATCTAGGTTGACGTCATTTTTGTTTTACTACCTAGGGTTTTAGTTTTCTACATAGGGTTTTGTAATGTAATTTTGTATACCTAAATTTTACTAGTCTTCTACTTTAGTACAGTAATTTACAAAGTAAAACTGAAATAAAAAGGACTACTTGAAAGCTAAAATATAATTAAATTTATACAATAATTTTGAAAATAATATTAAACTATGTTTTTAAATTAAAAATAACTTGAAACTACAATTTTTAATGAAAAAAATCATAAAAAAATAATTAAAAACAATAGGACGTAGAGAGGAGAAAGAAAGAGGAGAGAGATAGGAGAGAGAGAGAGAGAGAGAGAGAGAGAGAGAGAGAGAGAGAGAGAGAGAGAATTTCTAAATTTATGTTTTGGTTTTCTAAATCTATATTTTGATTTTCTAAATTTTGGTTTTCTAAAATAATAAAAAACAATAGTACGTAGAGAGGAGAGAGAAAGAGAAGAGAGGGAGAGAGAGAGGAAGAGGAGAGAGAAAGAGGGAGAGAGAGAGAGTGTGTGTGTGTGTGTTTCTAAATTTATGTTTTGGTTTGAACTAAATTTATGTTTTGGTTTTCTAAATTTATATTTTGATTTTCTAAGTTTAGGGTTTCATAAATTAATTTTGTATCTAGGTTTACGTTTTTGTTTTATTACCTAGGTTTTTGGTTTTCTACGTAGGGTTTTGTAATGTAATTTTGTATACCTAAATTTTACCAATTTTCTACTTTAGTACGGTAATTTACAAAGTAAATTGAAATAAAAAAAAATTACTTGAAAGATAAAATATAATTAAATTTATACAATAATTTTGAAAATAAGGGTATGTGCAAGATCATGAGGGGCCAAACTATGCCCTTAAGTGGCAATGAAAAATCAGCACATCAGGGTTAGTCAACTTGACGTGAAAATTTCAACTAGCTATGAACCTAATATCAAAAAGTTGTAAGAATAGAATCTATAGAAAATTGAATGTAGTTTCTAAACTACTAGGCCTTTTTTGAGAAAAAGTTAGTATGATTGGTGAAAAGTATAGATTTCCATGCAGCAGTACAAAAATTTCAAGAAAAAAATAAGTAGGTGTATGTCTGACCACCTTAATCATAATCAAATGATAATATTTTATTATAAGATTTTAAATATAAGTAGTTGACTCATGCCCGGATGTGATGCATATTTTTTTGTAATTTTATTCCAAAAAAATAATTAATTATGAATTTTCTGCTACAACATTTTCAGAATTAAAAAACTTCCGTGTCTAACCACCTTAACTCATTCAAAACTTTACAAAATTTAATTTTATTTTTTTTCCTTATAGTAGGCGAAGCATAGAATGTGACACATTTTTTGGATTTCAAAAATGTTATACCATTTGAAATTTATAGTCATTTTTCAATCAGTGTATAAATCAGCACTTAGAGGTAGCTCAATTAGAAAATAACTAATAATTACTTACTGATTTCAAAATTTGAAAAAAATTATATCGATAGAAAGCTGATAATCTCCTTAAGATACCCTTTTCATTTTATCAAATTCGGGTTAAAAAAAAGGTCGTTAGCTACATTGTCAAAGTTTGGAACTCAGAGAAACAGGGGAAAAACACGTATTTGAGACATTCCAATAGTTGACCATGTAGGTTTGGTGCACAAAGTAATACCGAGCCTAATCAGGTACCCGATATTCACCCGAATATGATGGCAAAATTTTGAATTTTCACTTGCCTCCACTTTCTCCCTCCCATTTCTCCATCCTTCATAAACTATATATTAGTTATATATTAGATATATTAAATATTATATAATATCAATTATATATTAAATGTTATATAATATATATTTTACATTAAATATTTTTTAATATATATTAATATTAAAAACTATATATTAGATTATATATTATATATATTAAATATTATATAATGTACATGTTACATTAAATATTATTTAATTATATATTAATATAAAAAACTATATAATAGATTATATATTACATATAATATTATATATTAAATATTATATAATATACATTTTACATTTTAAATATTATTTAATATGATTATGAGCATGAGCATGAGTCCCTACAGGGGCATAGTTGTGCCTTTTATAGGCGCCGAAAACCCTAGCTACGCAGAAATGGAGGCTTTGAAGAATAGTTCACTGGAGGCGGATTATAGAAGCAGAGGGCAAGAGAATCACTTTGTTTCCAACGCCTGTGGCTGTGAAATGGTATCTTTCCCCGCTTTTTCAACTGGAACGCTAAATTGCAAAGGTTCTCGAAATAGATTCTGGACACTGGACAATTGTACCATGCCTATTGATAATCTGACAGCTCAACAGAGTCATTGGGAGGTTAAACAAGAACAACCAGACAGACCTTTGATTCGGCCGAAGATTATGGAGAGCGAGGAAGGGTTTGGTAAAATGAGCAGTTGTACTAGAAATTATGTAGACACCATAGAACTGACTGCATTAATAAATTTAAAGAAGAGATCAACGGTGGTGCGACATTATGAGGAAAGCCTTGCCGTTTCGATGGTACTACCCTGATATTATGAAGAATGTCTTGCCGCTTCAATGCTAGTGCCACCTCTGTCTCAGACTTTCACCATTGCTTCTCATCAGTACTCTGAGATATGGTAGGGATTACGGGCTTTTGCACAGCATAGTCCATCATAAATTCTCTATAAATCATCATGCATTACAGTATTTTGCGTGTTTCTGAATGACTTGAAGAATTTAATTTTTACCCTAATTTTGGATCCATGGATTGTCATTTTGCGCTCAGAGAGAAGCTACGGATTGCAAGAATTTGATAAATTTGGTTTATCTCATTTTCTTTCTCTGCCATTTCTGAGTAATATGATTTTGTTTTTGTCCATCTTAAATGATTTCGCCTGAAGTTAATGAATTTTTTTAGATGATTTTGTCTGAAGTTTTAATGAAATTTCTTCCATGGATGCTAATGAAATATCTTCCATGAGTGCTGATAAGATGTTTAAATTCAGAGCTAATAAATTCTATAGCTTGGATGTTCTTTGTTGTAGAAGGTTATTTTCATGGTTTGTAATTCATGTAATTCCTTAATAGTTTCATTCTTAACAGAATTCATAACTAGATTTTCCATAGCCAATTTTCTTCTTGATCATTGCAATATTTTCTCCTCCACTGAACATTTTCTAATCAGTTGATATACAATCACATTTATCTCTTGGCCAATTCTATGGGCTCGCGATTGAGCCTATAGATCCACAAAAGGGTTGAAATATGGATCTAGTGGTAGAGTAGTATTAGCAAGAAGTCATTCACTAACATCTCATTTGGATCATGGTGACTCCCTAGGGGTCCTAGTACAACTTATCATGCATTAGGACCCCTAGGGAGTCCCCATGACACCTTTTGACACATAGGAATGCTCAAGTGTGTCTTAAGGGGTCTTAATAAGCCTTAAGACACACTTGAACATTTCAATGTGTCAAAAGGGGTCATGGGGACTCCCGAGGGGTCCTAGTACACCTTATCACACATTAGGACCCCTAGGAAGTTTTGATGACCCCTTTTGACACACTACAATAATCAAGTGTGTCTTAAGGGGTCCTAGGACCCCTTCAAACACACTTGAGCATTCCAATGTGTCAAAAGGGGTCATGGGAACTCCCTAGGGGTCCTAACTTGTGATAAGGCATACTAAGACCCATCTTTTTGAAATACTGGAACGTTCAAGTGTGTCTTAAGGGGTCCTACGACCCCTTAAGACACACTTGAGCATTCCAATGTGTCAAAAGGGGTCAGGGGGACTCCCTAGGGGTCCTAGTATGCCTTATCATGGGTTAGGACCCCTAGGGAGTTCACATAACCCCTTTTGACACATTGGAACACTCAAGTGTGTCTTAAGGGGTCGTAGCACCCCTTAAGAAACACTTGAGTGTTCCAAGTGTGTCTTAAGGGGTCCTACGACCCCTTAAGACACACTTGAGCATTCCAATGTGTCAAATAGGGTCATTGGGACTCCCTAGGGATCTTAGTATGCCTTATCATGCGTTAGGACCCTTATGGAGTCCCCATCACCCCGTTTGACACATTGGAATGCTCAAGTGTCTCTTAAGGGATCGTAGGACCCCTTAAGACACACTTGAGTGTTCCAATTTGTCAAAAGGGCTCAAGTGTGTCTTAAGGGCTTTTAGGAACCCTTTGGACACACTTGAGCATTCCAATGTGTCAAAAGGGGTCATGGGGACTCCCTAAGGGTCCTGGTACACCTTATCATGCGTTAAGACCCCTAGGGAGTCCCCATGACCCCTTTTGACACATTGAAATGGTCAACTACATCTTAAGAGGTCCTAAGACCCCTTAAGAAACACTTGAGAATTCCAATGTTTCAAAAGGGGTCATCGGGACTCCCTACGGGTCCTAGTATTCCTTATCATGCATTACAACCCCTAGGGAGTCCCCATTACCCCTTTTAACACATTGGAATGCTCAAGTGTGTCTTAAGAGGTCCTAAGACCTCTTAAGACACACTTGAGCATTCCAATGTGTCAAAAGGGGTCATGTGGAATCCTTAGGGGTCCTAACACATGATAAGACATACTAAGACCCCTAGGGAGTCCCCATGATCCCGTTTGGCACATTGAAATGCTCAAGTGTGTCTGAAGGGGTCATGGGGACTCCCTAGGGGTCCTAGTACACCTTATCATGCGTTAGGACAACTAGGGAGTCCCCATGACCCCTGTTGATACATTGGAATGCTCAAGTGTGTATGAAGAGGTCGTAAGACCCCTTAAGACACACTTGAGCATTCCAATTTGTCAAAAGGGCTCAAGTTTGTCTTAAGGGGTCTTAAGACCCCTTCAAACACACCTGAGCATTCTAATGTGTCAAAAGGGGTCATCAAGACTCCCTATGGGTCCTAGTATGCCTTATCACATGTTAGGACCCCTAAGGAGTCCCCATGTGACCTTTTGACACATTGGAATGCTCAAGTGTGGCTTCAGGGGTCTTAGGACTCCTTAAGACACACATGAGAATTGTAATTTGTCAAAAGGGGTCATGGGGACTCCCTAGGGGTCCTAGTGCACCTTATCAAGTGTTAGGACCCCTAGGGAGTCCCCATGGCCCATTTTGACACATAGAAATGCTCAATTGTGTCTTAAAGAGTCATAGGACCCCTTAGGACACACTTGAGCATTCCAATGTTTTAAAAGGGGTCAAGGGGACTCCCTAGGGGTCCTAGTATGTATTATCATTTGTTAAAACCCTTAGGTAGTCCCCATAACCCCTTTTGACACATTGGAATGGTCAAGTGTGTCTTAAGGGGTCCTAGCATGCCTCAACACACACTTGAATGTTCCAATGTGTCAAAAGGGGTCATGGGGACTCCCTAGGGGTCCTATTATGCCTTATCATGTGTTAGGACACCTGGGGACTCCCCATCACCCCTGTTGACACATTGGAATGATCAAGTGTGTCTAAAGAGGCCTTAAGACCCCTTAAGACACCCTTGAGAGTTCCAATATGTCAAAAGGTTTCATCGGGACTCCCTAAGGGTCCTAGTACACCTTATCATGCGTTAGGACACCTAGGGAGTCCCCATGACCCCTTATGACACATGGGAAAGCTCAAGTGTGTCTTAAGTGGTCATAAGACCCCTTAAGAGACACTTGAGCTTTCCAATGTGTCAAAAGGTGTGAAGGGGACTCCCTAGGGGTCCTAGTATGCCTTATCACACATTAGGACCCCTAGGGAGTCCCCATGACCCCTTTTTACACATTGGAATGCTCAAGTGTGTCTTAAGGCATTGTCAGGCCCCTTAAGACACACTTGACTGTTCCAATGTTTCAAAAGTGGTCATGGGGACTCCCTAGGGGTCCTAGTATGCCTTATCACATGTTAGGACCCAGAGGGAGTCCCCATGACCCCTTTTGAAACATTGGAATGCTCAAGTGTGTCTTAAGGGGTCCTAGGACCCCTTAAAACACACTTGAGTGTTCCAATGTGTCAAAATGGGTCATAGGGACTCCCTAGGGGTCCTAGTATGCCTTATCATTCATTAGATCCCCTAGGAATTCACCATGACCCCTTTCAATAGATTAGAACACTGACGTGTGTCTTAAGGTGTCCTAAGACCCCTTAAGACACACTTGAGCATTTGAATGTGTGAAAAGGGGTCATCGAGACTCCCTAGGGGTCCTAGTATGCCTTATCGTACATTAGGACCCCTAGGGAGTCTGCATGAGCCCTTTCGACACATTGGAATGCTCAAGTGTGTCTTAAGAGGTCTTAGGACCCCTTAAGAAACACTTGATCATTTTGATATGTCAAAAGGCATCACGGGGACTCCCTAGGGGTCCTAGTATGCCTTATCATGCCTCAGGACCCCTAGGGAGTCCCCATGACCCCTTTTGACACATTGGAATGCTCAAGTGTGTCTTATGGGGTCTTATGGGGTCATAGGACCTCTTAAGACACACTTGAGTGTTCCAATGTGTCAAACGGGGTCATGGGGACTCAGTAGGGGTCTTATTATGCCTTATCACATGTTATCACCCCTAGGGAGTCCCCATGACCCCTTTTGACACATTGGAATGCTCAAGTGTGTCTTAAGGGATCATAGGACCCCTTAAGACACACTTGAGCATTCCAATATGTTAAAAGAGGTCATGGGGACTTCCTAGTGGTCTTAGTATGCCTTATCACATGTTAGGATCCCTAGGCAGTCCCCATGACCCCTTTTGACATATTGGAATGCTCAAGTGTGTCTTCAAGGGTCCTAGGACCCCTTAAGACACACTTGAGCATTCCATTTTGTCAAAAGGGGTCATGGGGACTCCCTAGAGGTCTTAGTACACCTTATCACACATTTGGACCCCTATGGAGTCCCCATGACCCCTTTTGAAACATAAAAATTTTCAAGTGTGTCTTAAGGGGTCGTAGGACCCCTTAAGACACACTTGAGCATTCCAATATGTCAAAAGGGGTCACGAAGACTCCCTAGGGGTCCTAGTACACCTTATCGCATGTTAGGACCCCTAGAGAGTCCCCATGACCTCGTTTGACACATTGGAATGCTCGAGTGTGTCTTAGGGGGTGGTAGGATCCCTTAAGACACACTTGAGCATTCCAACGTGTCAAACAGAGTCATGGGGACTCCCTAGGGGTGTTAGTATGGCTTATCATGTGTTAGGACCCCTAGGGAGTCCCCATCACCCCTTTTGGCACATTAGAATGCTCAAGTGTGTCTTAAGGGGTCGTAGGACCGCTTAAAACACACTTGAGCATTTCAATTTGTCAAAAGGGCTCAAGTGTGTCTTAAAGGGTCTTAGGACCTCTTCAGACACACTTGACCATTCCAATGTGTCAAAAGGGGTCATCGAGACCCCCTATGGGTCCAAGTACACCTTATCATGCATTAGAACCCTTAGGGAGTCTCCATTACCCCTTTTAACGCATTGGAACACTCAAGTGTGTCTTAAGGGGTCCTAAGACCCTTTAAGACACACTTGAGCATTACAATGTGTCAAAAGGGGTGATGAGGACTCCCTAGAGTTCCTAGTATGCTTTATCAGGCATTAGGACCCGTAGAGAGTCCCCATGACTCTGTTTGAAACATTGGAACACTCAAGTGTGTCTTAATGGGTCATAGGTCCCTTTAGGACATGCTTGAGTGTTTCAATATTTTAAAAGGGGTCATGGGGACTCCCTAGGGGTACTAATATGACTTGTCACGTGTTAGGACACTTATGTAGTCCTCATGACCCTTTTTGACACATTGGAATGCTCAAGTGTGTCATAAGGGGTCATAGGACCCCTTAAGACACACTTGAGCATTTCAAAGTGTCAAAAGGGGTAATTTACCCTCTTGTTTTCAAAATTCAAAGATGGGTCAAGATTTTCTGGTTCACCAAAATGGTGAAGAGCATACTTCTCCTACCACCCAAGAATTCCTACAACAAGATCTTAAGTGCCTAATAAATGAAACAACTAGTTTTTGCCACACTTAAAAGGAAAGCAAATAAACAAGCAAGATTTTTTTTTTGTTTTTATGCTTGGGCAGCCCTACAAAAACTATTAGTAGCCCTCTTTGACATGCGTTCTTTTGACAAATTTTAAGTAATGAGAGCACCTACAACCACAACTTATTAGACCAACAAGAGTTAAGAGAATCAAAATTCAAAATCTACCAATGATTAGTACATGAAAAATTAGATAATCTACAAAAATAACTAATCAAATGATAAAATCTGAAAATGAAACTATCATGGTTGGATTAGGCTTGGAAAGACCTTTCCAACGATATATCACACTTAAAATTTTGATACCATTTGCAAAATTTCAAAAAAAATAGGCACCCATTTTTCAGAGTTTGAAAACGCTGGAATTTTCAAAAATTTTTAAAAAGATAGCTAAGAACCTGAAACTTGCAAGATGGATAAAATAACTCAAAAATAGGTCACTGCTAGGTACAGAAACAGTATCGCGCGATACTTCACCCAACACCAGGTGATACTTATCAGTCCGTGCGATATTTCGCCCGACACCAGGCGATACACCTCAGTACTGGTGGGCGATATACTCCAGGCAAGTCAGGCGATAGTCCGTAAATGACGAACTATCATGTAATATTTCTCTTCAACGCAGGCGATATTTGTAGCAAGCGCGAAGTATCGCACCACTATATAAAGGTATATCGTGCGATATACTGAGAAGTATCACGCGATATTCTGAGACAGAAAACTAGAACTGCAAAATTTTTGAAAAATAATCTGAAAAATGATGAAAATGCAATGAAACAAAAGACAAAGCCTATCTACTCTGCCCCACGGTGTGCGCCAAAAATGTACACACTAAAATGGTGCACTTCTATGAACCATTACATGCAAGGTTGCTCAAGAATGAGGCCTCACAAAGCGGCTCATAGCTCTCTATGCATGGAGTTGCAAGATTTGTAAAATTGCTCTCAGCTAGAGCTATAAACTCATGACCTTGCTAGTCAACCATGCAATGAGAGAGTCAAATGAAGACAGGGGCAACAATGCCAATATCTCCAAGAATCAAATATGCAATGCAATATAAGCTATATGGGAATGCAATCTAAGCTATGGAAATGAAAGTACAATGCAACTAATCTATGAAAGGAAATAACAATGGATTACAATGCCTCCTATTTAGACTATGTGAGGTTAATCTATTGCATAAAAGGAAATCTACACTAAGAATGCCATGATCATGCAACTAAGAAAGAAAATATGAACTAGATGATGCAATGAAGCAAGTCTTCAATGTCTTCAAACTCCAAATGCACCTAAAACCTGCAGCATAACATTAGCATAAAACAAGTGGATATATATATGCAAATGGAGGAGAGAGCTCTCCTTTTATAAGAAATGAAGTGAAATGGACCATGGAGATTAAGAGGCAAAATGTCTTAATCAGTGGTGGAGCTTGAAAGAGGAGCAATCCATGTGCACACATATCCTCCAATGGGAAAATAAGAGTTGACTTTATGTCCATATGAGACAAAAAGTGCTTTTCTCTTTTTTATAAAATATGAATAATGCTTTATTTGTGCAACATAGGATAAGAGGAAAATGTGGGCTTTTTATTTAATCAAAAGGGGAGGAAATATTTATTTTAATCAAATAAAAGCTTAGAATAAATGGTTAGCCCAAGGATAAAAATCTAATATATGATCAAAATTAAGAGTTGATCAAGAGATTGATATTGTTGAAAATATTGATTATTGATAAAATTGATTCAGGATTGATAAATCAAATAAATGGGGCCCAAAGTCTAGGCGACCATTTTAGGGTGCATACATTTTCCCCTCTTTGACTAATGTGTGATCGATTTGGGAACACATGCAGTCAAAGAATGAAGTTGAAATGTGAGATCGATTTGGGATCACAAAACAACTCAGATATGAGGTCAATTCGGGATCACATCCAGATAAAGCATAAACAAAGGCCTTTGAACATGAGGTCGATTCGGGATCACATTCAAAGTAAGAGATAAGAATCTCAAATTTGAGCAAAAGCTCACAAAAGATGTCTGAATCAGGAAAATCAAGGAATCGGGGATGAGAATCCCATAAGTACTGCCCCCTCGGAATCGAAATCGAAATCAGGTAGAGAGGAGAACAATGAATTGATAAGGATTTGACCAAATCAGAATGAAATCACAATCGAATGTAAGGGTCAAATAGGTTAATCATTAGGCAATAAAACATGCCCCAGCCTGACTAAAAAGATGCAGTCAAACATGAGAAAGAAGGGAATGGAATGAAGATGAATGAAAGACTAGAAGTTTGGAAGACATGGAAATGAAGAAATGACGATGCCCCAACAAAGATCGAAGGATTAGGCCTCAAAAGATCAGTCAACTGCGCAAAAGAAGGGAAGAAATTTTGAAACGTGACTCGGATTTTGATTTCGAGTCCGAAAATGGATAGAAAATGATGTGATATGAAAGATCAAAAATGAAAGATATGATCAAGAAGAATCAGAAAATGAGCACAGTTGACCAACTAGTCCGTAGATGATAAAAAGGAAAGCTCTCTCCATATGCAAAGTGCAAAAACTAAACTATCATGAACCTAAGAATGCAAGCTACTATGAAAGTGGTTAACTTGCAAGGTCACAATGCTTATAGACATCTAATTATCATCATCGAGCGTTATTGGTAGCGTCGTAAGATCATACAATGCACATTAGCATAACTATGTGGATATGAATATGATCTTTATCAGATAGAAATGTGGGAATCCCACCTAGGCATCAAAGACATGGAAGTCAAGATGACTAATGTAGTGAGATCACCTAAGTTTGATATGGTGAGATTATGCTTGTATCAAGAAACGTGAAAGTCAAGATAGCTAGAAGCATGCACTCGCAAAACAGTCAAGGATAATACCTTGTTAATCCATAGTGTCAAGTAGGACCAGCATAAATGCTCATGATAGTTAGGATCAACAAAATATACCCACAAGCAGATAAAGAAAGAAAACATGTTCTCATTTCCTCAGTCTTCTAGCTATGCATCATCGAAAACTTCTCAGGGAGAGATCACTCATCAAAGAAATCCTCATAGACAGCACACAAAGAAAAATAAAGTCATCATATCACCATCGAGTTGATTGTTTAAGTGCGTGTGTGTTGGTCATAGAGTCAAACTCTAGTTATCACATCTGTAAATGAGAAATATCGCATCATACTAGACTATTGGGTAAGACATCTGATAAGTGTTAAGAAACACTCGACGCAAGGGTAGTGTTGAAAAACACTGTTTGGGCTGGTGTTGAAAAACACGTGTTGTGAAATGCCCCAAGAGACAAACGCACTTAAAGGACCAATGCTAACAGTTATGCCCCTTAGACAAAGATAAAGACCAATTCCAGACTAAGTCAAATAAGGTCAAGTCATGATGGAAAGTGGTTCAGTGTCGAGGACGCATGCTAACAAATAGGAGTGCAAAGGCCTCAAGTAGCGCCTATTTCCAGGTTTTCACCACTTGGATTTATTGCAATTTTTTCTCTTTTTTTTCATTTTTTTTGCTACCAAGGCGCCTGTTTCCAAGTTTTCACCAAGGCACTTTTTCTTTTTCTTTTTTTTTTAATTTTTAAATTTTTTTGATTTTTTAATATTTTTTTCAAGACTTTTTATGCTTTTTAAGATTTTTTCAGAAATTTTTTTGGTATTTTTTTAGGACCAATAAATATGTACAAATGATGCCCCTAGATAGAAATGGGCATCAAACTCTGAAGCAAGATCACATCATGTAGTCCCAATGTCTAGGAAGGTGAGGGACAAGAGGGATCACCAAGCTGGTGAAAGAGATGGAAGACATGAGAATGAAGTAGAGTGAAGGGAAGAAATCCTCAAGGTCAAACTCCTCAAGAGTACCCAGGCTAGGGAAAAAATTGTTGTCATGTAAAGCGCATTTTGACAAGCAATGAAAGGATAGCATAGGATAAGCCTCAAAAGTGTAATGAAAAAGAAGGAAGGAATGCAATCCAAAGGAGTAGACATGTCAAGAGACTTCATAACATCGTATTTTACTCTTTTTATTAGATCAAGACCAAGGGGGAAAAAGATAGCGAAAGGCTAGAATGAATGAAAGAAAATGAATATGAAGGCTAAACATGAATGGAATGAAAGCAAGATCATCGTAAGATAGCTCAAAAAAATAGCCAAATGTTCATGTATAGATCAACATTGTCAAGATCAAAGAGAGAAGATGGAATGGATGAAATATGTAGAAGAACTACGCATGACGCCTGATTGCCAGGTTGTTATCATGGTACTTATCCAAGGTGCCACAAGGGAGTGGTTTTCACCATAGGATGAATTTATTTCTCTTTACTTTTGCTACCAAGGTGCCTGTTTCCAAGTTTTCACCATGGCACATTTTCAATTTTTTATTTATTTTTTCTTTCTTTTTTTCTTTTGGGATTTTTCTATTTTTTGAATATTTTTTCTATTTTTTGGAAGAAGGCAAGCTTTTTAGATAATGCTCCTTGAAAGGATAAACCATGATATGTCAAGGATTCAAAATGATATGCTCAAAGATGCTGAAGGGGAAAGGAAGACGTAGAAGGAATAGGCAAATAAGGAAAAATGAGAGAAGGTAGAAGGATAATGAATGGAAGGAATGTGAAAAGATAGATGGAAAGAAAGGTAAGATCAACATCATCACACACCTTGAAGGGTGGCGGAAAAAAAAATGGAGGAAATGTAGAAGAACTACCATATTCTAGTCCAAGTACGAACCATATTCTGGTTCATTATTGCTATCTGACTCCTCGAAGAGAGGATTGGTGTGCTTGTTATAATTCTCAAATGTGAATGGAGGAATACAAGAAGGAATATGGCAAATGTGTGGCATAGGTTGTGGTTCAGGCACATGGAATGGAAGAATGTTTTTGGAAAAAGATGAAGTGGAAGCCTTTGGAAGCTTGAATGTCAATTTCACTTTTTGTTCAACATGAGACTTTTTCAAGAGAGACTTTGGAATCCATATAGCTTTAAGCATTTTATTTTCTTTTGATAATTTAGAGAGAATCTCTTCAATGATGGGTTTTGGAACCCATACTTGTCTTGTAGTTTTCTTCTTAGATATCTCTTTTGACTTTATGCCCCCATGTCGATTAGAGGAGACATGGTGATCTTCTTTTTTAGATAGATTCTTATATTGTTTCTTTTTCTTGTATTGAACATTCAACTTACTTCCAAAAGACTTGGGACTTGTGGAAGAAGAAGGAGGATATGACTCATTTAGATGGGTGGGTGGATGAAAGGGATTCAAGAGTATGCATCTATGTTGATCTTGAGGAAAGATAGGAGATGGAGGGACGTAAGGACCCAAGATGGATGATGAATTAGGAGAATTAGGAGGGGAAAGTGAAGGGACATAAGGACCCAAAATGGAAGGAAGACGGGAAGCCCTTAGTATTGGTGGAGTAGGTCCAAGGATGGAAGTGGAAGATGCAAAAGGATAATCAATAAGTTCATTAGCATCTATATGACAACCAAGGACATTAGGATCTTTAGAGTGAGCATTAGGATTTACAATAGGATCATGAACATCTTGAATAGGAGCAACTTCTTTGATAGGATTGTTCAGAGCTTGCAAATACTTAGGAAGAGTAGAAAGCGGAAATGAACATGGAATGGTAGAACAAGAAGATGGAAGACTTTGATCTTGACAAGGATCTTTGGATAGCATAAGTGCATCATTTCTTTCTTGATTTTCAATAGGCTCTACATCGGAAGTAACAACACCATTTTTAATAACTTTAATGGAAGTATCATTTTTTAAAAATGCGAGTGTAGTAAGGTTATTTTGATTATCAATAAGCTCAACGGTGTAAGTAGTAGCTTGATCTTGCTTAGGAGATGGTGGAATGAATGCGAAAGAGTGTAGAGGATCAAAAGAACTATGCAATGGAGGAGATACATCATGAAGAGAATTGGATGATATGGAGGGTTCCTGATCTTGATCTTTATTTATATTTTTTTCTTTATCATTTTTAGAGTCCTCTTGACATGGAGCCACTTCTAAGGACAAGGAAGCATGTTGGAATTGTATGGAAGACTTTGGAAGAGATGGTGAAGGACTAGTTGAAGTAGGCATTGTAGCATATAAAGGCTTAGGCTCTTTAGGTTTAGCATTATTGGAAGTATTCACATCCAAGTGAAGGTTAGCTTGAGTATCTTTAAGAGGTGGCTCTTGAGAATAAATATAGGGAACCGCATGGAAAGCCTTAGGATCTTTGTTGGATGAAGGATTTGTGAAAGATTTGGATGACTCAGAAGCTTTAGGAAGTGTGTGGGTATTGGAGGAAGTGGTGGATGGAAGGGGACCATCACAAGACAAAGGTTCAGCATTAACATGATCTTGCTGGAGAGTGTAATCTTTATTTTCAGCATGAGAGTTTTTAGACAAGACATGCTCATAGTATCTTCATTTACAATCAGCATGAAAAGCTTTCTCTTCCTCAATAGAAGTAGATGTATCATATTGTTCACAACAAATATCATAATTTCTCTCAAAATCAGAATCATATGGATCACCATCACAATCTATCCAATAGGATGACCCTTTAGTAAGCCTAAGCACACGACGAGGAGGACTCTTAGGAATAGAGTTTCCATAAGTATTGCTACATTGTCCATCATCATAGTCATCATAGTCATCATAGTCATCAAAGGTAGGTGTGTCACTCTTTGTGGAAGAGACATCACAAGGACTATCACGTTGCTCTTTATGATATGTCTTCTAAAGAGAAGTAAGACTCTTGGGAGAAGTAGAAGAAGAACGAGATCTTGAAGAAGAGGAAAATGAAGACCTAGTGGAAGAAGAATACTTGGATAATGAGGAATTCGAATGATTTTTAGAAGAGTCATGATAAGATTTGGAAGATGAAGAATGTGAATAGTGTTTAGAAGAATCATGATAAGACTTAGAAGATGAAAAATGAGAATGATGTCTGGAAGAGTCATGATAAGACTTGGAAGGTGAAGAAGAATGAGAAGATTTAGATGATGAAGAATGTTTGGAAGAAGAAGATCGTGATATGATCATATTTATGATTCTAGTAAAGGCATCTGATTTAATCATCCTTTCTTTTATTTTTGCTATAAATTCATCACTCATGAGAATTTTGGAGGAACAACACTTTTCGAATATGTCAATGAGCTCAAGATCATCTATTCTTAATAAAGGTTCCAAAACCAGATAGTCAAGATTCATGGTTATAAAAGAGGAAGAATCAAGCATGGAAGAAATGAATAGATGAATAGAAGAAGGTAGACTAGATAATAAGAGGAAAAGAATCAAGAAGAAGAAGAAGAAGAAGAATTTCCCATGGGAATAGAAGACTTTAGAAGAACATGGGAAATGGAGAAGAAAGAAGAAGACTAAGAGCCATCTTGTGCAATTGATACCATAATGTTCATTGAGATTTTGAGCAACATGACAACACCTAGGATCTAAGATCTGGACTGACCAAGGAAGACTGAAAATAGAAGACCCTTGGTAATAGGATGACCTCACAAAATGTCAACACCAAACTAGGATAATCAAAGTTCTCTATTGTCCAAAGAGAAATGAAAAGATAGAAGAAGGGGCTTTACCAACACTGTCAAAGAGGTGCTTCAAATCAAAGGGTGACTACCCTTGCACTTTTGAACCAGGAGGTTGGGCTAGGCCAAACGATAATTGAAATTGAGCTTAAATGAAAATTATTTGGACAATAAGAGTATGAGAATTTTCCAAGAATGTAGCTCACAATTCTAGAGATAAATTTTCTCACCAAGAACAACCTTCTAATGCGATATTTCTCATTTGGCTAATGTGATACTGATGTTGATCTTGACCAATTTGTGCAAAATTTTGAGTTTTTAAGGTCTAATATCAAGTTTCCGAATGTGAGGGTGAAAATGTCTGATTTCAATCATAAATTCAATAGCATTTGGACAGGTTTGCAAACAGTAGAGGATCAAACATGTCTTCAAACACTTGAAACAAGGGCAAAAGCAACCTTGCCAAGACAAACACTTATGATATCAAAAATAAAATTGCACCCTATGAATGCTACCGATTGTTTGTATGTTGAGAATGTTTACACTGGTATCACACAATTGAAGACACTTCAAGCAATATCTACCTAGAAAGACAAGGCTCATTACTTAGCAACTTGGCCCACAACTTGATGTCCCCTTGCCTCACACCAAGTGGTTGCCCACAAGAGATATTGGCTTTGTCGTGGAAGTGTCAAACAACACAACCAAAGGAACACATATGGTGAGTATCTTGGGGTGATCCGGGTAAGTCCACTTGGATCAATCCTTGCACCAAGAAGCTAAGCGAAAAAATAGGGTGGCCTCTAACCTATGGTTCTTAGTAAGGGCTTCCGTTCATAACACCCCTCTTGCTCCTCATGAAGGACTAGGACCTCGCGGCCTCAAGAGTACCTTAAGCATTCTTGCTCAATGCTTTCCCCATGGTCGCAATCCCATGAGCTACTCACATCAAGCGAAGACAAGTGTTATGTCTACCAAGGTTTTGTGTCCTTGATAGCCTTGAGATTATAGTGGGTTGGAATAGCTCGGTATTAGCTTGTCCCCACTTGGGTCGTTCCTCTTGATTGCTCAAGAGCAAGCCCGCTAAAGGATTCTAAATCTAAACAAAAAGTGGATCAATTCTTGAGGTTCAAGGTTTTTGGTTCACCACAAGGGTGAAGAGCATACTCCCCTATCTCAAGAATCTCTCCCAAACACACCAAGCAAAGTTCATTTACCCTCTTGTTTTCAAAATTCAAAGATGGGTCAAGATTTTCTGGTTCACCAAAATGGTGAAGAGCATACTTCTCCTACCACCCAATAATTCCTACAACAAGATCTTAAGTGCCTAATAAATGAAACAACTAGTTTTTGCCACACTTAAAAGGAAAGCAAATAAACAAGCAAGATTTTTTTTTATTTTTTATGCTTGGGCAGCCCTACAAAAACTATTAGTAGCCCTCTTTGACATGCGTTCTTTTGACAAATTTTAAGTAATGAGAGCACCTACAACCATAACTTATTAGACCAACAAGAGTTAAGAGAATCAAAATTCAAAATCTACCAATGATTAGTACATGAAAAATTAGATAATCTACAAAAATAACTAATCAAATGATAAAATCTGAAAATGAAACTATCATGGTTGGATTAGGCTCGGAAAGACCTTTCCAACGATATATCACACTTAAAATTTTGATACCATTTGCAAAATTTCAAAAAAAATAGGCACCCATTTTCCAGAGTTTGAAAACGCTGGAATTTTCAGAAAATTTTAAAAAGATAGCTAAGAACCTGAAACTTGCAAGATGGATAAAATAACTCAAAAATAGGTCACTACCAGGTACAGAAATAGTATCGCGCGATACTTTTCCCAAAACCAGGCGATACTTATTAGTCCGTGCGATATTTCGCCTGACACCAGGTGATACACCTCAGTACTGGTGGGCGATATACTCCAGGCAAGTCAGGCGATAGTCCGTAAATGGCGAACTATCACGTGATATTTCTCTTCAACGCAGGTGATATTTGTAGCAAGCGCGAAGTATCGCACCACTATATAAAGTTATATCGTGCGATATACTGAGACAGAAAATCAGAACTGCAAATTTTTTGAAAAATAATCTGAAAAATGATGAAAATGCAATGAAACAAAAGACAAAGCCTATCTACTCTACCCCACGGTGCGCGCCAGAAATGTACACACTAAAATGGTGCACTTCTATGAACCATTACATGCAAGGTTGCTCAAGAGTGAGGCCTCACAAAGCGGCTCATAGCTCTTTATGCATGGAGTTGCAAGATTTATAAAATTGCTCTCAGCTAGAGCTATAAACTCATGACCTTACTAGTCAACCATACAATGAGAGATTCAAATGAAGACAGGGGCAACAATGCCAATATCTCCAAGAATCAAATATGCAATGCAATACAAGCTATATGGGAATGTAATCTAAGCTATGGAAATGAAAGTACAATGCAACTAATCTATGAAAGGAAATAACAATGGATTACAATGCTCCTATTTAGACTATGTGAGGTTAATCTATTGCATAAAAGGAAATCTACACTAAGAATGCCATGATCATGCAACTAAGAAAGCAAATATGAACTAGATGATGCAATGAAGCAAGTCTTCAATGTCTTCAAACTCCAAATGCACCTAAAACCTGTAGCATAACATTAGCATAAAACAAGTGGATATATATATGCAAATGGAGGAGAGAGCTCTCCTTTTATAAGAAATGAAGTGAAATGGACCATGGAGATTAAGAGGCAAAAAGTCTTAATCAGCGGTGGAGCTTGAAAGAGGAGCAATCCATGTGCACACATATCCTCCAATGGAAAAATAAGAGTTGACTTTATGTCCATATGAGACAAAAAATGCTTTTCTCTTTTTTATAAAATATGAATAATACTTTATTTGTGCAACATAGGATAAGAGGAAAATGTGGGCTTTTTTATTTAATCAAAAGGGGAGGAAATATTTATTTTAATCAAATAAAAGCTTAGAATTAATGGTTAGCCCAAGGATAAAAATCCAATATATGATCGAAATTAAGACTTGATCATGAGATTGATATTGTTGAAAATATTGATTATTGATAAAATTGATTCAGGATTGATAAATCAAATAAATGGGGCCCAAAGTCTAGGCGACCATTTTAGGGTGCATACATTTGAGAAATGTACACACTAAAATGGTGCACTTCTATGAACCATTACATGCAAGGTTGCTCAAGAATGAGGCCTCACAAAGCGGCTCATAGCTCTCTATGTATGGAATTGCAAGGTTGAAAATTGCTCTCAGCTAGAGCTACAAACTTGTGACCTTGCTAGTCAACCACACAATGAGAGATTCAAGTGAAGACAAGGGCAACAATGCCAATATCTCCAAGAATCCAATATGTAATGCAATGCAAGCTAAGAATGAGAATGCAAATGTGCAAGCTATGCTATGAAAATGGAAGTACAAACTAAGCTATGAAATGGAAATAACAATGGATTACAATGCTTCCTATTTAGACTATGTGAGCTTATTCTATTGCATAAAAGGAAATCTATACTAAGAATGTCATTATCATGCAACTAAGAATGGAAATATGCAACTACAATGAAATGCAACAAGTCTTCAATGTCTTCAAACTCCAAATGCACCTAAAACCTGCAGCATAACAATAGCATGAAAGAGATGGATATGCAAATGAAGGAGAGAGCTCTCCTTTTATAAGAAATGAGGTGAAATGGACCATGGAGATTAAGAGGCAAAAAGTCTTAATCGGCGGTGGAGGTTGAAAAAGGAGAAATCCATGTGCACAAGTATCCTCCAATGAGAGTGAAGTGTTGACTTTTGAGCCTCATGTGAGAGAAAAAGTGTTTTTCTCCTTTTTATAAAATATGAATAATGCTTTATTTGTGCAACTTAGGATAAGATGAAAAAGGGGGCTTTTTATTTAATCAAAAGGGGAGGAAATATTCCTTTTAATCAAATAAAGACTTAGGATAAATGGTTAGCCCAAGGATAAAAATCCAATATATGATCAAAATTAGGATGTGATCAAGAAATTGATAATGTTCAAAATATTGATTATTGATCAAAATGATTCAGGATTGATAAATCAAATAAATGAGGCCCAAAGTCTAGGCGACCATTTTAGGGTGCATACAAAGGGATCGTAGGACCCCTTAGGACACACTTGAGCATTCCAATATTTTAAAAGGGGTGAAGGGGACTCCCTAGGGGTCCTAGTATGACTTATCACATGTTAGGACCCTTAGGGAGTGCCCATGACCTCTTTTGACACATTGGAATGCTCAAGTGTGTCTTAAGGTATTCTAGGACCCATAAACACACACTTGATTGATACAATATGTCAAACGGAGTCATGGGGACTCCCTAGGGGTCCTTGTATTCCTTATCATGCGTTAGGTCCCTTAGGGAGTCCCCATGACCCCTTTTAACACGTAGGAATACTCAAGTGTGTCTTAAGGGGGCCTAAGATTCCTTAAGACACACTTGAGCATTCCAATGTGTCAAAAGGGGTCATCAGGACTCCCTAGGGGTCCTAGTATCCCTTATCATGTGTTAGGACTTGTAGGGAGTCACCATGACCCCTTTTGACATATTGACACACTCAAGTGTCTCTTAAGGGTCCTAGGACCTCTTAAGATAGACTTGAGTGTTCCAATATGTCAAAATGGCTCATTGGGATTCCCTAGGGGTCCTAGTATGCATTATCATGCGTTAGGATGCCTAGTGAGTTCCCATAACCCCTTCTGACACATTGAAAAACTCAAGCATGTATTAAGGGGTCATAGGACCCCTTAAGACACACTTGAGAATTCCAATGTTTCAAAAGGGTCCATGGGGACTCCCTAGGGGTCTTAGTAGGCCTTATCACACATTAGGACCCTTACAAAGTCCCCATGACCCCTTTTGACACATTGGAATGCTCAAGTGTGTCTTAAGGGGTCCTAGGACCCCTTAACACACACTTGAGTGTTCCAATGTGTCAAAAAGGGTGATCGGGACTCCCTAGGGGTCCTAGTACACCTCGTCATCCGTTTGGACCCCTAAGAAGTCTCCATGACCCCTTTTGACACATTGGAACACTCAAGTGTGTCTTAAGGGGTTATAAGACCCCTTAAGACACACTTGAGCATTCCAATGTGTCAAAAAGGGTCATCAGGACTACCTAGGGGTCCTAGTATGTCTTGTCATGCATTAGGACCCCTAGAGAGTCCCCATGACCTCTTTTGACACATTGAAATGCTCAAGTGTGTTTTAAAGGGTCTAAGGACCCTTTAAGACACACTTGAGCTTTCTAGTGTGTCAAAAGGGGTCACAGGGACTCCGTAGGGGTTGTAGTAGACCTTATCATCTGTTAGGACCCCTAGGGAGTCTTGATGACCCCTTTTTACACATTGAAATTCTCAAGTATGTCTTAAGGGGTTGTAGGACCCCTTATGACACACTTGAGCATTCCAATGTGTCAAACGGGGTCACAGGGACTCCCTAGGGGTCCTAGTATGCCTTATCACACATTACGACCCCTAAAGAGTCCCCATGACTCATTTTGACACATTAGAATGCTCAAGTGTGTCTTAAGGGGTCATAGGAGCCTTGAAGATACACTTGAGTGTTCCAATGTGTCAAAAGAGGTCATGGGGACTCCCTAGTTGTCCTAGTATTTTTATCATGCGTTAGGAACCCTAGGGAGTGCCCATGACTTGTTTTGACACATTGGAACACTCAAGTGTGTCTTAAGGGGTCCTAGGACCCCTTAAGAAACACTTGAGTGTTTCAATGTTTCAAAAGGGGTCATGGGGACTCTTTAAAGGTCCTAACATGTGATAAGGCATACTAGGACACACTTGAGCATTCAAATATGTCAAAAGGAGCTATGGGGAATCCCTAGGGGTCCTAGTATGCCTTATCACATGTTATGACCCTTAGGGAATCCTCATGACCCATTTTGGCACATTAGAACACTCAAGTGTGTCTTAAGGGGTCCTAAGACCCATTAAGACACACTTGAGTGTTCCAATTTGTGAAATGGGGTCATGGGAACTCCATAGTGGTCCCAATATGCCTTCTCACATGTTAGAACCCTTAGGGAGTACCCATGACCCCTTTTGACACATTGGAATGCTTAAGAGTGTCTTAAGGGGTCTTAGGACTTCTTAAGACACACTTGACTAGGTGTACTAGGACCCCTAGGGAGTCCCATGACTCCATAGGGGTCCTAGGGAGTCCCGATGACCCCTTTTGACACATTGGAAGGCTCAAGTATGTCTTAATGGGTCGTAGGACCCCTTAAGACACACTTGAGCATTCCAATGTGTCTAACGGGGTCACAGGGACTCCCTAGGTGTCCTAGTATGCCTTATCACATGTTACAATCCCCTTAAGACACACCTGAGTGTTCCAATGTGTCAAAAGAAGCTATGGGGACTCCCTAGGGGTCCTAGTACACCTTATCACGTGTTAGGACCCTTAGAGAGTCCCCATGACTCCGTTTGACACATTGGAATAGTCAATTGTGTCTTACGGGGTCATGGGGACTACCTAGGGGTCCCAGTATGCCTTATCATGTGTTAGGACCCCTTGGCAGTCCGCATGACCCCTTTTGACAGAGTGGAATGCTCAAGTGTGTCTTAACGGGTCTTAGGACCTTAAGACTCTTAAGACACACTTGAGCATTCTAATGTGTCAAAAGGGTTCATGGGGACTCCCTAGGGGTCCTAATACATGATAAGGCATACTAGGACTCTTAGGGAGTCCGGATGACACTGTTTGACACATTAGATTGCTCAAGTGTGTCTTAAGGGGTCGTAGGATCCTTTCAAACACAATTGAGTGTTCCAATGTGTCAAAATGGGTCATGGGGTCTCCCTAGGTGTCCTAGTATGCTTTATCATGCATTGAGACCCCTAGGGTGTCCCCATGACACCTTTTGACACATTGGAATGCTCAAATCTATCTTAAGAGGTCATAAGACACCTTAAGTAACACTTGAGCATTCTAATATTTCAAAAGGGGTCATGGGGACTCTATAGGGGTCTTAGTATGCCTTATCACATGTTAGGACCCCTAGGGAGTCCCCATGACCCCTTTTGACACATTGGAATGCTCAAGTGTGTCTTAAGCGGTCCTAAGACCCCTTAAGACACACTTGAGCATTCCAATGTGTCAAAAGGGGTCATCGGGACTCCCTAGAGGTCCTAGTACCCCTTATCATGTGTTAGGACCTGTAGGGAGTCCCCATGACACCTTTTGACACATTGACATGCTCAAGTGTGTCTTAAGGGGTTCAACGACCCCCTAAGATAGACTTGAGTGTTCCAATGTGTCAAAAGGGGTCATAGGGACTCCCTAGGGGTCCTAGTATGCCTTCTCATGTGTTAGGACCCCTTGGGACTCCCCATGACCTGTTTTGACACATTGGAACACTCAAGTGTGTATTAAGGCTTGTAAGACCCCTTAAGACACACTTGAGCAATTTAGTGTTTCAAAAGGGGCCATGGAAACTCACTATGGGTCCTAGTACACCTTATCATGCATTAGGACCCTTAGGGATCCCCCATGACCTCTTTTAACAGATTGGAGTGCTCAAGTGTGTCTTAAAGGGTCCTAGGACCCCTTAACACACACTTGAGTGCTCCAATGTGTCAAAAAAGGTCATAAGGACTTGTTAGGGGTCCTAGTACACCTTATCATGTGTTAGGACCCTTAGGAAGTCCCTATGACCCCTTTTGACACATTGGAACACTCAAGTGTGTCTTAAGAAGTCCTAAGACCTCTTAACACACACTTGAGCATTCCAATGTGTCAAAAGTGGTCATGGCGACTCCCTAGGGGTCCTAGTATGACTTATCATGTGTTAGGGACCCTAGGGAGTCTCTATGACCCCTTTTGACACATTGGAATGTCAAGTGTGTCTTAACGGGTCTTAGGACCCCTTATGACACACTTGATCATTCTAATTTGTCAAAAGGTGTCATAGGGACTCCCTAGGGGTCCTGTTATGCCTTATCATGTGTTAGGACCCCTAGGGAGTCCTGATGACCTCTTTTGACACATTAGAATGCTCAAGTATGTCTTAAGGGGTCGTAGGACCACTTAAGACACACTTGAGCATTCTAATGTGTCAAACGGGGTCACAGGGACGCCTTAAGGGTCCTAGTATGTGTTATCACATGTTATGACCCCTAGGGAGTCCCCATGACTCATTTTGACACATTAGAATGCTCAAGTGTGTCCTAAGGGGTTGTAGGACCCATTAAGACACACTTGAGTGTTCCAATGCGTTAAAAGAGATCATGGGGACTCCCTAGTTGTCGTAGTATGCCTATCACATGTTGGAACCCTAGGGTATCTCCATGACTACTTTTGACACATTGAAACACTCAAGTGTGCCTTAAGGGGTCCTAGGAACCCTTAAGACACACTTGAGTGTTCCAATGTGTCAAAATAGGTCATGGAGACTCCCTAGGTGTCCTAACGTGTGATAAGGCGTACTAGGACACACTTGAGCATTCAAATGTGTCAAAAGGCACTATGGAGACTCCCTAGGGGTTGGACACACTTGATTGTTCTAATGTGTCGAAAGGGGTCATGGGGACACCCTAGGTGTCCTAGTATGCCTTATCATGCGTTAAGACACCTAGGGTGTCCCCATGACCCCTTGTGACACATTGGAATGTTTATGTGTGTCTTAAGAGCTCCTAGAACCCCTTAAGACACACTTGAGCATTCCAATGTTTCAAAATGGGTTATGGGGACTCCCTAGGGGTCCTAGTACACCTTATGACATGTTAGGACCCCTAGGGAGTCCCCATGACCCATTTTGACACATTGTAATGCTCAAGTGTGTCTTAAGAGTTCCTAAGACCTCTTAAGACACACTTGAGTATTCCAATGTGTCAAAAGAGGTCATGGGGACTCCCTAGGGGTCTCAACCTATTGTAAGGACTACTCAAACCCCTAGGGAGTCCCCATGACCCCTTCAGACACACTTGAGAGTTCCAATGTGTCAAACAGGGTCATGGGGACTCCCTATGGGTCCTAGTATTCCTTATCACACGTTAGGACCCCAAGGGAGTCCCCATGACCCCTTTTGACACATTAGAATGTTGAAGTGTGTCTTAAGAGTTCCTAAGACCCATTAAGATACACTTGAGTGTTCCAATGTGTCAAAAGGGGTCGTGGGGACTCCCTAGAGGTCCTAACATGTGATAAGGCATACTACGACCCCTAGGGAGTCCCCATGACCCTTTATGGAACATTGGAATGCTGAAGTGTGTCTTAAAAGTTCCTAGGACACCTTAACACACACCTGAGTGTTCCAATGTGTCAAAAGGGGTCATAGGAACTCCCTAGGGGGCCTAGTATGCTTGATCATGCCTTAGAACCCCTAGGGAGTCCCCATGACCCCTTTTGATAGATTGGAATGCCGAAGTGTGTCTAAAGACATCCTAAGACTCCTTAAGACACACTTGAGCATTCCAATGTGTGAAAAGGGGTCATCAAAACTCACTAGGGGTTCTAGTACGCATTATCATGCATGAGGCCCCTTAGGGAGTCCCCATGACCCCTGTTGACACATTGGAATGCTCAAGTGTTTCTTAAGAGGTCTTAGGACCCCTTAAGAGATAGTTGACCATTCCAATGTGTCAAAAGGGGTCACGGTGACTCCCTACGGGTCCTAGTATGCCTTATCACCCTTTAGTACCCCTAGGGAGTCCCCATGACTCCTTTTGACACATTGGAATGCTCAAGTGTGTCTTAAAGGGTCCTAGGACCCCTTCAGACACACTTGAGTGTTCTCTTTTGTCAAAAGGGGTCATCGGGACTCCCTAGGGGTCCTAGTATGCCTTATCATGCGTTAGGACCTCTAGGGAGTCCCATGACCCCTTTTGACACATTTGAATGCTCAATGTGTCTTAAGGGGTCATAGGACCCCTTAAGACACACTTGAGCATTCCAATGCGTTAAAAGGGGTCACGGGGACTCCCTAAGGGTCCTATTACACCATGTCACATGTTAGGACCCCTAGGGAGTCCCCATGACCTCTTTCAACACATTGGAACTCTCAAGTGTGTCTTAAGGGGTCATAGGACCCCTTATGACACACTTGAGGATTCTTTGACACATTGGAACTTTCAAGTGTGTCTTAAGGGGTTGTAGGATGCCTTAAGACACACTTGAGCGTTCCAATGTCTCAAACTAGATCATGGGGACTTACTAGAGGGCTTAGTACACCTTATCACATGTTAGGACCCCTAGGGAGTCCCCATTACCCCTTTTGAAACATTGGAATGCTCAAGTGTGTCTTAAGGGGTCGTATGACCCCTTAACCTAACTTGAGCATTCCAATTTTTCAAAAGGGCTCAAGTGTGTCTTAAGGGGTCCTAGGACCTCTTCAGACAAATTTCAGCATTCCAATGTGTCAAAAGGGGTCATCGAGACTCCCTATAGGTCCTAGTATGCCTTATCATGCGTTAGAACACCTAGGGAGTCCCCATTATCTGTTTTGACACGTTGGAAGGCTCAAGTGTATCTTACGGGTACCTAAGATCCATTAAGACACACTCGAGCATTACAATGTGTCAAAAGGGGTCATGAGGACTCCGTAGGGGCCATAGTACACCTTATCATGCGTTAGGACCCCTAGGGAGTCTCCATGACCCTTTTTGACACATTGGAATGCTCAAGTGGGTCTTAAGCGGTCGTAGGATCCCTTAGGACACAATTTAGGGTTCCAATATTTTAAAAGTGGTCATGGGGACTCCCTAGAGGTCCTAGTATGCCTTGTCAGATGTTAGGACCATTAGGTAGTCCCCATGACCTGTTTTGACACATTGGAATGCTCAAGTGTGTCTTAAGGGGTCCTACGACCCCTTAACACACACTTGAGTGTTCCAATGTGTTGAAAGGGGTGATGGAGACTCCTTAGGGGTCCTAGTATGCCTTATCATGCATTAGGACCCCTAGGGAGTCCGCATGACCCCTTTTGACATATTGGAATGCTCAAGTGTATCAAAAGGGGTCCTAAGACCCCTTAAGACACACCTGAGTGTTCTAATGTGTCAAAAGGGGTAATCGGGACTGCCTAGGGGTCCTATTATGCCTTATCACATGTTAGGACCCGTAGGGAGTCCCCATGACCCGTTTTGACACATTAGAAGACTTAAGTGTGTCTTAAGGGGTACTACTACCCCTTAAGATAGACTTAAGCATTCCAATGTTTCAAAAGGGTCCATGGTGACTCCCTAAGGCTCCTAAGGCATGATAAGGCATACTAAGACCCCTAGGGAGCCCCCATGACCCCTTTTGAAACTTTGGAATGCTCAAGTGTGTACCCCTTAAGACAGACTTGATCATTCCAATGTGTCAAAAAAGGTCATGGTGACTCCCTAGGGATCCTAGTATGCCTTATCACATGTTAGGACTCCTAGGGAGTCCCCATGACCCCTTTTGACACATTGGAATGCTCCAGTGTGTCTTAATGGGTCATAGCACCCCTTAATACACACTTGAGCATTCCAATTTGTCAAAAGCGCTCAAGTGTGTCTTAAGTGGTCTTAGGACCCCTTCAGACATAGTTGAGCATTCCAATGTGTTGAAAGGGGTCATTGTGACTCCCTAGAGGTCCTAGTCATGGGGACTCCCTAGGGGTCCTAGTATGCCTTATCATGTGTTAGGACCCCTGGGGAGTCCCTGTGACCTTGTTTGACACATTGGAACACTCAAGTGTGTCCGATGGGGTCATGGGGACTCCCTAGGGTTACTAGTGCACCTTATCATGTTTTAGGACCCCTAGGGAGTCCCCATGACCCCTTTTGACACATTGAAACACTGAAGTGTCTTAAGGGGTCGTAAGACCCCTTAAGACACACTTGAGCATTCAAATTTGTCAAAAGGGCTTAAGTGTGTCTTAATCAGTCTTATGACCCCTTCAGACACACTTGAACATTCCAATGTGTCAAAAGGGGTCATCGGGACTCCCTAGGGGTCCTAGTATGCCTTATCATGATTTAGGACCCCTAGGGTGTCCCCATGACCCCTTTTGACACATTGGAATGCTTAAGTGTGTCTTAATAGGTCCTAAGGCTCCTTAAGACACTCTTGAGTGTTCCAATGTGTCAAAGGGGGCATAGGGATGGCCTAGGGGTTCTCGTATGCCTTATCACATGTTAGGACACCTAAGGAGTCCCCATGACCCCTTTTGACACATTAGAACACTCAACTATGTCTTAAGGGATCATAGGACCACTTAAGACACACTTGAGTGTTCCAATATTTTAAAAGGGGTGATGGGGATTTCTTAGGGGTTCTAGTATGACTTATCATGCACTAGGACCCTTAGGGAGTCCCCATGACCCCTTTTGACACATTAGAATGCTCAAGTGTTTCTTAAGGTGTTCTAGGACCCCTTAACACACACTTGATTGTTCCAATATGTCAAAATGGATCATGGGGACTCCCTAAGGGTCCTAGTATGCCTTATCACATGTTAGGACCCCTAAGGAGTCCCCATGACCCCTTTTGACACATTGGAATGCTCAAGTGTGTCTTAAGGGCTCCTAAGACCCCTAAAGACACACTTGAGCGGTCTAATTTGTCAAAAGGGGTCATCAGGACTCCCTAGGGGTCCTAGTACACTTTATCACATGTTAGGACCCCTAGGGAGTCCCAATAACCCCTTCTGACACATTGGAACACTCAAGTGTGTATTAAGGGGTCGTAGGACCCCTTAAGACACACTTGAGCATTTAAATATTTCAAACGGGGCCATGGAAACTCCCTAGGGGTCCTAGTATGCCTTCTCATGCATTAGGAACTTTAGGGAGTCCCCATGACCCCTTTTAACACATTGGAATGCTCAAGTGTGTCTTAAGGTGTCCTAGGACCCCTTAACACACACTTGAGTGTTCCAATGTGTCAAAAGGGGTCATAGGGATTCGCTAGGTGTCCTAGTATGCCTCCTCATGTGTTAGGACCCCTAGGAAGTACCCATGACCCCTTTTGACACATTGGAATGCTCAAGTGTGTCTTAAGGGGTCCTAAAACCCTTTAAGACACACTTGAGCATTCCAATGTGTCAAAAGGGGTCATCAGGACTCCCTAGGGGTCCTAGTATGTCTTATCATGTGTGAGGGCCCCTAGGGAGTCTCCATGACCCCTTTTGACATATTGGAATGATCAAGTGTGTCTTGTGGGGTGTTAGAACCCCTTAAGACACACTTGAGTGTTCCAATGTGTCAAAAGGGATCATGGGGACTCCCTAGGAGTCCTAGTATGCCTTATGATGCGTTAGGACCCCTTGGGAGCCCTGATGACCCCTTTCAACACATTAGAATTCTCAAGTATGTCTTAAGGGGTTGTAGGACCCCTTAAGACACACTTGAGCATTCCAATGTGTCAATCAGGATCACAAGGACTCCCTAGGGGTCCTAGTATGTCTTATCAGATGTTACGACCCATAGGGAGTCCCCGTGACTTGTTTTGACATATTATAATTCTCAAGTGTGTCTTAAGGGGTCATAGGACCCTTTAAGACACACTTGAGTGTTGCAATGTGTCAAAAGAAGTCATGGGGACTCCCTAGTTGTCCTAGTATGCCTTATCACATGTTAGGAACCCTATGGATTCCCCATGACCCCTTTTGACACATTGGAACACTCAAGTGTGTCTTAAGGGGTCGTAAGACCCCTTTAGACACACTTGAGCATTCCAATTTGTCAAAAGGGATCAAGTGTGTCGTAAGGGGTCTTAGGACCCCTTTGGACACACTTGAAAATTCCAATGTGTCAAAAAGGGTCATGGGGACTCCCTAGGGGTTCTAGTACACCTTATCATGCATTAGGACCCTCAGGGAGTCCCCATGATCCCTTTTGACACATTGGAATGCTCAAGTGTGTCTTAAGGGATTGTAGGACCCCTTAAGACACACTTGAGCATTCCAATGTGTGAAAAGGGGTCATTGAGACTCCCTAGGGTTCCTAGTATGCCTTATCACATGTTAGGACCCATAGGGAGTCCCAATTACCCCTTTTGACACATTGGAATGCTCAAGTGTGTCTTAAGGGGTCACACTGGAGCATTTTAATGTGTCAAAAGGGGTCATCTGGACTCTCTAGGGGTCCTAGTATGCCTTATCACGCGTTAGGACCCCTAGGGAGTCCCAATGACCCCTTTTAACATATTGGAATGCTCAAGTGTGTCTTAAGTGGTGCTAAGACCCCTTAAGACACACTTGAGCATTCCAATGTGTCAAAAGTGGTCATGGGGACTCCCTAGGTGTCCTAGTATGCCTTATCATGAGCTAGGACCCCTAGGGAGTCCTTGTGACCCCTTTTCACACATTGGAATGCTCAAGTGTGTCTTAAGGGGTCCATACTAGGATCCCTAGCGAGTCCCGATGACCCCTAGGAAGTCTCTCTCTCTGCCTCCAGTGAACTATTCTTCAAAGCCTCCATTTCTATGTAGCTAGGGTTTACAACACCTGTAAAAGGTAGATTTAATACAAAGATTTAGCCGACCTCCTTTAAAGACCTAAAAGAAACAAGAAAAAAATTTAGGCCAAAAATACATACCCCATTTCTGTATGTAGTACTGTGAGCTTCATCAATCTAGCTGGCTTCCTTTGCTAAGGTATGAAGAACTTCATTAATGTATGCTCTAGGAGGAAGATTATAATTTCCATATTTCTGCAAGAGATTCTGCAAAATTTGTAATATTATATATAATATATTAGTATATGTCTTATATATATATTATATACATGTTAGTATATATAATACATTAGTATATATATAATATATTATATATATTAGAATATTTAATACATTAGTACATATAATACATTAGTCTATTATAATACATTAGTATATATATAATATACATTATATATATCATATGCATCTTTTCTATATATATATTATATACATCAATATATGTAAAAGTTCAATTTTTTTCATTTGCTCCCACCCTCTTTTCATCAGCCTTCGAATATCAGGTACCTGATATGGAATCGGATACTCAATTTTTGCCAGGTAATATTTGACCAAAATATTCCCTGTCCCCACAGACCAGACAATCACAGGATTTTATACTTTTTTCACGCGTTGCAAAACAAAAAATGTGATTTGGGGCCCATTGTTTGATTTTTGTCGACTTGTGGTCTCACCATGGGAAGCAATAGTCGCCGAAAGGCTAAATGCTAGAGGAAGTTGACAGATGATGAAATTCAAGCATATAGGTAAAAAGATAAGGAAAATTATCGAAGAAGGAGAGAAGGTATGTTAAACATTAATCAAGGTGACTTCGTAAATGTAGTTGTAAGTGAAGAGGATGTTCAATTTGAAAATGCACAGATGGAGATTGAAAATGTAGACTTTGGGAATGAAAATGTTGCACAAGAACCACATAAACGTTATACATCTCCAAATTATATGTGAAATGAAGTCCCTTGCAATAAAGATAATGAATCTTCAAATTTGGGGCTTTCAAGAATACCTAAATGGTTAATTGAAATTGTGCAGAACATTATGAATAATTTGGAAGGAAAGAGGTCACATAGAATCGTTAGGTTGTGGGCTTCAAGACTTTATGGTCAATTTTTTCGAAACAAGACATTGGTTCAGAAATGTCAAATTTTTGTGCAATTGTTAAAGATGCAAAAGATGAGACTTGTGCTTGTGAAATTGAAGATTCATGTGAACATGAAAATGGAGAGAAATGCCATTATTGTGAAGAATCTTTTCAATTCTCTCAATAGCATTTGGAAGACTAGCAGACAAAAAGACTAGAGAGTTGCTCGTAGGGTAATTACAACCTCCTTAGTAAGTCATCAGTTGAGAAAGGCTCGTTTGATGAGAAAAACTTGTGTTGACTTCAATATAGACCGTAAAACTTTGGGTAGAGCACTTGCAAGAAGAGAAAGACTTGATGATCCACTTCAAATTGATACATGGGCTTATTGTAGGAGACTTCCACATTTCGATAAGAAGCTAACAGACGTTGTCAAGGATGAAATTCAACAATTTTGGGATGCTAACTCAAGAGTGTCACCAAATGTGAAGGATGTCTTGAAGTTGAGAGTTGGCAATCGAGACCTCACTCCACATCCTAAACATTATGTGGAGCTAAGTCAAACAATGTTGTATAAAAATTTTTGTGAGACACATCCAACATTGAAAATATCACAAAGGTCTTTTGAATCCGTGAAGCCATTTTATTGTGTAACCCTTAAGATTTGAAATACATGTTGTTGCAGATATCATGTTGAGTTTTCAATGCATCATGAATTATTACGGTCCATTCATTCTGCTTTGCATACTAATGAAATGATAGAGGATTGTGGTGCAAGTGGTCTTCCCAAATCATCAAGAGACTTGCTAGATCAATTTTTATGTCATAGAGATGATGGTTGTTTATTTTATAAAAAAGATTGCTTAAATGCCAAGTGCTCAGAATGTGGTGGCTTGTCCAAGTTTAGAACATGTTTTCATGAGGGTTTGGAACACAATTTTGGAAAGACACTCATCCAAAAAAAGGTATATGAAATAGTGAAATATACATTGAAGAGTGGAGGTGAAGGCTCTAGATGTGAGTTAGTTGCAAAAGAATACAATGTTGCTGATTTTCTCTCAAATTTTAAGACAAATCTTTTTTACAAGTATGCAAGGCATAGTCACAGGTATCAATGGTTGGATCAACAATTCAAGACATGTGAGGACACTTTCCCCATCGGAACTATTATATTCATTGTATACTTTGTGGAGAACTATGCATTGCAGCCCCAAAATGAGACTCAAGCTCAATATTACAATTCCATTCAGGTTGCTATTTTTGTACACATCACATATAGACATTCCCCTAATAGTACAAAAGATGAGCGAAAGATAATCAGAGAGTACCATTTTTATATGAGTGATGATAGGTCTCACTCTCATGAGTTTGTTCAACATTGTTTCCATAACTATTTTGACTTCTTGCAGGAAAATGGTATTGCTATGGATAGGCATCTCATTTGGTCGGATAATTGCACCGGTTAATTTAAGAATGCCAGAATGTTTTATTGGTTTTGTAGAATGCATGTGGAGAGAGGTGTACCTCATATTTGGAGTTCAGGGCATGCGAAAGGGGAGCATGACAGAGTAGGTGCGTGTGTGAAGAGAGCTCTAGTTAAGGAGCAATTGAGGATTTCAAGTGTTGTACTTCTTGATGCTCCTACTATTATTGATTGGTGTACTTTAGCATTGTCACAGGGGGGGACTCTTGATTCTACAATGTGTAGATTCTTTTGGTTGGTTGAGGAGGGAACTATAGGAGATAGATTGGATTGTCAAACAGTAAGTCTCTTCAAAAATGCATTCATTCTGAAGCTCCAATAGTAGTACATGGACCATTTGGACATGAGAGTTGGCTTGTTTTTGCCCCATGTGTTTTTAGTATGATTGGGATCATTGCAAGTCAAGTGAGTGGGTGGATACATGGGTTCCATAGTATTTGACTCCTTTATCTTTGACACTCTCTATAAGAAATGATTACATGGACACTTCAGTTGACTATGACCATCTTTCAGATCTTTTGAAGCCAGGAGATGTTTTTGCATTGGTTGCACCATAGGGGAATGATGAGAGGTCAAATTATTGGTTAGCATGTTGTGTACAAGGTAAACAGAAGCTTGTGCAACCGATGAAAGATGGTGATGGGTTCACATATCCTACTGGTTCAGTTATTGTTGTGGGAACATGACTGTGAACATAAATGATTAGAAAGAATGGAGTTCCCGCATTTGAAGATTATGAGAAGCACAAAACTATTCTCATGTATTCACACCTTGTTATAGCAACAAATTTCAAGTTGTCAAAGCATCAAGGAAGACCAAAGACAAAATAACTTTGGACTATTACTACTACTGATCATGAAGCACTATTGGAGACACTGAAGCAAAGAGATGACCCTTCAAGAACACTTGACTAGGTAATAATTTAACTTAGTGTATTGTTTTCTAAGTTCATTAAGCTTAATTTCAATACATTAATTTGACCTTTCTTAGATTGTATTTTGAGTCAATAAACTTGGTTTTGTATGTGGATTGTAACTTGTGCAGGAGCACCTATGAAGATGCATACGGTCACCATGGATCCAATCAGAGATAGAAGGAGAAAAGGATCCTTAATGGTTAATTGAGATCTTTTGAAGCCTATAATGACAATTTGTAACAATCAATTTGATTTAAAAGTTAAATGTCCTAAAACTCTTCATAAGGACTTATGACCAAAATCATGTATGGGTGGCCAATAGTGCCAAGAAGGGATCTTACATGTCATATACTTATGTCATTTTCATGGTTTGAATTCTTACATGTTTGATTGTTGTTTCTAATGCTTTAAGGATAATATTTTTTATCATTTCAAACAATCTATAAAAGTTAAACCTCAAACATAATAAGCTCCATAGTTCAAATTTCACAAGCTTAATCATGATTAATTTCATAGTTCAAATTTCAAACATACCACTAACAGTTAGTTGAAAGCGGCTCAGCAACATATCTTTCAAACTGGCAGTGATCTTCTGTGGCTCCTATCTCAGACCTTGTGATAGGTATCCACAAACTGTTAGGTGCTACGGGATCATGTTTTTGAGGTCTACAATAACCTCTCTCAATTTTGGGAGATTCAACTTCATTTGCATTTTGCAAGGCGATCTCAGTTGATGCCAAAATTTGGGGTGAGGGTTAATTGAAAGTGGCTTAGCAGCATTTCTTTCAAACTGTCTGACCTGACATCGAACCGTCTACTCCATCAGCTCTGGTTGGCTAGGTAAATGCTAATGACAACCCTTTTCTACCCACAGAGTCACCAGAACGCTCGCGACCACACTCGACCCAAGTGACCCCAAGGTGCACTAAGCATGATTGGGCAGTGATCTTCTGGGGCTTGTATCTTGGACCTTGTGAGAGGTATCAAAAAACTGTCAAGTGCTACAGGATCATGTTTTCAAGGTTTACAATAACCTCCCTCAGTTTTGGGTGATTCAACTTCATTTGTATTTGGCAAGGTGATCTCAGTCGATGCCAAAACTTGTAGTGAGGGTCAGTTGAAAGTGGCTCAACAATGTATCTTTCAAACCATCTGACTTGGCATCGAACCATCTACTCCATCAGCTCTAGTTGGCTGAGTAAACACCAGTGAAAACCCCATTCTTCCCACAGAGTCACCGGAACCCTCGCGACCATGCTCAGCCCAAGTGACCCCAAGGTGTACTAAGCACGATTGGGCAGTGATCTTCCAGGGCTCGTATCTCAAACCTCATGAGAGGTACTGAAAAAATGTTAGGTGCTATGAGATCATGTTTTTGAGGTCTACAATAACCTCTCTTAGTTTTGAGTGATTCGACTTCATTTTCATTTGGCAAGGTGATCTCAGTCGATGCCAAAACTTGCAGTGAGGGTTAGTTGAAAGTGGCTCAGCAGCGTATCTTTCAAACCATTCGACCTAGCATCAAACTGTCCACTCCATTAGCTCTGGTTGGCCGGGTAAACACTAGTGACAACCCCATTTTTCCCACAGAGTCACCGGAATGCTCGCGACCACGCTCGACCCAAGTGACCCCAAGGTTCACTAAGCACAATTGGGTAGTGATCTTTTGGGGCTCATATCTCAGACCTTGTGAGAGGTATCGACAAACCGTCAGGTGCTACGAGATCATGCTTTCAAGGTCTACTATAATCTCTCTTAGTTTTGGGTGATTCAGCTTCATTTGCATTTAGCAAGGCAATCTGAGTCGATGCCAAAACTTGCAGTTAGGGTTAGTTAAAAATGGCTCAGTAGCATATCTTTAAAAGTGTCTAACCTGGCATCGAACCGTCTACTCCATCAGCTCTAGTTGGCTAGGTAAATGCCAGTGAAAACCCTATTTTTACCATAAAGTCACCAGAATGCTCTCAACCATGCTCGACCCAAGTGACCCCAAGGTGCACTAAGCATGATTGGGCAGTGATCTTCTGGGGCTCATATCTCAGACCTTGTGAGAGGTATCAAAAAACTATCAAGTGCTATGGGATCATGTTTTTTAGGTCTACAATAACCTCTCTCAGTTTTGGGTGATTCGACTTTGTTTGCATTTGGCAAGGTGATCTCAGTCGATGCCAAAACTTGCAGTGAGGGTCAGTTGAAAGTGGCTCAGCAGTCTATCTTTCAAACTATCCGACCTGGCATCAAATTGTCTACTCCATCAGCTTCGATTGGCCGAGTAAATGCCAGTGACAACCCCATTCTTCTCACAGAGTCACTGGAATGCTCGCAACCACGCTCGACCCAAGTGACCCCAAGGTGCACTAAGCATGATTGGGCAGCGATCTTCCAGGGCTCATATCTTGGACCTCGTGAGAGGTATCAAAAAACTGTTAAGTGCTACAAGATTTTGTTTTTGAGGTCTACAATAATGTCTCTCAATTTTGGGCTATTCAACTTCATTTGCATTTGGCAAGGCAATCTCAGTCGATGCCAAAACTTGGGGTGAGGGTCAGTTGAAAGTGGCTCAGCAGCATATCTTTCAAACCATTTGACCTGGCATCAAACCATCTGCTCCATCAGCTCTGATTAGCTAGGTAAATGCCAATGACAACCCCATTCTTCCCATAGAGTCACCGGAACGCTCGCGACCATGCTCGACCCAAGTGACCCCAAGGTGCACTAAGCACGATTGGGCAGCGATCTTTCAGGGCTCGTATCTTCAACCTCGTGAGAGGTATCAAAAAAATGTTAGGTGCTATGGAATTTGATTTTCAAGGTCTACCATAACCTCTCTTGGTTTTGGGAAATTTGACTTCATTTGCATATGACAAGGTGATCTCAGTCGATGCCAAAACTTGCAGTGAGGGTCAGTTGAAAGTGGCTCAGCACCATATCTTTTAAACCATCTGACCTGACATCAAAGCATCTGCTCCATTAGCTGTAGTTGGCTGGGTAAACACTAGTGACAACCCCATTCTACCCACAGAGTCACCGAAATGCTCGTGACCCCAAGGTGCACTAAGCATGATTAGGTAGTGATATTCTTGGGCTCGTATCTCAGACCTCATGAGAGGTATTGAAAAACCATTAGGTTCTACAAGATCATATTTTTGGGGTCTACAATAACCTCTCTTGGTTTTGGGCAATTCAAATTCGTTTGCATTTGGCAAGGTGATCTCAGTCGATGCCAAAACTTGCAGTGAGGGTCAGTTGAAAGTGGTTCAACAGTGTATCTTTCAAACCGTCTGACTTGGCATTGAACCGTTTGCTCCATCAGCTTTGTTTGGCTAGGTAAATGCTAGTGACAACCCCGTTCTACCCATAGAGTCACCAAAACGTTCGCAACCATGCTTGACCCAAGTGACCCCAAGGTGCACTAAGCACGATTGGGCAGTGATCTTTTGGGGCTCATATCCTGGAGCTCGTGAGAGGTATTGAAAAACTATCAAGTGCTATGGGATCATGTTTTTGAGGTCTACAATAACCTCTCTCGATTTTGGGTGATTCGACTTCATTTACATTTGGTAAGGCGATCTGAGTCGATGCCAAAACTTGCAGTGAGGGTCAGTTGAAAGTGGCTTAGCAGTGTATCTTTCAAACCGTTTGACCTGGCATCGAACTGTCTACTCCATCAGCTCTGATTGGCTAGGTAAACACCAGTGACAACCCTGTTCTACTCACAGAGCCATCAGAATGCTCGCGACCACGCTCGACCCAAGTGACCCCAAGGTGCAGTAAGCATGATTGGGAAATGATCTTCTGGGGCTCATATCTCGGACCTCGTGAGAGGTATCGACTAACCATTAGGTGCTATGAGATTTTGTTTTTGAAGTCTACAATAACCTCTCTCGATTTTGGGTCATTTGACTTCATTTTCATTTGGCAAGGCGATCTCAGTCGATGCCAAAACTTGTAGTGAGGGTCAGTTGAAAGTGGCTCAGCAGTGTATCTTTCAAACCGTGTAACCTAGCATCGAACCGTCTACTCCATCAACTTTAGTTGGCCAGGTGAATGCTAGTGACAACCTCGTTTCACCTTGTGGAGCCTTATTTTTTTACAAAAATTAGGGCCTCCATTTGAGTAATAATGTTGGAGATTTGATAAGGTTGTCATTGATGTCATTGAAGGTTTTTTGGTTGCTCACAAGATATACAAACACATACTATTAAGTGGAGATAAAAAATAAGACAGATAGCAAAGACTATTGAATAAATAGCGTCAACAACTATGCAACTTGGCAACGTTGGAATATTAAGCATCATATTGTAATACCCCAAAAATGGGCTATAAGTTCATTAATCTCCTACATCTTCAATTCGAACGAAATCAACATCAAAGTCCTAATCTAAGCCACATCTAAACATCATCGAATCCTAATTGATTATCTTAAATTCTGCATCAGGGAATATTCCTAGCAATATTCCTAATTATCTTAATTATCTTTAATTTAATGATTATTTGGGGATAAATCACATTTATCCTAAGTTTGATTAATTGAATATTTTCATATTTAATTAATTAGATTTAATATCTTGCCACTTAATTGTTTAATTAAATTTAATTCTATATATTATTAATTATATTATTTAAATTTTGACAATAAATCCAAAATCTTATGAATAATTGATTAAATTCTTATTTAATTAATTAAAGCAAGTTGTCATTATTTAATAATATAGTTTTTAATAAAAGTTTGATAAAATAGTTAATTAACCCATAAACTGATTATTTTATTTCAAAAAGTAGTTAAGTTGAGAATAAATCACTTTATTTATTTAGTAAATCATAATTATCCATGTGCACATTCAAGGACCAGTTAAACTCAAATTGGAAAATCAATGCAAGTTAGCTTTTTGAAACTCAACATTTTTTTTGAGTTTTAAAGTTGATCTAAACTTCTAATTCAAGTTGAACTGTGCTTTTGCATGATTTTTGTGACTTAATTATCTGTTATTTAAAAATAACTCAAAAATCAACCTGAGTTATTTGAGTGATTTATGGCTTTTTTTTCCCATGCACCTCCAAAGCCCTGGATTTCTATAAAATCAAGGCTCAGCTCTTCATAATTCATCTCATAATTTTGCAAGCTTACTTTGCCAAAGTCATCTACAAATTGCACAACTATTTTGAAGAATTGGAATTTGGAGAATCGAAGCTTATTGCGAATCAAGGCTATTGTGAGATCAAATTTTTTTTTTTTTTACATTCATTTAGATTCTTTTTCATATCATTGTTAGATCATTTTAGCATATCAATTTCCATATTAGCATAGATTCATATCAGTTTTTATCATTCTTATTGCATAGAAAATTCAAAAATATAGATTAATTGCATTCAATTCATATCTAGATCAATTGCATTCAAATTCTTTGTTTAAGTGTCGTCTAGGTCACTGATCTCGATAACAATCTGAGAACATTAATCTCACATCTACTAGAAGGCAGTAAATTGCTTGGTTAGATAGTTTTCAATTTTGCATGATTTTGATTTTTGCTAACCTCTAATGTTTTACTGAAGTGTTGTGTTTATAGATCAGGTACAATTTTCACACACACATTTCTGGCACCCACCGTGGGGCAACCAACCTTTGCATGATGGTTTTGATTTTTTTTGGGAGCTAAAACCCTAAAGTTTCAAAGATTTAATTTTATCTCTCAAACGGCTTAGAGTTTTGGTCTGAATTTTTTTTTTCAAGTTGGGAACATATCAAGGAAGCTATAGTACAAAATTTATAATTTTATGAAATATTTTGAATTTTTAATAATTTTTTTATGAAATTTTGGAAACAATTGATATCTAAGGCAAATCAGCATATTTTTAAATTTTTTTTATATTTTTGGAAATCTCTTTAAATTATACAGGGGGTCCATTCTTTGTGTTTTAAATTTGGACATGATATAATAGCTCAAATAGTCAATTTATAAAAACTGGTTTGTTTTGATAAAATGGGTCTCTAGGGCACAAATGAAGAGATTTTTCTAACATTTTTGTATTTTTGGAAAGATCTTTATTTTTTAGTAGAGGTCTCTATTCTGAATTTCTATTTTTTTCACCAAAATCATATCAAAAAAATTAGATCTTATTGACTAGGTCAAATGCGGCAAAAAAAAATTAAAGTTTTGTGATGGGTATGCACTTATTTTTTTTACATGGTTCAATGAATGATATGAGTTGTCATTTGGGTTAATTGATGGTTATTATTACTAATAATAATTGATTTTTAGAGCTAACCCTATGGTTTTCATAAGTTGAATATATTTTTCATATCTTGTTTGCTTGTTTGCTTGTTGGAGAGTTCGTCACTTGCTTGCATGGAAAAGCTCAACAAGAATTGCTAAAAATCAGGTAAAATCTATTAAGCACATTGCAAGGATCCCAGGTACTCTCCTTCATTTAATAACATTTCAATTTGGACTTAAAATAAATCTTTTCTGTGTCTGGCTTGTGTGCATCTTTTCATGCTTTTGTCTATTTCTACACACTTGCATAATTGATACTAGGTTGTGACCCCTTAAGGATTTATTAAGTAGTCTTAGATACTTGTGATTGATCTTGATTTTTATCTTGGGTTATTGGACTCACTAATCCGTCGGCCCCTCATTCCACCCCGTGGTTGCAATCTCAGCGCCATAAAGGGGAGGGGTCAACAGGACAGAAGCATTAAGTGTTCCACTTGGCAACCCTTTTGTGCTTTTAGGAACTCACTTGTTTTCTAAGTTGGGGACTCATTTTTAGCTTGTGTGAGGTGTTAAGTGTTCCACCTTGTGGACTCATCTCATATTCAATTTAAGCGTTAAGTGTTCCTCTTTCTACTTTTTGGGTACTTTTGGTAGATTTGCTTTCGGGAATATATCTGTGCTCACATAGTAATTAGGCCCTATGAACACTATTCATGATTCTTGAGAGATTGGATTCCTAGTGAAATCTTTCTTGACGATAGAATCCTTGTAGGTAGGGAGGATACTTAGTGCATTTCATATTCAACTTGGTTAGTGTATCTTCTCTTATTGATCGATACATTCTCTCCCAAGAGAGGTTGATAGATCATGTGGAGTTGACATCACGAGCTTTGGTGAATCAAAATTGGTTAGTGTACCTTCTCTTATTGATTGATACATTCTCTCCCTAGAGAGGTTGATAGATCATGTGGAGTTGGCATCATAGACCTTGGTGAAGCAAAACTTTGTCTTAGCATGTCGGATTAATCTGCTTGTTTTGTTTGGGTTAAAAGTGAAAAGGTGTCAAAAACCTTGGATCTGGAGCCAAGTCCCCTTGTGGTATACTATTGTGAGTCATCTTTAGAGAGGGTTAACTGTAGCGGACAATCCCTTCACAGGGAAAACTGTGTTGACGGAACCTCAAGCGATCATAGCTATTTTCGCCAGGGTAGTGACAGCCGCTATATAAATGTCCTTGTAGAAGAAATCTCCATGGGTATGATTCATTGTTGGGTTGTCAGATCTCCCTAGCAGCTCCTGAAGATTAAGTTCTCAGACTGTGTCAAAACCTTGGTGCACCGGGATTGGATTTCACCCCTTTGGATCATAAAAGTTGCAGAGTCAAACCATTACTAAAAACTCTAGCGAGGCCAAATTTTCATTTTATAGGGTATATGTGCGTTATTGCAAAACATTTTTGGAACATACACAATTAGCACTTCTGAGGATTAGAACGAATAAGTCACTTGATTGTTCATGCGCAAGGTTACTTTTGCCCTTGTTCATTGTTTTCAGACATGTTTGAAATCACTTGCTTGCTATTTTGCATGCTTGTTTATCTATCTGGTTACTGAAAAAATAACAAATCTGTTACAATCTTCAAATCTGGACATTGAAATTTGCAAACAATCCGAATCTGAAAACTCAAAATTTGCAAAATTTGAAGTGAAATTCCTTTCTGGAGTCAAAAGTCATCTCAAGAGGTCAGAAAGTCATACGAGTTTTCTCAAAGTGTCATTTCATTACAACCCATTTGTCATATAATTGAGTACCCAGTGTCGTACAAGTTTCCATGGCAGCCAATTCTCAAAGTCAAAAGCTTGCAACTATCGTATGAGATTTTCAACTGTCATTTCATTGCTACCCAATTGTCGTACAAGTTTTGCAACTGTCATTTCATAGCATACCCAATTATCGTACGAGTTTGCAAAAAGTCATTTGGGAAAATTTTGAAAAGTTGTCAGAAAATTGTCAGAATTGCCATATACCCAACTTTTTCAGCCTAGTTCCAGAATCTATCATACAAGTCACTATGTCAAGAACAGAGCAATAGCCATTGAGAATCAGTACACATGTCTCAAAGAATCAGTACACATGAGGAAGAAATTTTGATCACCGCTATGATGAAGCAGTTGCAAGCTATGCAAGTTGAACTTAACAATCTTAAGAAAGAAAAAGAATCTAAAGAGTTCTCCATGGAATCTCTATGCCCTTTTCCATTTGATAAAGACTTGTACATGTCACCATGCCCTCAGACAAAATGTGAGCAATGTGACAACCCTTATGATACCTCTTCCACAGAGAGTGACACATCAAGCTTTGGAGACTATGATGACTATGATGATAGACAATGTAATGATACCTATGACACCTCTATTCCTAAGAGTCCTCCTCGTCGTGTGTTCCTACTTACTACAAATGGGCCATCACATTAGATAGATCATGATGGTGATCCATATGATTCTGATTTTGAAAGAGACTTTGATGGTTTTTGTGGACAATACCTTGATTATGATCCATCTACTACTATTGAGGACTATAAAATGCATCGTGCTAGCTTGAAACATCAATACTATAAGGATCTCTCCTCTAAGAACTCTCTGGCTGAAAATAAAGATTACACTGTCAAGCAAGATCATGATAATGTTGGACCTTTGTCTTGTGATGGTTCCCTTCCATCCCCTACTTCCTCCAATACCCATACATTTCCTAAAGCTTCTGAGTCTTTCAAATCTTTCACAGAACCTTCATCCGACACAAGCCCTGATACTTTTCATACAGTTCCCTATTGTTATCCTCTAGGACTACCTTTTAAAGAAACTCAAGCTAGCCTTCACCTGGCTGCAAATACTTTCAATAATGCTAAACCTAAAGAGTCTAAGCCTTCATACGCTACAATTCTTACTTCAACTGGTCCTTCACCATCTTTGCAACAGTCTTCCATACAATCCCAACATGCTTTTGTATCCTTAGAAGTGGCTCCATGTCAAGAGGACTCTAAAAATGATGAAGAAAAGAACATAAAGAAAGATCAAGATCAAGAACTCTCCACGTCATCCAATCCTTTTCATGATGTCTCTTGTCCATCTCAGGGTTCTTTTGATCCTGTACACCCTTTTTCATGCATTCCACCATGTCTTAAGTCTTCTTCTAAGCAAGATCAAGCTACTACTTACACTGTTGAGCTTATTGACAATCAAAATAACCTTACCCCACTTCCACTTTCCAAAGATGATACTTCCATTAAGGTTGGTAAAAATGGTGTTGTTACTTCCAATGTTAAGCCTATTAAAAATCAAGAGAAAAATTATATACTTATGCTATCCAAAGATCCTTGTCAAGATCAAAGTCTTCCATCTTCTTGTTCTACCACTCCATGGTCGCTTCCACTTTCTACTCTTCCTAAGTCTTTGCAAGCTTTGAACAATCCTATCAAAGAATGTGCTCATATTCATGATGTCCATGATTCTATTAAAAATCCTAATGCTCACTCTAAATATGTTGATATCCTTGGTTGTCATATAGATGTTGATGAACTTATTGATTATCCTTTTGCGTCTTCCACTTCCATCCTCGGACCTCTTCCACCAATACTAAGGGCTTCATGTCTACCTTCCATCTTGGGTCCTTATGTTCCTTCACTTTCCCCTCCTAACTCTCCTAATTTTGTATCCATATTGGGTCCTTACATCCCTCCATCTCCCATCTTTCCTCAAGATCAACATAGATGCATACCCTTGAATCCTTTTCATCCACCCACCCATCTAAACCAGTCATATCCTCCTCCTTCTTCCACAAGTCCCAAGTCCTTTGAAAGTAACTTGAATGTTCAATACAAGAAAAAGAAGCAATACAAGAATCCATTAAAAAAAGAAGATCACCATGTCTCCTCTAATAGACATGGAAACATAAAGTCAAAAGAGATATCTAAGAAAAAAACTACAAGACAAGTATGGGTTCCAAAATCCATCATTGAAGATATTCTCTCTAGATCATCAAAAGGAAATAAAAAGCCTACGACTATATAGATTCCAAAGTCTTTCTTGAAAGAGTTTGGTGTTGAGCAAAAAGTTAAATTGACATTCAAGCTTCCAAAGGCTTCCACTTCATTTCCCTCCAAAAATATTCTTTCATTCCATGCGCCTAAACCTCAACCTCTGCTATCTATTCGCCATATTCCTTCACGTATTCCTTCATTCACATTTCCTCCACCCTCTTGCCACCCTTCAAGGTGTGTGTTTACATTGATCTTTCCTTCCTTTCCATCTACCCTTTCACAATCCTTCCATTCATTAACATTCTACCTTCTATCCTTTTTCCTCATTTGCCTAATCCTCCTTTCTTCCAACCTCACTCGCTTTACATAAAACCCTATCCTCCATTTTTCTCTTCCATATTCCTTTCCCTATCAACATATTTGAGCATATCATTTTGAATCTTTGGCATATCATGGTTTATCTTTTCAAGGAGCATTATCTAAAATGCTTGCCTTCTTCCAAAAATAAAAAATAAAAAAAATTGAAAATGTGCCTTGGTGAAAACTTGGAAACAGGCACCTTGGTAGTAAAAGTAAAGAGAAATAAATTCATCCTATGGTGAAAACCACTCCTTTGTGGCACCTTGGATAAGTACTATGATGGAAACCTGACAATCAGACATCATGCGTAGTTCTTCTACATATTTCATCCATTTCATCTTTTCTCTTTGATCTTGACAATGTTGATCTATACATGAACATTTGGCTATTTTGTGAGCTATCTTATGATGATCTTGCTTTCATTCCTTCCATGTTTAGCCTTCATATCCATCTTCCTCCATTCATTTTTGGCTATCACTATCCTTTTCCCCTTTGGTCTTGATCTAAGAAAGAAAGAGTAAAACACGATGCTTTGAAGCCTCTTGACATGTCTACTCTTTTGGACTACATCCTTTCCTTCTTTGGCGTTATGCTTTTGTGACTTATCCTATGCTAGTCTTTTATTGCTTGTCCAAATGCACTTTACATGACAACTTTTCCCTAGTTTGGGTATTCTTGAGGAGTTTTCCCTTGAGGATTGTTTCCCTTCATTCTCCTTCATTCTCTTGTCTTCCATCTCATCCACCAGCTTGCCAATCCCTCTTGTCCTCCACCTTGCTAGACATTGGGACTACACGATATGATCTTGCTTGGGAGTTTGCAATGGAAAAAGTTGCTATCAAGTATACCAAGTATCAGAACCAGTATCAAAACAAGTATCAGAACCAGTATCAGAACCAGTATCAGAACAAGTATCAGAACCACTATCAGAACTAGTATCAGAACCAGTATCAGAACCAGTATCAAAACTAGTATCAAAACAAGTATCAAAACTAGTGTCATAACCAGTATCAGAACCACTATCAGAACAAGTATCAGAACCAGTATAAGAACAAGTATCAGAATCAGTATCAGAACAAGTATCAAATCAAGTATCAGAATTCCCACTGGGGCTACACCTTTCACTTTAGTTTATGGGTCTGAGGCAGTACTGCCTATTGAGGTTGAAATCCCATAACTAAGAATCAAAATGCATGGTCTAGTAACTGATGATGACTACAAAGTGTCTAGGCTGCAAGAACTTGAACTACTAGATGAGCGCAGACAAGTAGCGTATGATCATCTCAGAGTATATTAGAAGAGAATGTCTAGAGGCTACAACAAGAAAGTCAGACACAGAGAATTTTAGGTTGGCGATCTAGTCTTGAGAGAAAATCCAAAAAATCAATCCCATCGAGAACGCAAGGGGAAGTTTGAACCCAACTGGCCGGGTCCCTTTGTCATCACTGCTACTTTTGGCTTTGGTGCCTATCAAATTTCAACGACTGAAGGAGAACAGCTCTGAGAACCAATCAACATTCTCCATCTAAAGAAATTCTACGCCTAAGGCATTCAGTCTAAGGTTAAATATCTTGAAAAAATTTTAAAAATCAGAAAAAGTCTTGAAAAAATGAACATCTTGGTGAAAACCTAGAAATAGGTGCTTGGATGATTCACAAAAAAATAAAAAATATAAAAAATTCAAAAAAATTGAAAAAAAAAATGAAAAATACAAAAAAATGAAAAAAAAAAAAAGTGCCTTGGTGAAAACCTGAAAATAGGCACCTTGGTAGCAAAAATAAAATCTTTGTCAAGATGGTGAAAACTTGGCAAATGGGCACCACTTGTTTCAAAACGCTCCATCTATCAGCGCAATCTTGGTCTTTCCCAACTTTCAGTTTTGCTTTAGTCTGTACATATCTCCCAGTTTGTTTTTGCATTTTCAGTTTTCAATAAGTCGGTTTGTCCACCAATCTGCTCAAGTGTTTGTATCCTATCAATGTTTAACACTTGGGGGCAATCAATGTCATATCCTATGGTCTCCCATGTATCTTAGATGGATCATATCTAGTCAGAGTCCTTTGAAGCTTCATGTGAGTCAGTCAGTCAGTCTTGTCTCCAAAAAGGATTTTGCATCTACAACAACGCAATCAAACATCAAAACTCAACTGAAAATGATCTGTGCTTCATCCTTTTATCTCCTTGTATGCTTACTGATTCACATTGAGATTTTTACATATTGTGTCCCTTCGAGCTCTTTGATGATGTCCTTTATAGGATTTAGAGAGTGATGACTAGAGGCATAATCTTTTCTTTGTTTTCTTCTTGTATGTGAAAATCTAACAACTTTGGAAATTCTGGATTGAAATGGTGTCCGACTGTAAGAGCCTCTATCTCAAATTGGATGGCCATGCGTACCTCAACCATTGATACCTAGAAAATTTAAGGAAGTTTGATCTAACTATTGTCTTTTTGAGTGAGTTCTTTCCCCTACTATGAAACACGATCTTAGCTAAGGATGTGAATGATAAAGGGTCACTACGGGTAATTTACATTGGATTTAGAATGATCTCTTGGCTGTTTGATATGTTTTTAATGCAAGGCATATTCAGGTCATCATGATGTTTATGATTTGATGCTTATGCAAATTGCTATATCAAAATGGACATGATATTCAGGTCATCCTGATGTTTATGCCTTGGTGCTTATATCTAATCTGACATTCCGAAAATAAAATCAATATTCATATGTCCATGGTTTCCTAGCCAGTGGGTGTTGTATTGATTCTTGCGCATACAAATCAATATTCATATATTTATAGTTTCATAGCTAGTGGGCATTGTATTGATTTATCCGGTTACCTAAAAGTTCAATGATGATAAAAAATCGACATATGATCAGTGACTAGGTCCTAGGTCTTAGGTTGCATTTTATATTGCATGCTTCTTTGCATTTTTTATCTTTGCATGATCTCACAATGACTAAACGAACTTCAATGCTTAAATGATTCTTCATATCAATTCTTCAAATCTAACAAGAGCTGAATCTCACATGAAAGTTCCTCCAACGAAGTAGTAAGTAGAATCCTTTTTCGTGATCAAAATTCAAATATGAGATCATTCATATTATTAACTACTTGCATAATCAACCTTCAATCATCACAAAAATCTAGTATTCAACTTAACTGATTATCTAACATCAAACTATTAAAATTTCAACTTGGTCAACCATGGTCAACCCATGGTCAAACCTAGTCAAACTTAGTTTCCAGCACCTCTAAATGATGCAGAATGCATTCACCAGACATGTTTAACCACTTCTCAAATCAACTAACATGCTTCTAAAATCTCAACGCAAAGAAAAACAAATGTAACTTCAACAAGATATAATTTAAATCATAATAATAATCATAGTCAAGATATAACTTCACCATTCAATTCCATAAACATGAATAATAAATATGTATATACAAAAGATAACGCAAATATAACATATAAATGAACATGTTCTATATATGTATCAAATGTATCAAAAGTATGTCCATATACAAATATGGCACATGCCATTTCAAAATGCCTACAAAATCAATGTTTTAAGGTGTATAATGTGGCATATATGCCATCTTAAAATGTGCCAAGTGTCATCTCTAAATGACCACAAAACTAAAATTGCATCCTATGCTGTAGGGGGATCATCAAAATGTAGCCTCTTTGAAGAAGTTTTGGGCTCTGATTGATCCTACATAAAAAATGAGTTCAAACCAAAGTTAGATTGCTTACTTTATATGATTTGTACACACACACACACACACACATATATATATATATATATAATTCATAATTCAAATGCGAATTTAATTAAAATTATAACTGAATACAAATATTTGTACCTGGTCTCTTGATTGCCTACCATGATCAGGTGTCCTAGCATAAGTCCTGGGTAGCGAAGGGACCATGCCAGCAATACCAACTCTGACCTATAAATATATATTTGCAATAATGAGATTAGTAGAGTGGTGCAACATAGAGTAATAAATCTACAAAATAGGATGATAGCATAATAAAATTACAAATTGATTGAACTAAAATTAAAACCTACATCTGGTGATCCCTCCTCTGGAATAGTGGGCTGGGTCAACAAAGAAATGAAAGATTCTCATGGGCCCTCCCTCACAGTCGGAGTAACCTATGAGAGTAAAAAGATTGTCAATTATATATCAATGTACTTCATCATAGAAACCTTGGTTATAAAATACAAATAACAATATGTAAAAGTCTACATACAATCGGGCTATCACTCCGAATTGAGATGCCTGTAACCCTATGCTGCCGAACCGGTGTCGGGACATCATCAATAGCCACACCCTATACAATAAAGTGCAAGTAAAATATTTATTACTACACACAAGTGGCATACATATGCATGCATAATTAATCTTAAAAAATTAACTACATTTCCTTTGTCGAGGCCTGATGAAGGAACCCCCTCATGCTCCCCACTCACATCGGCTGTAGCCTACAAGAACACAATAAGATGACAATATATATTAGTAAATGTATGAATTTTATCGCTCTAATTGATAGAGATTTAAGCATGTACACCAAATGATATAAAAAAAAACTAATGGGTACATAATTTATAATATACCGTATAGTCATCAAGGCCAAATGAAATGGCCAAAAGTGTGGACTCATCCACCTGTCTCACCTCCTCTTGTGTCAATGACTAAACATAAATGGAAAAAATATATATACATAAGTGCATTCAATCATTAAAACTAATCTAAATAAATAAATTATTTTTAAATTAAATAATTCATGTGACAAATTTATTTATAATGTTTACTCTTACCATATCAACATGAGTCAATGGCTCTACGTGCACTTCTTGAGCACTCTCATGAGATGTAGATGCTCCATGAGGTGTTGCAGCCTCTGCAACTACGTCTCCTGTATCCTCCGCATCAATATCATGAAACTAATATGTATTAGAATCAGTAAGCGGTCCGAGGCACATATGCCGACACATAATGCACATATGGGGCTCGCATACATGTGAACTTCGATGAGATGTCGATGCGCTAGCAGAATCCACAAGAAGCAACACTGACCTAGTCTGTGTGATCAACTGATCACTCAGTAAATGAATGGCCCTAATAGTTTGTGAGGTAGCCTATACAATGATATCGGGATGCTGCACTAGAGGAGGGGGTGTGACATCAGTGGGGGGGACAAATGTAGTGGCCTTTTGGTGCTAAGAAGATGGCCTAGTTTGAGGAGCTCCTCTGCCTACGCCCAAGTTGGACCTCATACTCCAATAATCATCATGGTGACCAAGCACAAACTCAGCATACAATTTTTTAATGAAATAAAATGGGACCTCCAAATTGCTATGGGGTGGTTTATCAAAAACCATCCACTAGCGATCCCAAAAGTTTGTGTGCATTGCTTCATTTGTGCACCATTTTATTGATAATTTGGGCTTTTTGTGGTCAACTAGTATTCTGGTTTTAGGATTGACAAAAAGGGTGGCTATATCTTCCTTAGTTATATGAAGGGCCGCAATCCCATCATGGTCAAGCCCGTCATCAAATTGGGCATGCATATCATCACACCAATGAAGAGCAGCATTATGTTGCTGCGTGAGTGTGTCAATATTTCCAACAATTGTATTTAGTGTGGCAAGCATGGGACCTAATGTAGATATATTTTGATACATGTTTTGGAAACCTCATATCGTGTTCAAATTTTCTTGTATCAAATCTTTTAAAGATTTAGGGTTTAGATATGGGGGATTGTTTTCAAGATCGTTATTTGGTGCGGGAGGGTTATTTTCTTTATTATTGTCAGCCATGCCTGATTAAATAAAAAACAAATCTAAATTTCAATCTAATTTCATATATTATTACAAATATAAATACAAAATGCTATTTAAAAAAAAAATGCTACATTTAGCATGAAAATGAAATAAAAATTAAAATTATACAAATAACTACTTACCAAATATGCTCAGAGTCGAATTTGTTGTTTCTAATATCAGGTACCCAAAAATATATCAGGTATATGAAAATCACAAAAAGAAACTTGAAGAAAATCGCGCAAGGAAATGAAGAAAAGGGCTTGCAGATTTTGGATTTATGCCATAGTTATTGGGTACCTGATAATATCAGGTACTCGATAAGGTCTCTGCTTTGGTGGCAGGTTTTCCTAGGCGTACTGACACCTAGGCCTACTAAAAAGTCAACAAGCACTTTCATGCGCTTTTGGACGAGTGAAAAGTGAATATTTTTCACATCACCACTTTTTGGCCCCTCATGATCTTGCACATACCCATAACATTAAACTATGTTTTTAAATTAAAAATAACCTGAAACTACAATTTTTAATGACAAAAATCATAAAAAAATAATAAAAAAAGAATAGTATGTACCTGGAACACGAAAAAAATGGCAGATGGGGTCAACAGGGGAAGCTAAACCGGACACCTGAGCTGTACTAAATGTGATCTCATTTTTCTTGAAGATGAAAATGACAAGAATTTTTTAAAAAAAATATATATATATAGATTTTCAAAACGGGCGCCCAATTTGTTCAAATTGGGCACCTGTTTTGAACAAATCGGGTGCCTGATTTGTTCAAATCGGGTGCCTGATTTGTTCAAATCAGGCACCTCTTTTGAACAAATCGGGTGCCCATTTTTCTTTGGGTGCGTGATCCTAAACATGCACCTAATTTTTAAATGGGTGCCCAATTTTTGAAAGTGCATCGAGCTCCCGAACCTAAATGGGTGTCCGATTTATAAAAATCGGGCGCTCATTTTGTATTCCTAATTTTCTACCCCCGTGGACTTCTGCGGAATTGGCCCCCAACTCTGAACTCTTACCCTTGTTATAATTGGTAGTGTAGGTTTGGACTGTCCATTATTGGATCCCCCATCCCTGCCCTACATCAAGACTAGAGCTAGGATGAATTGGATGAAGGGTGGTGATAAGGGTTCTAAATATTTCTTCAACATCATTAGAGCCAAACATAAAAGAGAGCTTATTGAGGGTATTCAGATCAATGGGGAGCTTTATATGTATCCACACAATATTAAAGAAGCCTTCTATAAATTCTATAAGGAATTAATTACCTTAGAATTTGATGACCATAATCAGAATGAACTATAGGAATGCATCAAATTGATCCCTAAAATGATCCATGATAGGGAGGATGTGAGGCTTGATATGCAAATTTCTCTAGAAGAAATAGAAAATGTAGTTAAGTATCTTGCTAATGACAAAGCCCCAATGCTCGGTGGCCTCCCTACTAAATTTTACAAGTACAACCTGGGATGGATTGGACCAAATCTTTTGGAACTATATGATGAGGCCTACAAGGTTCACTTGGTGTTGACATTAACAGAGGTGTTATAAAACCGCTTCTTAAAGATGGTGACAAGTCACTAGTTAAGAATTGGAGACCCATCACACTTTTGAATCTATCCTATAAGGTGATAGCTAAGGTTCTATCTAGGAGGATAGGGGTTTTACTGAGTGATTTTATATCCCCAACTCAGACTGGATTCATAAGAGGTAGGTTCATCTTGGAAAATCTGATTACTAGTTGGGAAGCAATGCACCAGGCCAGGAGTGAAAATCAAAGTGTAGTTATGGTTTTGCTAGACTTCGAGAAAGCATTTGACAGGATTGAGTGGCCATTTGTTATAGGAATGCTGGAAGCTTTTGGTTTTGCCCCATATTTTTGCAAGTGGATCAATATTCTTCTTAAGGATTCTTCTATAGTCATTGATGTTAATGGGGAGCTCTCAGAAAAAATTATTCTCCAAAGGTCTATTAGACAAGGTTGTCCAATTACACCAGCCTTATTTGTAATTTTTGTTGATGCTTTATTCTATATCCTCTGAGCACCCCAACTTGGGCCCCCTATCAAAGGTATTATCTAGCCTAATAAGGAATCACTACTTAATGCACAGTTTGCAAATGATACTGCTTTGTTTATCATAATGGATGAAGATAACTGTGATAACATGAATAATAGGCTCCAATTATTTTGTGAAGTTTATGAGGCTAAAGTGGCTCCACATAAGTCCTCTATCCTTGGGTGGTCTCCCTCTCCCCAAGAATGGCTTGAAAGGAAAGGTTGGCGGTGGGTAGGACCTAATGATATTGTCAGATACCTGGGCATTCCATTTTCTATTGAACCATCTCACAAGGACATGTGGAACTGGCTCTACTCCAAGATTGAGGAGAAATACATTAAATGGAAAACTCATATGTTATCTTTGGCTGGGAGAGTTCAAATTGTGCAAAAAGTCCTGTCAGCCCATCATATATACTTCTCCTAAGCCTAGCTATTCTGCAATTATCAAACTGGTAATTTAGAAAGGATTATGAAAGACTTTATGTGGTCCAATGGGCTCGAGAACAAGAAGAGGAATTGTGTCAAATGGGAGTGGTGTTGCATGCCCAAAAACAAAGGGGGCCTCAGCATTAAGGATGTAAAAGCTAAAGGTATGGAGTTGACCTCCAAGTGGATAACCCAAGCTATGACAGGTAATGAGCCATGGAAGGTCTTGGTCAGGAACAATATTTCTAGATCAAGTATTAAGAAAGGTAAAGGGTGGAAAAGTGTGCCTCTATGTGATAAGGTAATGGGGAACATGAGTCTCTCATTTTTTCACTCCAAGGTCTTTCAATCAATATGGAGAGCTTGGGTTCAGGTGAGGAACCTTATCCTATTCAAGGGATCCAGTGGTGGTCCTGCTACCTACTCTGTGTTGGACAGGTCAGTTTGGTGGGGGGTTGAGATGAATGGAAAACCCCTGGCATTAACTCAAAGCTACTCTACAAGAAACTGGTCGAAATATGGCATTTCTCTTGGGCATGATGTTATGATTGACAATCAACTAGGGTATTAGGATGAACTATCTGCTAAATATTACATCCCTAACACACATAAAAAGACATACTCTATTATATCTAAAGTAGTTGGTCATTTCTTTCCTGACAAATGTATGAACACAAAACAATTCATGCAATGGACTAAATGGAAGGATGGTAGTGAGTTCAAAAAGACCTATACTAAATAGATTTACACTATATTAAAAGATGAGTCTGATATTTTTGAGAGGGTGAACCGTGGCTGGGGGTTGGATATCTTGGTCCCGAAGTGGTAATTTTTCTTTAACTTTTTCTGGAACTCCCCTTGTGAACCAAAGAAAGCTTGTTTTAGATGGTTATTTCTTGTAAAGAAACTTGATGTCGGTAATACTCTTCCTCATAGCCTAGGAGATCCTATTTGGTGTGATTTTTTTTCTATTCTTGAATCTTTTGAGTGCTTGTTTTTTTATTGTGCTTTTTATCAAGGTATTTGGTCTATTTTTTTGGGTCCCCTATTGAGTGGAATAGTAGGCCTGGCTTGTCTTGGTTTGGATGTAAAATCAACCATTTTCATATCATGTCACAGGTTGCTACTGCCCTAGAGATATCAAGGGACAGATTCATGACTCTCATGAGGGAAGGTCAAATCTGGATCCACAAATAAGATATTGTTTCATGCCAGTATTTTTCCATTCACAAAGACATGCTCTAACAGAGAGAGCTGGAGAACCTGAACTAGTTCATTAAAGATCTACATATTGATGATAGAAGGCTATCAGGACCTAATACACATAGTTAAAAGTAGAAATGGTTTCTTTCTTTTTTGGTTTTTATCAGTTGGTTCAAAAATAGGATGCTGATTTGTAAAGGGAGAAATGTGTTTTTTTGTATTAACGGTTACAACTGATCATATGTAATTTCATGACGAGAAACAATGATAGTATATGTAAAGGTCTGATATAATCCGGATACTATAGAAGGAAATGATGTAACTCAGTTTCTTGAACTATGTTAATACAAAAAAAATGTAACTAAAAAGATAATTTAGATTTACACAGTTAGAAATTTGATATTATTTTTACAAGATTTAATGCTTGTTTAAGATTATTTTTGTAAGACCTCATTTTTGGAATGTATATCTGCGATTATTTTTATTTCAATTAACCTCTCTTAAAGGAAACTATTGTGGCCATAGAATTAGATTTATTTAATTAGATATGTTGCTAGATAATGACGGTGACTGTAGAAAGGGAATAATCATTAATTTGTGAATTGATGGACCAAATTTATGGCCAAGGTTTTATGTTTTTTTTTGTTGAACTACTTAATTTTCATGTTGGTTTCAAAGACTCTTTTTAGTATATTAGGTCCAAATACTTTGAACAAGGTTGATAATATATAATGGTCAACTAGTTATGAACTTCACCTATTTTAGATGAATACTTGATGTGTTGAACTATGATTTCCTTTATATTATTCCTAGGTGGATGACTGAAGAGTAATAAGTTCTTAGAACCAAGTAGCTTATCTTCCTGCAACCATGTGATAAATTCATGTTTATTAGAACTGAGATTTAATGGATGAATGTGATGTGGAGTGAATGAAATTTCATGTAGTATGCTCCTAACCCCTCATTACAAGAATAGGTCAATAGGAAAGAACGGCTCATCTGAGCTTTAACAAGACTTTATCAACCACCTCGACCAAGTCACAGCTAAAATACTAATCAGAGGGTTTCCATTTATATCCCTAATGACCCTTGCTACATGATCACAATTCTGTACAACTTGAAGTAGAATATCAACATCCATGAAAACATTAGGAACAACAAGTTTTCCAATGTCGAATTGCCACAGATTACTACTAGGAGCAAAGGCATGTCTCTATCCAAAACCAACTCTAAACAACACTAGACCAGAGACCTCAATATTAGCATCTCTCATGTAATTCCCCTTGTCATATAGAGCATCTACAACCCTAAGCCTAGGATTTTTGGGAACCAACTCTTTTATCATGGATGCATCATTAGTTGAGTGGTCGATTTGTTATAGGAGGTCATCATGCACAACCCTTTCATGGTATTCTAGTTTCCCTACAAATTCTCTCCTCGGTGCCATTATTTGATTTAGGGTTTTATCAAGCAAGTCTAAAATGAGAATATATTGAAAACTTCTCCCAAACCCTCATGATAAATTTGTAGGAAAATAATAGCAGAGACATAGTAGTTCTCAGAAATACTCACCAGTTATCAAATTCTTAGAAAATATCAGTCGCTCTGTAATTTTCTCTCCGCCAAAGTATTTCACAAATTTTGTAGGTTTAATTCTAAAATTAAAATACTTGAGAGATATACTGCGTATGCAACAATTATTAATTCTTGACAACCATGCCACACGTTCCTACCATAACTCTATGAAAATTTAAAATTTTGCAGTTCAACGGGCAGGAAAGATTTCGCCCCAAATAGAGAAATTTTAAAATAGAATCGTTGGTCTTCACTAAAAACAAATTAGATGGTTGTCACGATCCTACAATCACTATTCATCGATCAACTTTCCATTGCAGCTTCACACCTTTCATCCAATCAAAATAGATTTGATGATTATCAAAATTACATCTTTTCGAACCCACTTAGCATTTAGATTTCATGATCATCATTGGATCAAGATCATCCAATGTTCATCCTTATTTCACTGTGATTTGACCCCATAGGCTTGCTTTAAGTTATCATGGATGATCCGACGACAGGTGTGATCTTGTGATCACTAATCTTTCCTCACCTTTTCATTAAGGCATTGCGACAACCATCAGATGAAAAGAGACAAGTTGAAAACTTTATGAAGCTTTATCTCCCGGCCCCACTGACGTCATCCTCTACTAACTAGAAAATCTAACAGTTGTCGTGATCCCGCAATCACTAATCTTTTGTTATCTTTTCATTGTGGGATTACACCGACTGTTAGATCAAAATAGATTTGAAGGTACTTTATTTCTTTATGACTGGGCCCAATAAATACACGATGTTGGATTTTCTTGATCGATCAATAAATAGAAAACCCTAAAGGCTGGTCCCACGTGCTTTGATATTTTTACTACTGAAGCATCTAACGACTGTCACGATCTCGCGATTGGTAAAATTTAATCACTTCTTCATTGTGGGATTACGTTGACCATTAGATCAAGGAAGGGTTTAAAAATTTTAATAAATTGTCGAGACTTAGGAAATATGATCTAAGAGACCTTAGGGAAAATTAAGAACTGTCAGGGTTTAAGACTTAGGAAAAATTAAAAGGCTCACTACGTAAATCAATTTTTTGAAAGACTTTGGCCTCGCCTGACGATGAAATAAGACACATGCTTTAATGAGGAACTTAAGTGGTTGAAAAAGTAATGATCGATTAGAAAATTTATCAATGACCTAGGGTTTTTTTTCAAAAAAAAAAAGCTTAAGGTTATTTTGAAAAGTCTCATCCTATGGTTTTAGGAACATAAAATTAAATTTCTTTGCAAACCGAGGACACAGAATAGAATTTAAAATGCTTACCATAACCAGACAAAATAATCCTTTTCCAATTTATTAAAATTCAAAATACAGAGTTTATTTGCTGGAAAATTTAGCAGTGCTAATAGTCGCTCTAATTGGGGTTGTGTGCATCTTGTAGGCACGAAAAGGATTCAAAATCTATGGGTTAAGCAGTCCATCTACTAAAAAACACTATCCTACACATACAACTAGAAAGAAACACACTACAGAAAAGAAACTAACCTACTGTTCATGGATAATAAGAGTACCTCGGGAGAAGTACAACTGCATAAATTGTCCATAAACTAGCAATTCCAAGATATTGCCAAACAAATCTTTTAGAATATAAGAATCAGATCCCCACTTAGTATCAATGAGATATGGTCCCAACCAAATTGGGTCAACATTTCCATGTTTTCCTTTATCTTCTAACCTGACATTCCACATTAAAACTAGATCATTAATGTCAAAACTTCTGACTGTGGTTCCTTTGTCATACAAATTCTTATATTGGAGCTACAACTTGATGTTTTTGTTATGAGTCTCCCTTTTTTATTCATCCAATTGTATCAGATCTTCCAAACTAATTTTCATCTCATTATCCAGATCATTATCATATATTTGGATGAACTTATACATCTGCAATAAAAATTTTTGTGGCAACCTGGCATGAATTCCATACACCAAATCAAAAGGTGCACAACCAATTGCCTTTTTCACTGTCACTTTATCATCCCATAGGGCTTGCTGCAATTTTGAGTCCCATTCTCTTTTGTTCTTATCAAGGACTCTTTTCAAAATCTTTATCTAGCTCTTGTTACTTGATTTAGCGTGAATATTACCTTGGGGTGATAAGGAGATGATTATGAGACTTGAATCCCATATTGGTGACATAAAATATTAAATTATTCATACCTAAAACACATAGCATTGTCAACGACTATTGTCTCAGGGCATCCAAACCTTGTTAAAATATTTTGCATCATGAAATCAATCACTACTTTACTAGTGGCTCTCCTAGTGGGAATTTCTTCCACCCACTTAGTGAATTAGTCTGTTGCCACTAGAATCCATAAATGACCCCCACTTGATTTTTTTGGGATTTCTCCAATGAAATGCATACCCCACTTCTGAAAAGGGGCCATAACTATTATAGGTTTTAAGGGTAAATTGCCATTGAATTTCAATTTCCCTACAAACATTCTGCAAGAATCACATCTTTTAACAAACAATTGTGCATCTTTGAAAATAGTGGGCCACCAAAAACCAGACCTTAATATTTTATGTGTAGTAGTCTTAGCCATGTAATGGCCACCATACACACCATCATGCATTTCTTGTAATAAGTCTTCAGCTTTTTGATGATCAACACACTTGAGCAAGACACCCTCATTACTTCTCCAACATAATTCTCCTTTAGAGATCACATACTTCACAACATGTAATTTTACAGTTCTTTTCTTTTCATCATCCATCTTAGGAGGAAGAATCATCTTTTGCAAGTATCCAACAATATCCTTATACCAATCACAATAGTCTAAATTACATATGTATGAGCTCTGTTCTTCTTCAAGTGTGTTAATATTATTAGCATCTAAATTTCTTTGGGCCATGAGTTTGGCTAATCCTAGTCCTCTGACTAGTTTTGTGATTTGGGTGTCAATGTTGAATTCTTAGATCCCATTCACCCATCTATAACTTCTTCCTTAAACCTCCTATTGTACTAAGATGTACTTCACAATAGCACTAGGCACATATGCAACTATAGTTGCTCTAACTAAGTAGCATCTAAAAGTTTTAATAGCCTTGACCAATGCACATGCCTATTTTTTATTTATATCATGCTTTAATTCAGCTGCTTGTAAGGATTTGTTGAAAAAAGATATAGGCTACTCAAAACCTTCTGAGTTATTTTGTAACAACACTGCAATAATGGTATGACAAGAAGCAGAATAAAATTTTTGAAGGGGTTTATTGTAATATAGTGTCCTCAACACAGGTGCATTTTTAATTGCTTGCTTGATTTCACATAAAGCCCTCCGAGCTTCTTCATTCCATTCCACCTTTGTAGCCTGTTTTAACATCTTGGAGATAGGGACACTAGTCTCAACAAAATTTGTGATGAATCTCCTAAAAAAATTTATTTGACCAAAAAAAGATTGAATTCCCTTGACAGTTCTTGGCAGCGGTACTTTATCAATTGTGATTACCTTTTCAGGGTCAATTCTAACTCCATCCTTGGACACAAGGTGTCCCAAAATTTTACCTTTAGTTACCCCAAAAGAACATTTCTTTGGGTTAAGAGATACTCCATACTCTAAAGCTCTTACAAAACATTTTTCAAGATGGCCACTTTGCTGATCCTCTTTTGTTGAATATATTGTGAGATCATCTTGGTATACTATAAGACACTTGTTTATGAAATATGCAAATGCTACATTCATGGCTCTTTTGAAAGTAGCCACAATATTAGTCAGACCAAAAGGCATCCTAAAATATGCAGATGTGCCCCATGAAGTAGTTAATGAAGTCTTGAATTGTTCAGAGTCTTTGACAACAACTTGATTATACCCCGAAAACCCATCCATCATAGACATCAGCTCAGACACAGTAACTCTCTGTAGCATGGCTTCCATGTTTGGTAAACCATAATTATGCTTTAATGAATTCATATTCAGATTTACGAAGTCTACACAGAGCCTAGTGACTGGGCTGCTAATGTGGCTTGCAAGTTGGAGAAGATGACAACATGGGATGACGAGAGTAATCTGCCTTTTGAGGTGAAATCATTAATAGATAGTGACTGTTTATGGAGCAGGTAGAAAGTGTGTCAAATGGTTTATTTAATGATGCTTATTGATTACAAGGTGAGGTTTCATTATTTCTTTCCTTGTGGGAAGTACAACTTGGTGATGATGCTTTTGATTTGGTATGGATTCTAGGTAATATTTGTGATGTTTAGTGAAGCCAATTTTATTTACAATGGTAATTGGAGTTTTTATAGTGATACTGTGAAGGGCTATCAAAGAGATAACATGGGTGGTAGTAAAAAGAGATTCGAACTCGTGAACTGCAAGGACTGGAAACATAATAAGGAAGTGTGGGATATTTTGAAGAAAGGTGGAATGGCGATATTTATGAAGAGGTTGCATGGCAGAAACCCTACTGTGTCAAATCAGTTCTGCAAAACTTAGAAGAACGTCCTGGTTCTTGTAGGAAATCAGTTAATGGAGGTTACAGAGGATATCATTGTGGAAGCTACTAGTATGAGCATGGAGGGCTTAAATTTTTATAGAGATAGAAGCGTCTTTGACAAAGTGCTTGAGAAGTTCCCTATTACTAAGCTAGAAAAGTTGAGATTGGTGAAGGAGGATACCTCCTACTACAACCCTAAATGCATTTCTCGGTCATGGAGGTATGTTTTATATCCCATAATCAACAATATCATGCTCGATGGTAGATTTACCAGAGCTTATGTGCATCATTTTATGTTGTTAAACCACTTTAGACATAATGTGAAGATTAGTATTCCTATTTATTTGTTGAGTTCATTGGATTCCACCATTATTAGTCTTCAAAAGGATTGGAAAGGGGACCATGCCTCTCATCAGGGCCTCATGGTTGTTGTGTACGATCTCCTAAAAAAAAACAAAGTGGAAAAAACCTTTTTGAAGGGTCATACCAGCCCCAAGGATGATGAAGAAACATAGGGCAATGAGGAGTTCATATGTATGTGGAGGAAATAAAGGATGATGAGGAGGAGCCCTCTGAGGCTTTATCTCTGAAAAAGGCTAAGTTTAAAGGCTCGTCTTCTAAGAAAAATGTTAAAAGGGCTTCTGTTGAAGACTCTAATACTGATAAGGGCACTAAAGATGAGGATTTTGAAGAGGAAAAGGGGAAAGAGGGGAATAAGAGAAAAATAGGTGAGACCACTGGTACCAATAAAAAGAAAAAAGGGTGATAAAGATGAGAATCATTCTTTCCTCGAAGGATGAAGAGACTCAGGAGTAGGAGAAGAGTTTTGGGGGAAATATTGGGGAGGAGATAGATGAAGAGGGTAGGTTGGAGACCGACATTGGTAATCTGCGTGAAGGCCAAATTCCTATGGAAAAGGAGAAGGATAATATGAAAAATGCCTACCAAGTCATGGATGAGATTGTGGATAGTATCAACAAAAAACTTATAGGAACCAAGGCGACTGAGAACACTGCCAATGAGAATACTGAAAAGGAAAATAGTGGGCAAAAAGATTTGCCTAAAGACAAGAGTTGCTTGGTGGATTTTACTTGCACCCTTGGTAAAATGATGGATGATATAGGTAATATTAAAAAGGATTTGCGGGTGATGGGCTACGAGGTGAACATCATTAAGAAGACCAGTCTAGGGGACAAACCAGTTGTTGTGTGCCTTGATGAAATAAAAGATGTGGTGGGTAGAGTGGAGGCTTTTACTGTTATGGTTGACAAGGTATACGAGATGGAAAAAAGACTCAAACAGAAGGAAGACAGAGCTATGGATGGGAACTTTGAGGGCAGGCTCCATATGCTGAATAATAGAGTGGAAAACTTAGAAGACTCTGTGAGAAAAAATAGGTGAGCAATTCCTTGTTAGTCTTGGGGCCTACACTAAACACTCCAAGATTTTGGTTGACAAGATGGTATAGGAGAAGGGTGATAAAGAGGTTAAGGAGTTGAAAGACACCACGGGGTCGGGAAAGCGTACATGAGCTAGCACAAGAAAATATGGTATCAAAGACAACACAGAGGGCAAGGACCTAGAGGACCTCAAGAACTCTGTTGGGCAGGTGCAACTTATGATGATCTAGGCTGAAGACCTTATGAAGTGCATATAGCTATCTTTTTCTCTGTTGTCCTGTCTTTTTTCTGTCCCTGTATGGGATTTTTTGTTTTTTGCCTATTGTTTTAGATGTTTACTTTTATGTTGTGGCTTCTATTCCTTGGTGTTGTGGCACAATTATTGTAAAACTTTATTGCTATACTTTTAACTCTCGGTTATAGGTTTTTGGTCCTTGTAAAACCTATTTTTACTTAACCAGAACAATGACAAAGAGGTGATGTATATTTTTTTTCCAAATCTCCATTCATATTATGCAATTTCATTAATTTCTTTGTATGCTTTAGTTTAATCTTATTTCGTCTGAAACTCTCTCTAGCTGACACATCTGATAAACCTGAAAATGATCAGAAAAATGAATGTTAAGACCATTATTGTAAAAAAAAGGGTAAGAAAGCTTCACAACTAAGATCAAATTTTCTCACCAATCTCTAATTTAATGAAATCAATTATTTCTCAAAAGATATTTCTTTGTGATGTTATATCTTTTGTAAATGATAAAAGTTAACTACTTAGATCAATTGTAGAAATTTTTGGTCCGAATTGGTAAGGTGCAATATGAAATATGTTTTCAACAACACTTTAAAATGACTACTTTTTTACCCTTGCACACTATAACAAATTGCACAATGTTGATCTTTACTATAAGAACCAAGAACAATAGCTATATTTGTCAAAATACAAAGGACAAAATATATGAAAATTTCCACCCACACTACTAGACAAATTGGCAATAGATACTCTTTTTTATATAATAGATTTTTATTTATTTATATTTTTAATATAAGAAAATAGACAATTGATTAAACTTATTTGTTAGAGAGATTAGTATAATTAAATTTTAATATTTTATTATATAAAATGACACCATGAATTAGATTGACAATGACATTCAATTAACTATTCCTGAACAATCTACATATTTTTTCCTTCCCTCCTGTACTATGAACTGGAGATATAGATGCATGAGCTGAAGATGTAGACATTCAATGACTCGATTTCAGCTCACCGTGCTCATCGGGTCATACCAAATATATAACATTTTCCATTCACAAATAAGTAGGTAATTGAAAGTCAACTCTTTCAGCCCCGCTCATCCTCTCATATCAAAAGATAAAATACATGAAGTCTCCTACTTACCCACACTGGAACAAGGAAACAGAAATATTAAACTATAACTTAAAAGAATTGTTATGCTCGCATTCAACTAAATTTGAGTTGCATTGCTATTCATTTATCTTATCTCAATCCAGTGCCTGTAAGAGATAAAAAATGGCGTCAGGACTTGCAATTGCAGTTGCCAAAGGCGTGCTTGGAAAGCTTGGCGAGATTGCGGCGGAGAAAGTATTGAATGAGGCTTCCCTGCTGCTCAACTTTAGAGAGGACTTCAAATCGTTACAGAAGAAGTTTAGCCGTTTATCTGGTTATCTACAAGATGCAGATAACCAAAGTGCAAACAATGTTCCTGTGAAAGAATGGCTGGCAGATGTGAGGGATATTGCTCTTGATGCAGAAGATATTATCGATGAGTGTGCTGTTGAGCATTTGTATAGAAATACCAGTCAAGTGTGTGTAGGCAGTTGTAGTCAGTTGATATTCAACCTTAAAATGGGATCGAGGATTAGAGAGCTGAAAGGTAGGGTGAGCTCTGTTATTCAAGATGCACAGCAGCTCAAGCTATTTCATGATTTGTCCCGTTTAGATCAGCCCTCAACAAGTAGTATATCAGAAGAAAGAGGAGCCCAGTTCAGAAGAGGGAGTGCCATCTTGGAGGAAGATCCAAAAGCAGTGGGCGTGGAGGAGAAGGCAGAGGAAGTAGTGAGATTGTTAGACCAGCCTTCAGTTGGTGTCGTTGCCGTCGTGGGGATGGGCGGCCTGGGGAAAACATTCCTTATGCAGCATGTCTACAAGAGAAGTAAAGAAAGGTATGAGCATTCTGCCTGGGTTTCTGTATCACAAAATTGTTCTCTTAGAGCTTTGCAATATGACCTAGCCAAGCAGATCAATTTGCAAATAGAGTCTAGTATAAGCGATGTGCTTGTAGTTGATTTGATTCATGGGCATTTAGAGGGCAAGAGATGCTTTGTTGTTCTAGATGATGTTTGGGACAATAGTGTAGAAGGTGACATTAGACAGAGGCTTGGTCTTCCCAGTGGCAGTAATAACCAGTGTAGAATTGTTATTACTACCAGAAGTAGACAGGTTGCTGCAAACATTAGAGCTCATATCTATGAGATGCAACAGCTCTCCATGAAAGACAGTTGGACGCTGTTTTGTCTTGTTGCCTTCCCCAATAGTGTGGGAAATAGGCCCCCCAAGGACCTGGAGAGCTTGGCTCTTCAAATTGTAGAAAAATGTGGAGGAATACCCCTGGCTGTAAAGACAGTTGCAGCATCCATGTCAAGCTCTGTGGTGTTAGGGGACTGGCAATTAAAACTGAGACAATTAAAAGATGTACAAGGGCCAGAGGACTACACGATGCAAATCCTCAAGCTCAGTTACAACTCTCTTCCTTCCCATCTGAAAGGTTGTTTCGCTTATTTTTCTTTCTTTCCCGAGGACACTAGGATACAATTTTTTAGATATCAATACAATGAACATATACACCAAGACTCTTTGATATATTTGTGGATAGCCGAAGGTTTTATTCCACAAGAAAATGAGAAAGACCAGAGGGACGTTGGGTTGAATTACTTGCACCAACTTGTAAATCTATGTTTGGTGGAAGTAAACCCAGTTTTTGGTTGTTACACCGTGCATGACTTGTTGCATGATCTGGCTATTAATATAAGTAAAGAACACAAGTGTGAATTTCATCTTCCCTTACAAGACACAAGCTGCCGCCACTTACTATTGTGTAAGAAAGGTTTAACCAATGATGCATTTTCAGACAGAGCTCTTCATCGTCACAAATCTCTTCGAACTGTTTCCCTATTTGAGAATCCAGACATTACAAGTATTCCAGAACACTTGTTTGACCGTCTGAGACTACTCCGGGTTCTCGACTTCAGCCGTACTGCCATCTCTGCGTTGCCAAAAATTGTTAGGAAATTGAAGCTTCTTAAGCTTTTGAATTTGTCTGAAACAAAGATCACGGAGGTGCCGGATTGTGTGAGAAGACTCAAGTCTCTTCTGTTCCTCGATGTCTCTGGATGCATTACCCTCAAACGGTTACCTCACTGGATAGGTGAGCTAATCTCTCTTTCCCATCTCGATGCAAGAAACTGCTCAGAAGAAGTTTACAGTCATATGCCCAATGGAATATCAGAGCTGGTCAATCTGAGAACACTGAGATCAAATTACATCCCACTCTCTGCTGAAGAGAATGAATTCTTGAATGTTAAAGATGTCGGCAATATGATCAATCTGCAGGAAATGGTTTTTTCTTTAGAAGATGTAGGTGGGTTAAGAATTGTAGAAAATGGTATCTTTCAGAGGCTGGTGAAAATGAGAATTCTTGGATTAAAAAATAATATTCCTGTAGGGGAGGGTGATATTCTTCCATTATTCCCACAGAAAATGAATGATATGAAAGATATTGAACATCTTAGTCTTCGCCGTTTCTCAGTGCCAAGTTGGTTATGTGGCATGGTAAATTTGACAGTACTCTCATTGGAAGAGTGCAGGGATTATCCATCGCTCCAAAACATGCCCAACTTGTTTTCATTGAGTTTGAGAAGTGATTCGAGATGCAGAGAACTGCCAAAGAACTTTGGCGAGCGTGGGGGGTTTCCAAAGCTGGTCAGGCTGTTTATTGGTGACTTCCCTCTTTTGGAGGAGTTGCCAGCATTGGAGGATGGAGCGATGCAAAGTCTTGAAGCGCTAGTGATAGAAAAGTGTCCGCGGGTGAAGAAAGTTCCAGAGGGATTGGAGCTGTTGAGGAGACTAAAGGTCATATACGTAGAGCAGACATGTGGGGAGTTGGAGGAGAGGTTAAACAAAGGCGGGGAAGATTTCAATAAAATCAAGTCTAATAATCCACACATCCAAATCCGCATTTCCCAGTAGCAGCTCATTAATTCTGTTTGAGTTGCTGTATAAGTATTGTAAGTTCTAGTTTTGAAATTTTATTTTTAAAATTTTTTTACTCATCTTTTAGAATTATGTTATCCCAGTCAGGCTATCGAATAGTTTTGCAGAGATTCTGTATTTTATATTAAAGAATGGTCAATGTATAGTGGTTTGTACATAAACAGGTTCACTCCATGTGTTTATTTCTTTAAAAAATTATCAAATGAATTTAAAAAAATATTTTATTTTATTATTAAAATTTAAATACTATAATTTTTTTATTACTTTAATTTTAAAATATAATAATAATTTTCTATTAGATAACTTTTGAGTGCAATAAAATTTCCATGAAAAATAAAATTCTAATCAATATGTTATTTTATTTTTAATAAATTTAAGATAAAATTTAACTGCCACGGTTAGTACTTGCCTTTAGTTTAATAATTAATTTTAATTTTAATTTATATATAAAATATTTTTTTTAATTATAGATAATTGTAAAATTATTATAATTATAGTTGTAATTTTTAAAAAAATATTTATAAATAATTATAAAATATAAATTAAAATTAATTTGAATTATAAATTTGTTTTACTTATAACTAATTTTAGTGTTAGTTATTTAAGCGAAATAATTATTTTTTAAAGTAAGAAATATTTTTGATAAAGAGTATACAATTGAAATCATAAATATATTAACGTACTGAGATGAGTTTAAAACATATCATAGCATGGTAGAGGGCTGATGTGTTGATGTCATAGAATATTTGATTTAATTGTAACATAAGTATTTTGAATATGCAGGAAGAATATGACTCAGTTAAAAATTATACTTTGAAGGAGATGAAAACTATGATTTTATTTTGTTAGCAAGATTACAAAAGCATTTTTATTCCCCATATTTATAAGTTCAAAAATAACAAAATGATATTTTTATAGAAATAATTGGCAAAAATAATGCATTGTGGCTATGCTAATTTCGTGTATAAGACTCAAACTAATTTAACCATTGAAATGATAGAAAAATGATTTTTACAAATTATAAAGTTAAAAAAATTGCATGTAAAATTTAGAAAATGTAAATTTTTTTATCAAAATAAAAAAATACAAGATGTTGTAAATGGTTTAAAGCTTTTTATTTAATCATTAGCTAAGATGAACAATTCAAAAAATGATACAATAGTACTTAGCCTACAGGAAGTACTCATTAGATAAAATAAAAAGTTGTATTTGTAAAAGATTATTAATTGAAATATTCAAATTTAAAAACTAGAGAGGTAGATATGATCATCAAAATATAATATGATAATTAAATAGAAGAAAAACATATCAAACATGAGAAATTGTTAGTTAGAATGGGTTTTGTATTTATTTACTTCATTATATTTATTTTGTTATTTGTTTAAGTTAGATCATGACATGTTCTTTTATCATCAATTTTTGTGCCTATTGATAATTTCATAACATCTCTAGATGTTATTACTAATTTTTAACAATTTGGCAAGTATGATATAGATACTTTTACAATTTCACTAAAAAATAAGTGATTGTAAGGTACTACTAATATGTTGGAATTAACAATAATTTTCAATGATACATACGATGATACAAAAATTATTGATCATGAAAATGACGAATTCTTATTTTTCTCTTAAGGCATGTAGCTGAAGATGGTAGAGCTTATCTTATTTACAAACCAATAAAGATTTTTCTTATCGATGTTATTTGCCAATTGACATATGTTTAACAAGATTTATTTGATCTTCACTTTTAAGACTAATAATATGAGCATTCAATTGTTCTCTTTAAGATAACTTATGAAATGTCTATATAAGCTATGGGTTGCATTATTTTATGTAATGTCCACAAACCTTGTCAAGAAAACTATGTTCTTTTTTTTGAAACACATGTGAATATGGAATCAACCTTTACAGACTAGCTATGTTATTATGCCTTTAAAGTGTATGCATCCATATATTTACATGTCCATTAAATTTCAAAATAAAAGAGGGGTGAAAATTTAGTCAATTAGAAATAAGTACAAAGCATGAGCATCAAAAAACCCTATCAAGATCCACTAAGTGATCTAACTGATGAGACAAGCCTAGAGGTAATTGACCCATGTCCATGATATTCTAATTTTGCATGTGATTAGAATCCCATTTGGCTAGACAATCTACAACTTCAGTCCACTCCCTAGGAATATGAGTGAAAGTGATCGAATCCAAAGAAGCACAAAAATTGAGGATCTAGTTAACAACCAAAACTAACTCTTAATTAGCATCCTTAGAATGTTTCCACATCAAAAAATGCACCACTGCCTAGGAATTTGATTCACAAATGAGCCTGCTCCATCCAAGAGCACAATCACTCTCTACCACATACAAAATAGCAATAGCCTCCATCAGATTGTTAGTATGATGACTTTAATAAATAGAAAACATAAACTAAAGAGTTACCAAGATATCTCTACCAACTCCACCTATAACCACAAGACCCAGGTTTCCCCTAGAAGACCTGTCTATGTTGATTTTGAGAATGTCCTGCGAAGGATTCCACCTCCCCACCCTATTTATCTTCCAAAGAGGGTGTTTGCATCTATTTCTCATGAGATGGCCTTGAGGAGGAGGAATATAGAGGTGAATATAGAAATTAACATCACCAGGATCCACAGCCTCAGACAGGTCACATTTTGTCAAAATAGTATCACCCATAGAATGGAGTATTTTTCGCAAGTGGTGAGCACCCAAAAAAAAAAATGCCAACAAGCTTGATTCCACACATCCCACCAAAAGTTTCAAATATGTCTAGTGAAGGAGCACTAGAAAAAGAGACAATAAACATTTTCTTTACTACTATGTAACACAACACACACATTGAGGGGCCATGAAAGCTATGCTTGCATAACTTATCCCAACTAAGACACTGATTCTGGACCACGAAATACATGAAAAAATGAAATTTAGGCAAGGAGAACTTATACCAAACTTGTTTCCACGAAGGAACTTGAAATTCCCAAGAAGTTTGCTGCACCAACTCAATATAACCTGCATAAATAGAAATTTTTCCTTCCAAATCACTACTAGCCCAAGCCAGGACATCACTCCCAATCAAGGTAGTGCTTTCCCAGGACTTTATAATCTGAGCTAGCACCTCCTTGTCTTCCTCAAACCCTCTTGGAGGCCATTCAAAAGGATGTATAGTGCCCCAACCAGCAATAGTAAAGGTATCACAAAGTGCCTGAAGGTGAGGATGAGTAGAAAGGATTGAAGGGTGCCCATCCCAAGAATCAAGTCAAAAAAGAGCTTGAGATCTCGTATGGCAGATCCAAAAGAGACCATCCTTAACCAATTGGGATCCAAGTTTTAAGGTGTTCCAAATCAAAAAAACCTCTCCCCTCCAAAGGAAAGAGAGGAAAATCAAACACATTGACACCAGGAAGATACTTATGGGTGAGAATGGGCCCAAAACTAATTCTGGTTGGTACACCAACACCAATATAACTTAGTAGCAAGAAATTTCCCATTTAAAATAATAGAACGTAAGCCAAGGCTACACTCAATCTTTGGTCTGCACATAGTTTCCCACTTATCTAGGTTCCATTTAGTAGTTAATAAATTCCTAGTCCATAGAAATTAATGAGAGAGAGAATCAAATTCCTGAAGAAAATACATGGGAGCATCTTAAACAAAAAAATTGCATATAGGAAGGGATTGAATAAATGAATTAAATAGAGTGAACCAAACAACAATTAATAACCAAAGATGTGTGTAATGATTAACCTTTTGACACATCTTGTCAAGAAAAATCTACCAAGAGGAGATATAGGATGTCTACCAACTGTAAGAGGAATTCCCAAATAAACCAAGGGAATAGAGACAATTTGAAACTGTAGAATGTCAACAATATGCCTCTGGATGGCCTAAGTGGTATTGAAGAAAAAAATGGAGGATTCATGCTCAATGACTTTATATCTTGAAGCTTCAACGTAAACATCCAAGACTTTCCTAAAAGATTCAACTTTTGAAGATGAGCCAAGCCAAAAAGAGACGTGGCATCCACAAATTGGAGATGTGAGAGTTGTGGCAAGCCATTGCCCCCTTTCCACTCAAAACTTTAAAAAATGGCCTAGGACCTCATCCAAAATAATATAAAGGTAGAGGGAAAGGTGATCCCCTTGGCGAAGGCCTCTTAAAGAACCTAAAGGCTCTAAAAATTCTCCATTCACAATAACAAAAAAAGAAGCTGAAGTAACACAACTCATAGTCTAACTCACCCATTCTGGACTAAAACCAAAGGAAAAGAGAATTTTTTTATTTATAAAACTCAATTTGAGTCTGTCATAAGCCTTGGCCATGTCCAATTTAATCAACAAAGATCTCTCTTTAGAAGTTTCAATAGAGTGAATAATATTCATGTAGGGGAGGGTGATATTCTTCCACCATTCCCATAGAAAATGAATGTTATGAAAGATATTGAACATCTTATTCTTCATGATTTCTCAGTGCCAAGTTGGATTTGCGATAGGGTAAATTTGATAGTACTATATTTGAATGAGTGCAGGGATTATTCATCACTCCAAAACATGCCCAACTTGTTTTCATTAGGTTTGAGAATTGATTCAAGATGCAAAGAATTGGCAAAAAACTTTGGTGAGTGTGGGGGATTTCCAAAGTTAGTCAAGCTTGGTATTCTTGACTTTCCTCTTTTGGAGGAGTTATCATCATTGGAGGATGAAGCGATGCAAACTCTTGAAGTGCTAGTGATAGGAAACTGTCCACAGGTGAAGAAAGTTCCAAAGGGATTGGAGTGGTTGAGGAGACTAAAGCTCATATAGGTAAAGCAGACAAGTGGGGAGTTGGAGGAGAGCTAAAACAAAGGCGGGGAATATTTCAATAAAATCAAATCTAATAATTCACACATTGAGAAATCCACATTTTCCATTAGCAGCTCGTTAATTCTATTTGAGTCTCTCCATAAGTACACTAAGTTCTCGTTTTGAAATTTTATTTTTGAAAATTTTTGCTCATCTTTTAGAATTATGTTATCCCAATCGTGCTATCAAATAGTTTTGTAGATATTTTAATTTTATTTTAAATAATGTTCAATGTATAGTGGTTTATACATAAACATGTTCACTTCGTGTGTTAATTTCTTTAAAACATTATCAATGAATTTTTAAAAATATTTTATTTTATTATTAAAAGTTAAATATAATAAATTTTTTTATTACTTTAATTTTAAAATATAATAGTATTTTTATTAATTAGACAAGTTTTGTCTATAATAGAATTTCCTAAAAAAATAAATTTTAATTAATATGTTATTTTATTTTTAATAAATTTAAGATAAAATTTAGTTAGATAAAATAAAAAGTTGTATTTGTGAAAGATTATTAATTGAAATATTCAAATTCAAAAAATTAGATAGAGGTAGATATGATCATAAAAATACAATATGATTATTAAATAGAAAAAAATGTATCAAGCATGAGAAATTGCTAGTTAGAAAGGGTGTTGTATTTCTTTACTTCATTATACTTATTTTCTTATATGTTTAAGTTAGATCAGGACATGTTTTATATCATAAATTTTTGTGCCTATTGATCATTTTATAACATCTCTAGATGTTATTACTAATTTTTAACATTTTGCTAAGTGTGATATAGACACTTTTACATTTTATTTAAAAAATAAGTGATTGTAAGGTACTACTAATATGTTGGAATTAACAATAATTTTCAATGATACATAAGATGACACAAAAATTATTGATCATGAAAATGATGAATTCTTATTTTTCTCTTTAGGCATGTAGCTGAAGATGGTAGAGTTTATGTTGTTTACAAACCAATATAGAATTTTCTTATGGATCTTATTTGTCAATTGACATTTGTTAAACAAGATTTATTTGATCTTCACTTTTAAGAGAAATAATATGAGCATGCAATTATTCTCTTTAAGAGAACTAGTGAAATGTCTATAGAAGATATGGGTTGTCTTATTTTATGGAATATCCACAAACATTATCAAGAAAACACTATGATTTTTTTTGAAACACGTGTGAATATGGAATCAATCTTTACATAATAGCTATGTTATTATGCCTTTAAAGTGTATACATCCATATATTTACATGTCCATTTAATTTCAAAATAAAAGAGGGGCGAAAATTTATTCAATTAGAAATAAGTACAAAGAATAGGCATCAAACAACCCTATCAAGATCCACTAAGTAATCTAGTTGCTGAGACAAGCCTAGAGGTAATTGACCCCTATCCACAATATTGCAATTTTACATACGATCAAAATCCCATTTGGCTAGACAATCTACAACTCCATTCCACTCCCTAGGAATATGAGTGAAAGTGATAGAATCCAAAGGAGCACACAAATTGAGGATCTAGATAAAAAATAAAACTAACCATGAATTAGCATCCTTAGAATGTTTCCAAGTCAAAAAATGCACCACTACCCAAGAATTTCATTCACAAATGAGCCTGTTCCATCCAAGAGCACAAGAAAACTCTAGTGCATACAAAATAAAAATAGCCTCCATTAGATTGTTAGTACAATGATTTTTATAAACCTAAAACATAAACTGAAGAGTCCACAGGCTATCTCTACCAACTCCACCAATACCCGTAGGACTTGGGTCTCCCCGAGGAGACTTGTTTATGTTGAGCTTTAGAATGACCCGTGGAGGACTCCACCTCCCCACCCTATTTATCTTCCAAAGAGGGTGTATGCATCTATTTCTTATGAGATGGCCTTGAGGAGGAGGAATATGGAGGCGAATATAGAAATTAACATCACCATGATCCATAGCCTCAGATAGGTCATATTATTCCAAAAGAGTCTCGCCCATAGAATGGAGTATTTTCCACCACAAGTGATGAGAACCCAACAACATATTTAAAAAAATCCAATGATTTCTCTCCAGCGAGATATACCAAATAATAAAAAAAGGGCTAATAGTCCAAGTAACTTGAAGAAAAGGAAGTCATGCCAAAATAGAGTCATTAGAGAGAGACATGACAACAACTTCATCAGAATCCTTACACTAGTGGAGGAGTGAGAATTGAATTAGACTGACTGCCAATGATGTGTCGGAGTATGTCTCACCGACGAATGGATGACCAACTAGATTGAAAGCATCAAAAGAAGTGATGTCGATGGAAGACCAACTGGTCTAATTCAGTCGGGATAGGATATTCCAATCATTGACAAAGAAAGTAAAAATGAAGCAACTAGAAAATGATTAAACTGATACTCGATCACACCATCAGGATCAACTACATCGATGAGGTAGTTTCCAAACTTTACGCAGAATGGAAGTTTTGATATTTTTTTATATGTTCTATTTGTTTTGGTAACAGATTTGAGGCCGATATAAGACCTTTGCATTTCCATTTGTAAGGTTGGTTGATATACAGTGGAGGTAGTGGAATAAGTCTTAGAGTTTTTATTGATGTGTGTAATTACCAGTTGGAAGTAATAAAAATTCTCATTGGTAGTCACTTGTGTGGTTACTTTCTATTTTTAGTTTTGTTTTTGTTTATGTAAATCTAGTCTTGTACATGGTTAGGTTTTGAGGAACAACCACATCATGAATAATGGCTTCCATTTGATCTCTTCTATTTCAACACTGTACATAGAACAAATGGAGCCTCTGAAAATTCTTTCTCTTTTTGTTAGTTTTCTGGTAGGAATACAGAAAAATGTAATTCTCTTACCCTAGGCGAGCTTGGCCATAGTCCAGCTAGGGAAGAGTAATAGAAACATATTTGTAGGAGATCATGATGTTAGAGTCAAGAAAGATGACTACCAGACCAGTCAAGAAGAATTGTTCAGTAAGTGAAGAGAATGGGGAGGAGCCCTCATCTCCTACAAGATAATTGGAAGAGGGACAAGTAGTTGATAGATGAACTTATAGTTGTGAGTTCATGGGAGAAGATAGCATCTACATTGGTAGGGAAAATATGGTGTAGGAGGATACCAAAGTGAACCTCCTATGGTAATAGGGTTCTATGAGTTAAGAATCCCTAAGAAGTCTAAAAATAGACTTAGTGAAGGACTAGGATAGTTCTAGGAGGATTATTCCCTATCAGATTGGTATCAGAGCCTATAAGATTAGGCTTGTGGGTGGATGTTCCAACTAGCAGAGTCAATTGGAGAGTATAAAATGGTGACTAATGTAGAGTTATCCAAGAAGGTGGATGAGCAGGAAGATGAGAATAGGTTGCTCAGAGAGTGATTACCCCAATTAGAGTAGCTATTAGATGAGGTGGATGAAAATAATGAGGAAGTAAAAGAAAAGGTGGAAGGAAAGGCCATGGAAGTAACCCTAGATGATGAGGTCCCTGAACTAGACCCTCTCCTTACCGAGTATCCATTCCTTAAAGTATTGAAATCCCTTTAAGTGGGAAAGCTTTGGAGGGGGTACCTATATTCAATGGAAAAATGGAACCTGAGGTAGTGATGGATTGGATTAAGGGGCATGAAAATCACTTTGAGTGTGATGGGATAACTAATGCCCAAAAGGTGAGCATAGAAAAATCAAGGCTTAGAGAATCTTCCCTCACTTGGTGGAAGTTCATCCAAGATGAGAGGGAGAAAGAAGGAAAGAAGCCTACAACCACATGGAAAGCTATGGTAGCTAAAATTAGAGAAGCATATATACATGAGGATTATGAAATCCAAATTCACAAGAGAAGAAAAAGCCTTACACAAAAAGAGCTAGATGTCAATTCATATATAGAGGAGTTCCAAAGGTTGTGCATGAGGTCTAGATTGGCCAAAGATGATAATGTGAAGGTAGCCACATATTTAAATGGCTTGAGATGGAACATTCAAGATGAGCTTAGTCTCTTGACTCCTACCATAGTGCGGAGATGTCATCAATTAGCTATTAAAGTGGAAGAAAAATTAAAGAAGAAGCAAGAATCCAATAACAATAAAGGAAGAGGAAGAGGTAGAGATGGAAGAGGCTATAGAGGAGGCTTTGGAGGTAGGAGTTTAGAATCAAAGAACAATAGAGAAACGTGAAGGTAGCTCAAGAAGAGGAGGTTATAATAGAGGTAGAAGCTCAAATAAAAATTGGAGGGGAAGGACTAGTGGTCAAGGAAGAGGATCATACTTTGCAACCATGAAGTGCTACCACTGTAACCAGTTAGGACATCCATCCTATAGATGTCCAGAGAAGGGGTCTACATCATAAGGAAGTGAAAAGAAGGTGAGCTATATTCAAGAAGAGACAAGTAGTAACAAGCATGCAGAGGTTCCCTTAGAATCATAAGAAGGAGAAAACCTTATGATAAGAAGAACACTCATCAAAGATTTCATCAGAGAAGAACCCAGTCAGAGAAGGGTGTTGTTTAGAATGAAATGCAACATCTTGGGGAAAGTTTGTAAAGTCATTATTGGCTTAGGTTCAACTAAAAATATTGTGTCATAAGAGGCAGTTAGTAAACTCAAGATGCCAAGGATCCCTCATAACAATCCCTATAGAGTCACTTGGCTGAACAAGGGACAAAATGTCCTAGTTAATGATAAATCATTAGTAGACTTCACCATTGGGAGGTATAAGGAAAAAGTGCTATGTGATGTTTTACCAATGGACGTAGGTCATATTTTATTGGGAAGGCTTTGGCGATTTGATAAGAAATTCATACGTGATGGGGCTAAGAATTCCTATTCATTCAAGAAAGATGGAGTTACATTCAAAATACAGTTCTTGTTAGAAGAAGGGGAAGAAAGGTCAATAGGGCCTAATGTTCTCTTGGTGGGTGAGAAATAAATCTTGGGAACTCTTGAAGAAGGTGAAAGAGTAGGGTTTGCACTGGTTTTGAAGCCCAAATGAGGTAATGAAGAAAAGAAGACAGAGTTATCTATGGAGATACAAGAAATGTTGAAGCATTATCAAGACATAGTAAGTGAAGGACAAATACCTACCTCACCCCCTAAAAGATCCATTATCCATCAAATAGACTTCATCCTAGGAGCTACACTTCCCAACATGACTCCTTATAAAATGAGGAGATTTTTAAGAAATTCCAAGAACTCATAGACCAAGGACTGATTAGGAGAAGTATTAGTCCATGTGTTGTTCCTATTGTCTTAGCTCCTAAGATGGTTGGTACTTGGAGGTTATGCAATGACTCTAGGGCCATTAATAGAATTGCCATCAGGTATAGATTCCCTATTCCAAGAATAGAAGACCTACTTGACTATTTAGGGGAAGCCAAGTACTTCACCAAGATTGACCTCAAGAGTGGGTATCACCAAATTAGAATCAAGGAGGGGGATGAGTGGAAGACTACCTTTAAGACCACTAAATGATTGTATGAATGGATTTTCATGCCATTTGGACTATCTAATGCCCCAATCACCTTTATGAGGTTGATGAATGAAGTGTTTAAGGACTTCATTGGTAAGTTTTTGGTGGTATAATTTGATGATATCTTGATTTATAGAAAGACTCACGAACAACATCTCCAGCATTTGCAAGTTGTATTTAAAAAATTACATGAAGAAAAGCTAATGATAAACTTGGACAAGAGTGAGTTTATGAAACAAGAAGTAGTGTACCTTATTTTTGTGTTATCACATGGGAATCCCAAGAAGAGGCAAAAAAATAAGGTTTCTAATGTACTAAATAGGAGACTCATGAAAATACAAGAGGTGCAATTGAAAAGAATAGGAATTGAAAGCTTCAAGGACCTATACTCAGAGGATCGAGACTTTGAAGAGGCATACAAGGTATGTAAGGATCACCAAAATGATTTTCATGGTGAATTTTCTGATTATACTTTGCAAAATAAATTTTTGTTTAAAGGAGGTCAACTTTGTGTGCCAAGAGGGTCAATGAGGGTGAATTTAATTCAAGAAAAACATAATGGAGCCCTTGGTTGAAATTTTGGAATCAATAAGACTCAAGAGCTAGTTGAAAGGTACTAGTATTGGCCTAGAATGAACCAAGATGCTAGGAGATATGTGGAGTGTTGTATTGTTTGCCAAAAGGCCAAGGGAGCATCCTCTAATTTTGGACTCTATCAACCTCTCCCCATTCCTAATAGACCATGGGAGTGTCTTAGTATAGATTTCGTGGTTGGCTTACCCAAGACAAACTAGGGGTAAGACCATCCATGATGCTACTCAATTGCTCAATTGTTTTTCAAGGAAATTTTTTGGATTCATGGACTACCCCTTAGCATTGGTTTCACATAGAGACTCTAAATTTCTCAATCATTTTTGGAGGACACTATGGCTCAAGCTTGGCACCAATCTATCCTTTGGGTCTCCCTACCATTCTCAAATTGATGGCCACACCAAGGTAGTTAATAGGAGCCTAGGCAACCTTGTAAGCTGCCTCACTAAAGAATATGTTCAGACATGGGACCAAGTCTTAGCACAGGTTGAATATACTTATAATGACACAGTCAACCAGACAACTAGAAGAAGCCCATTTGAAGTATTCTATGGAATGCATCGAAGGGGTGTTATGGAGCTGAGAGAGATGGGTGAAGGACCTTGAAGGAGTAGATATGTAGAAGACTTTCCCCTTTCATTGAAAGAAGTCCATGATTCAATGAAAAAGTCACTAACATAAAACACTTCCAAATTCAAGCATAGAGATGATGAGAAGAATAAAGATATGCAATTTCATATGGGAGATCTTGTGATGGTTCACTTGAATAAGAAAAGGTTACAAAAGGGATTACCCAATAAGTTAAAAATGAGAAGGTCGGGACCTTGTGTTATTTTGGCTAAGTATTGCAACAATGCCTCCAAAGTAGAGCTCCCTAAAACTATAGGACTGTCTCCTATATTCAATGTAGTAGACCTAGTACTCTACAAGGGTCCAGTTCCTAATGTAGATCAAAGTCTCATAGAGGTGATCAGTGAAGTAGAAGCACTTTAGTTACCATCCAAAACAAAGCCCAAGGCCGAGAAGGTATCGAGTTCAAGAGTCAGCCAAAAGACATGACATAAGACCTATTGGGAGCTTTTGGTAAAATGGCAAGGGAAAAAAGATGCAGAGGTTACCTGGTTCTTGGAGATAGAGTTTTAGAAGTTAGGAATTGATCCTAACTTGGTCACTTCAATGGTGACTTATGTTCTTTTTTTTGGGGGAGTATAGTGTAGGAGCACCTAGGGGTTAACCAATTTGCCCCAAAATTTTGGTTTGCAGAATTTTTATTTGCAAAAGAATGTACATAGGGTGTTTAATTTTGGCCTAGTAGTATATAGCATAGACTGATATCATGATCGACATGCAACACATTCCGATCATAGTCATTGGGTTAGCATCCTCTAGTGGAAAACTAAATTTTAAGGTAATGCGATGATTGATGGTGTTGTCAGGCAAGGTTAGGATGATAAAATAATTGACATTGCCTACACCGATCCTTTGAGCATTAGGGGTGGAGCTCATTTTGATTCTGGTCGACGTCCGATGAGAACATCACGAGCAGTCATACTAAAGTGGATATCAGGATAAGTCAGTCCGATGTATGTATCGATGAGCAGTGAGGTGCAATTTATGTTAGCTTGATCATCAATGGAAAAGTCAGGTAATGGTATGTCGATGCAGACATCAAAAGAAGTCCTGCTGGTACAATGATCAAATTAACTTAGTTTTTTAGTGCTAGAAGATTAGAGTTTGACTAATGGTCGATGGTGGTATCAAGGTGAGTCATGCCAAAATGGAGTCATTGATGAGAGACATGTTGAAAAGTTCATCAGAAGCCTTACACTAGAGGAGGAGTGAGAATTGAATTAGACTGACCACCAATGATGTCGTCGGAGTATGTCTTATCAATGAATGGATGATTGACTAGATTGAAAGCATCGGAAGAAGTGATGCTGATGGAAGACCAACCGGTCTAAGTTAGTTGGGATAGGATATGTCAATCATTGACAAAGAAAGTAAAAGTAGAGAAACTGGAAAAATATTACATCGATACCCAATCACACCATCAGGATCAGCTACACTGATGAGGCAGTTTCCAAACTGTACACAAAATGGAAGTTCTGATGGTTTTTTTTTGTTCTGTTCATTTTGGTAATGGATTTGAGGCCGATCTAAGACCTCTACATTTCTATTTGTAAGGTTGGATGGTGTATAGTGGAATTAGTAGAATAAGACTTAGAGTTGTTATTGTTGTGTGTAATTATCAGTTGGAAGTAATCAAAATTCCTATTGCTAGTCACTTGTGTGGTTACTTTCTATTTGCAGTTTTGTTTTTGTTTATGTAAATCCAGTCTTGTACTTGGTTGGATTCTAAGGAACAACCAAGCCATGAATAATAGCTTCTATTTGATCTCTACTATTTTAGTATTGTACATAGAAGAAATGGATCCTCTGTACATTCTTTCTCTTTTGTTAGTTTTTTGGTAAGAATAAAGGAAAATGTATTTATCTTACCCTAGCCAAGCTTGGCCATAGTCCGGCTTGGGAAGAGTAATAGAAAAATACTTGCAGGAGATCATGACGTCAGAGTCAAGAAAGATGACTTCCAGACTAGTCAAGAAGAATTGTTCAATAAGTGAACAGAATGGGGAGGAGCCCTTGTCTCCTGCAAGATAATTGGAAGAGGGACAAGTAGTTGATGATGACCTACAACTGATTGAATATCTTGATGTACTGAATAACAATGATTAGAGATCACCAAGCTATCAAAGTGATATGTAAGATGATTAAATCAGTCAATATGCTATCATTAATGTCAACTAGTTTTTTACTATACTTATCATGATAGTTACAAACATCTAAACATCTATAGAAGGGAGAAATGGTGAAGAAATGAGACATCTACATAAGGAAAAGATGGATATGATAGATAAGGATAAAGTATACATTGGGTAACTTATTGATGAGTCTATGGCATTATATTATTGACTTGAGCATGTTACATTATTCTATTATGAAGCAGAGATCAAAATTGAACAAGTGAATGTGGTCAGTAATTGAAGATTTATGTATACACCAAGTTAGTCTTGTGTATACCAAGTGATATTAATAATCAAGTTATTTATCACCGACACATTTGGTCTTTAACCGAGTATGGATGAAAACATTAAATCTTATAATAACTGACTGAAATTGATGAGCTAGAAATTGCTTATGATTCTAAGGTAAGAGATGAAGTTTTTTATAAGATCCACAAATGACAAAATTTAGAGATGATTCAAGGGAAGGAAATGAAATGTGTTATTGACACATCTGTAGAGGAATCTTGAAGTGGAAAAATGAATGATGAAGATTAAGACACCAAATCTAATCACTGATATGAAAATGGTTTACATGTCTATTTAAGAGACATGAGATTCATTGTTGAACTATGTCAGATGAATATAGACTACAAAATATTTCACATGAAGATATTTTATCATGCATTCATGATCAAAATGGTTACAAATAGAACCGAGCTGGAGGTATAATTGAGCGTCAGAGATATATACACTGATTGAAGTAAGTTGGGGGATATGATGAAGTGAATTATTTTGAGCTTAGCATAGATCTGAATATTTGCAAATGGAGTTGTATTTGAATCAGATCACTATTGTATTAGTTTAACCATTATTAAAGAAAAATCTCTTAACCGAGTGGACTTAGCAGTCTTTTGTATTTCCATATGACATTCAAGAGATGTTAATTGTTTTCTTATTGACCCCATAGTGAATGCTGGTCAAAAGTTAGCTGTTAGTGATAAATAATCTAACCAGGTCACACTTGACAGTGTGCATTTTAACCTTTAATAGGGTTGGCTCTTAACCAAGCTCACTTCAAAAGAGTAAAATATTTTGTGTTACTGGTCCCAGGTGTTTTTTCCCTTAGTAGGGTTTCCATGTTAAATCTTTATGTTATGTGTTATTTGTTATTATTGTTTTGCTATCATACTAAGTTACATATTGTATATTTGATTAATCAGTAAAGACAATTTTGGATATTACTGGCATTCGATAAATGAATAGAAAGATAGTTATTTATCTTACTGAGCTCTTTGATTTGTTGAAAAAGTTTTGAAAAGTACATCTAAGAGTTTGGGACTGTAGGATAAGTAATTTAACTGATTCACCCCCCCGCCCCCTCAGTTATCTAATAGTTGATAGATAAAATTACAATTGTAAGTTCATGGGAGAAGAGAGTATCTGAATTGGTAGGGAAACTCTAGTGTAGGAGGATAGAAAAGTGAATCTCATGTGGTAATAGGGTTCTAAGAGTGAAGAAGTCCTAAGAAGTCTAAAAATAGACTTAGTGAATAATTGGGATAGTTCTAGGAGGATTATTCCCTATCATTATCTTCCTCAAACCCACTTGGAGGCCATTCAGAAGGATGTTTCTAGCGAAAATGAAATGCCAACCCATAGGAATTGGAAATATTATAACGGTAAATAGTGTCCTAACCAACAAAGATAAAGGTATCACAAATGACCTGAAGGTGAGGATGAGCAGAAAGGATAGAAGGGTGACCATCCCAAGAATCAAGCCAAAAAAGAGCTTGAGATCCCATATGAAAGATCCAAAAGAGACCATTCTTAACAAACTGATACCCAAGTTTTAAGGTGTTCCAAATCATAGAACCTCTCTCTTCCAAAGGAAAGCGAGGAAAGTAGATCAAACAAATTGACACCAATAAGATACTTATGGTTGAGAAAAGGGGCCCAAAATTGATTTGGTTGGTACACCAATGCCAATATAACTTAGTAGCAAGAACTTACCCATTCAAAATAGAAGAACGTAAGCCAAGGCTACCCTCATTGTTTGGTCTAAACATATTTTCCCACATAACCAGGATCTATTTAGTAGTCGATAAATTCCCACTCCAAAGAAATTGATGAGGGAGGGAATCAAATTCCTAAAGAAAATACACGGGAGAAGCTTGAAAAAAATACTTTTATATATAGGAAGTGCTTGAATAAGAAAATTTAAAAGAGTCAACTGAGTAGCAATAGATAACCAGTGATGTGTCTAATCATCAACCTTTTGACATAGCTTGTCAAGAAAAATGTACCAAGAGGATCTGAGATGTCTCCCAACCATAAGAGGAATACCCAGATAAACCAAGGGATGAGAGCCAATATGAAATTGTAGAATTTCAACAATATGCCTTTGAATGGCCTAAGAAGTATTAATGGAAAAAATGGAGGATTCATGCTCATTGACTTTCTAACTTAAAGCTTCAAGGTAAACATCCAAGGCTTTCCTAAAATATTCAATTTCCCGAAGAAGAGCCAAGCCCATAAGAGACGTGTCATCCAAAAATTGGAGATGTGAGATTTGTGGCAAGCCATTTCCCCATTGCCACCCATGAATCAAGCCCTGAACTACTCAAAACTTTAGAAAATGGCTTAGGCTCTCAGCCAAAATAATAAAAAGGTAGAGGGAAAGGTGATCCCCTTGAAAAGGCCTCTTGAAGCACCAAAAGACTCTAAAGGTTCTCCATTCACAAAAATAGAAAAGGAAGATAAAGTAACACAACTCATAGTCTAACTCACCCATTCTTGCCTAAAACTAAATGAAAAGAGAATTTTTTGAAGAAAACTCCATTTGACTCTATCATAAGCCTTGTTCATGTCTAATTTTAATGAACATAGATCTTTTAGTTTCAATAGAGTGAATAACTTTAGAATCCATCACCACCCCATCCATAATCTATTTACCAGCTACAAAACCCCCTTGTTCCTCAGAGATCACCACAAGAAGGCAAGTTTTAAGCCTCTCTGTAATCAATTTAGTGACAACCTTATACACCACATTACAAAGAGCAATAGGTCAAAAGCATTCAATTTTTTCTGCACCTTCCTTCTTCGAAATGAGAGTCAGGAAGGTATAATTCAAGGTACAAAGCATCTACTTATTACAAAGAGATTCCCTAACAAACTCCAAAAGATCCAGATTAATAATGTCCCTAAACTCATGGAAAAATTCCATAGGGAAGCCATCTAGGCCTGGAGTGTTCATCCCAAAAACAACCTCTTTTAACTTAGGCATCAGAATTAGATGGGTGAGAGAATCATTCATCACATTAGTGACAAGAGAAGGAATGAAAAAAAGGATCAAATTGTGTTCCAAAAGAGAGGAGGTAAATCTTCAACAAAAAGAGTAGAATAAAAATGGTGGGCCACGCGGGTCATAGCCAATAGAGAAGATATCTAAATTCCTTTAGAGGTAACAAGAGAGGAAATATACCCCTTATTATGATGAGCCCAGACATAATAATTAAAGAAAGTATTATTTTTTACAAGTAGTAGTTGTCGTTGCACCAAAAGATCGACTTGTTAATACCTGATACAACCACTAGACTTATAGAAGACACAGGAGGTGGTTAATCCATGTCACAAATCCTGAGGGGAGTGCTGTCCATTTTTCCAACAATCTCCCCCTCAACATTACCTAATGGGCTTCGAACCTATGACCAAGCTCTGATACCACTTGTTACAAGTAGTAGTTGTTGTTGCACCAAAAGATTGACCTGTTAATACCCGATACAACCACTAGACTTATAGAAGACACATGAGGAAATTAAGCCATGTCATGAATCCCAAGGGGGGCGCTGACCATTTTTCCAACATTATTCCTATCACCTTCCTACAGCCAATCAACCCAAGCCATTTATTTCTAATAAATCTCCTCCTGAAATTCCCATTCTTTCAGATCTTGCATGGCATGGGATTCAACTTTTTCAATAGCATCTGAGAATTTGGAATCCCCTATTTGGTGGGTAATCATTGCAAGAAGTTCAACATAATTCCTCTTCTTGGTTTGAAGGTTTCCAAAAAATGAACTATTCCATGTCTTAAGGTGATATTTAACATATCTAAGTCTCTTCTTAAAGACAAACATAGTTTTTCCACATGTAGGGTCACCCTATGTCCACCACTTAGCCACTAAATCATGCAACGAAGAGTCCTGAAGAAACATAAGCTAAAATTTAAAAGGGGGATTATTTAGACCAACAAAAGAAGAAGCATAGAATTTAATTGGTGAGTGATAACAAAATCTCTAGTCAAGAATTTCAGAGCTAGTAACCAAGCCACCACCAACCCAAAAATAGAAGAAAAGAAACCTATCCAGATGTTCATAAATTTCCTCATGTCCACTTTGTCTAGTGTTCCAAGTGAAGATCCCATTGGAAGGATTGACATCCACTAAAGTAAGAGAAGCCATCTGAGCTCAAAAAATATCAGAGGATGAGCCTAACCTAGAACACCCCCTATTTTCTCATCCAAAATCAACAAAAAATTAAAATCACCACCTAAGATCCAAGGAAGATAATGCGTACATGATCAGACATACCATATGTGATACCAAAGATGAATTTTTCCATGGATATCAATCAGAGCATAAACATTTGTAATTAGAATAGTCTCACTAGAATCCAAAGAAGAAGGAACCATGGAAATACAAGAATGACGAGAAATACACCAAAGGGGAGAAATCTAGCATGTATCTAAAAAGAGTGCCAAACCTCTAGAATTACATTGAGAACCAATACACTAACACTACTCATAATACCAAATATGAGAACCATAGTGAAACATGTCATCAAAAGAAACCTTATTCTCCTGAACACAGAGACTAACACACACACACACACACATTAACAAGTTTAATAAATTATTTTAAATATTATTAAAATTTGTGGTGGAGGTTCATTTGTTTTAAGAGGAACATATTTCAAGAAAATCAAAATATTCCAACATGGGATTCATGTTGATTATAAACATGGATGTCGTAAGTGGAGACTAGATAGTGAGGATCATGAGACAATATTACATGTTCTCCATGAGCATTTTGAACCACTCGAGGTGGTCTAAATAATATTACATACATATTTCATGTTTTAGGATATACTTTGATATAATTTGTTAATATACTTAAACATATAATGGATACACTTGATTAAATTGCTTGATTTATATACACTTTACTTGATTTATATTTGAACTACTTGATATATGTTAAGTTTGATATTTGTCATACTTTATTAAATTACTTGATTATTGCGTGTATTATATGTGTGACTTGCTTATACATGTGTTAAACATTATTTACTAAGATTGTACATGAACATTATATATGTTATGTTTAACAATTGCTTATACTCAATTGAGGTCAAATAGGTGTTAAGATTTAAGATTAAAGATTAAAGATTCTTTGTTACTTGAATATACATGAAATATATATATTACTTGATAATTGTTTATATTCAATTGATGCCAAATATATGTTAATATTAAATATTCTTTGATAAGATTAAATACATTTATATATGTTACTTGATTATTGCTTGTCATTCAATTGATGTTGAAAATAGGTGTTAAGATTAAATATTCTTTGTTAAGATTATACATGAATATTAAATATTTCTTGTATTCAATTGATGTCAAATAGGTGTTAATATTAAATCTATTAAAGATTATTTTTTAAGATTAAAAATACATCTATGTAATCAAATCATCTATCTATACATCAAACATAAACACATGTATAAATCATCTAGATGCCAGTCATAAATCTATATAATGTTAAATTATAAATGTAACACAAATCAACTAGATGTCAACCATAAACACAAAAATCATCTATGCATATGTCCAAAGTATATAGGAATCTAGATATATATGTGAAATCATAAATGTAACACATAAGTCTTCTATGTATAGGTCTGGAGAGCATATAAATATATGTCTCGAATCATAAACTAAGAATATCAAACATATAATAATGAAATGTGTTAGTAAATAGATTTTTCCTCTCGAAAATAGCTCCACAGCTGACTCTTAAATACCCAAAATGAGAAGACAAATAGAACTAATAGTTGGAAGGGCTATCATGAGGTTGATAGATTTCCTCTAAATTATGAGGTACAACTCCCTCATAAAAAGATTTACAATGAATTAAATGACTACTTATGTCTTTTACCAGAAGACACCAAGGCTTTCTAACATTCATCCATCACTATGGGGTGAATGCGATTATAAGATTTACAAACTGAATAAGGAGAGAAAGATCAACAAATAGCCACAAGACCATTTATAAAACCTTTCACATAATAGAGAAAATGAAAAGAATTAAATATGCAAAGCATGAGAATGTGAACCAACTGATTTACAGACATATACGTATTTCCATGATAAAATAGAACTGCATTTAAAATAGGAAGAAGTGGCCACATGACCAATTTCAACCAGAGAAATAAATATTCAAACCTCTGGATTTGATGTGTATTGATTCCTCTTTATTTCAAACACACAAAAAAATAACCTTAAGATCATTTCATCTCTACTTTTATAATCAACATGCAGAAAACATAAAACAAAATAAATTCTTTCCCATTTTTCCCTGTTACAATTTGCACCAGAAAATAATATTCCCCTTCTCATGTAACCAATAGACTTATGGAAAAGAAGAACCCCCCCTATCAATTCTTTTGCAGTTTATATAATATGCTTTCTTCCTGATGATGTTTTCAGTTGCAATAACTGATTCTTGAAAATATTTGTCCTTTTTCCTTTCTCATTACACTCCCTCGATACCATATTAGAATGTTATCATTATGATTTTCAATTTGTTTTAACATCACCACCTTATCATATGGATTTCTAATATACAATTACTATATTTAAAGTAATTGCCAGATGTCAAGAAATAATATTTCCACCACTAACCCCACCAAAATAAGTATTGTTTTCTGACAACAAACTTAGGTCTGCATACGGGGGCATAACTTTTTTCTACACCGTTGGATCGACCTAATTCTAGAATATGTCAGCCAAAACCTAGTTGTTTAAATGCTGACTTTAGAAATTGCATAAATTATGTCTGCATCAAAATATATTTTCTACTATGTGAGGGTCTATATGACTGTCATAAAATCATACTTGCTAAAATAATGTTCTCAATGACTTTCACAACTTCTACTTTGTTTCTTGTTTATTTTGTCTAAGATGTTCAATTTCCTTTTGTCTAATACCAAGTTTAGCTTCAACAATGGAGATCTTGAGAAGAGCCTCTTGAAAGGATTCATGTGTTTCTGTCTACCTCTACTCATCTGTAGAATGGAGCTCATCCTCATGTTTCAAAACATCTTGTCTTGTCAGTGCCAGTTTAGGTTCTATACAATTAGGCCCATGGATGTTACTCTGAGAGGAGACTCTTTGAGACTTCATTATATTTTCATGAACAACATCAAGTTTAGTGGTTTTCTCAGCCAACGAATGTTCTACATAAGCAAGTTGATCTACATGATTCTTCTTTGCAGCATCAGATTCATCTTCCATCCAACCATGTTGTTCTTCATATTGAATCAAAACTATAACAAGTTGCTCATTTCCAACTTGTACTTCTTATTCCATTTCTACAAGATTTTCATTTAGGTGATCCACTTGGGTGGCTAGCTTTGTACATTTTGCTCTAAATTGAGCCTCATTATTTTTTGAATTCATTAAATTCACTTCCATTTCCTCGAAGCCCTTCAATCTTTTGATGAGTCTTCACTTGCATCATTTTACCAAAAAGTTGGAAGACAACCTCTCAACATCATCCTCAGGTGTAGGTTAATGAATGCACAAAATCCAAGTGCACTTTTACTTGGAGACCCTGATATGCCAAGGATCAGGTCTAAGATATTCTATTATGTGTTGAATATCTCCATCACAAGGAGCAAGATTAAGCATTAATCTGAATTATACAACTCATCATTGGTGTGATGTATATTATGTTTGTTGAAAGAGGATGTTCCCATGTTGACATTCAGAGCATTTAATTTAAATTCCTTCATAAACTGGTGATGATACTTTCTCTATTCTATTTGGGTGACCATATTAATGAACCTCATTCAATCTATTGGGATATCATTTCTACCAATAGCTCTGGAATTGTGTTGGGCTCAATCCCTATGTTTTATAAGACAATGTTACGGTATGCCTTGGATATTTAGATCCTGGCTGTTAAACCACACTCTGGAATGGTGAACTTGCACTTCAAAATCTGCATTTTGAATAGTGAACTTTGAACTTGTACTTTTAGACTTGCGAATCTGAACCATGCATCTTGAATATTGAATCTTGAACTTTTAACTTGCAGTTCAAGGTTGAAGATCAAAAATGCATATTGCACCTAGGAATTTGAACTTTGAAATTTGCATTTTGAGGTTCAAGGTTAAGGTTCAATAACTTCATGTGATGCTACCCTTTTCATCACAACTTTACATAAATATTATTAGTAAGGACCATGGTAAAAATGGGAAATTTGTGGAAATTTCTCCATAGGGTTCATTTTTTAAAACTTTAAAGGTTGGGTGTCAAAGGGAAGCAAACAACTGGCTCTGATTGAGGATGTGGGCCATGAGGGACATGAAGAATCTATAAATCTTTGGTATAAGACCAGTGCTCATCCATTGGGAAATTGAGTCATAGGGTAGGAAATAATGAGGAGCTGCTTGCATAGAGGTGAAAAGAAGGGGAAAACCCAAAAAAACCTAAACTACCAGCAACTAAAACAAACCAACTACACTAAACACCACCAAAAACTCAAAGAGCAGCAAGCTATTTACAAGAATATATAGGTGAGAAGAACTCACCACAGGATTAGAGATGAGGAAAACTTACACAAAGCCATTCACTGGCTGTGAGAAGAAAGATCCCTTTCGGAATAATGGGCAACTCCTAGATGAGATAACTTGATGTGACCTCCACATGGTAAACTCTTGGTAGCTGTGAATCTGACAGATTGAGTGTAGAAAATTATTGAACCAATATCCATATCCAAACAACCATACCTCATCATAGGTTACTGCCCTTACCTGAGTTTCCAGTAAGGAACTCTGGAAACCATCTTCAATTAGTGGCTGAAGAAAATTTGGCTCACACATTGCAAAGGAAAGAAACATGCCACTCAACCAATTTGTCTTCACAAAATTCCAATCATGAGAAAGATTTTCAACATTCCAGGTATGCTTAAAGAAAAGATATGCCTCTTCCAACATAGGATCAACATGGAATCGGTAGGTCTCATCAAATTTCTTTGCAACTACCTCAAAAAAAACCTTATCCAAGCCAAATGTATCAACCAAATCAACATTTAAACTTTTACCTTTGGAGTTTTCAAATTTGATTACTGATAGGAATTCTTCAACAATATTTTCCTCATTTGAAGAATCAACACCCAAGCGTAATGCATATAATTGAGGTTGTAGCCTCTCAACATCCTCATCATAATGTGTTGCATACAACCCATCTTTTGCTACTACTATCAAATCCAAAGGATTCTCATTTTTAAATTGCATGAGTAGAAGTTCCAACCTTGTTGATGCTTGGTCTTCATGAGGTTGCACCATACATGGCTGAGAAGAAAAAGAGAGATATTTTGTAATCTTACCTGTGCAAAGAAAAGTATCTTCTTGGATTCCTAATGATGTTTGAGGCTACAATGCTTCTGAGGAGCCAATGTTATCTTGTTCTACATTTACTCCAGAGTCTCCCTCTCCAAGTGAGTTTGTAAAATTAAAGGACACCTTCCTTGGGCATGAATATGCTATGTCCTCATCATATGCTTTATTAGAAAAACATGGAGTGTCTTCATCTTGAAAAGTGAAAGATTCAATGGTAGGACCATCAATTTCAGGCATGAAATTAAAAAATTCATATTCAAGTTGCATATGAATCTGAAATTTTGTATTCTCTATATTCATAGCACCAGGGTTATCCTTTAGGGCCTGTTTGGGTGCTAGAATACCAAATGCCAATTCTAGTCAACTCTAGAAGATGCTGCAATTCTGGAAGATACAAATCCTGAAAATGATTTTTGAAATATGGGCTAACCCCTTTGGTTCACCCAGAAGATGACTAAGAAGATCCATAAGGAATTTTAATTTCTTTAAATATAGTGTGTATATGTCTATATATATACACACATACATGTGTATATATACACATATGCACACATGTGTATATATAGACATACACATGTGTTTATATACACACATGTATACACATATGCACACATGTGTATATATACACATACACATATATGTGTGTATACACACACATACACACATATACACATACACACACATACACACACATGTGTTTATATATACACACATGTATTTATATATACACACATGTGTTTATATACACACACATATGTATATATACACACACACATGTGTGTATATATATGTACACATATGTGTGTATATATATACACATACATGTGTATATATATACACATACATATGTACACACACACACACATATATATATACATAAATACACATATTTGTGTATATATACACAAATATACATACGTGTATGTATATATACATATATGTATATACATAAATGTATACACACACACACACACACACATATATATATATATATATAGACACACACACACACACATGTATATACACACATGTATATATATACATCCTTATAGTCACGGATCCCATGAAATATTAAATTTGGTTTTATAAAAATTGGAATTGGAATTCAAAATTCCAATTCCACCTATTTGAGTGGAAGATGAAATGCCCATTTTGGGGGCAAAATTGGAATTTTGAAATTCCAATTCCAATTTTTTGGATGGACACAAACATGGAATTGACATTATCCAAAAATCTAATTCTGTAATATCCAGTGTAATTCCAGCACCCAAACGGGCCCTTAGATTTTCAAAACTAAAACCCTAAAATTCAGGCAGAAAAGTGGAATCATGCATAATAGTTTCTTCCAAATTCACTGGGTTTTCCATACCTTGTTCATTTGGACTCATCCATTCATTCTTTTCATGAGGCTCTGAGATTTCTTGCTAAACTTCTTGCTCACCCATAACAAGATAGGTGTACGAGAGGGATGAAGCCTGAATAATTGAAGCTTCCATGACATCCACCTCTAGTTCTTTCTCAAGTCGCTGCACTCTTTTCTTATACTCTTCTAGGTCTTTCAGTTTGTGGAACCTATGACACAAGATCCTCCATAGTAGGGTAGAAGTATGATCATCTTCAAGGCTGAGATTTGTTTTCATAGCATGTGAAATACTCTCTTTGTAGTGCTCCTAGAAATCTTGCAACACTTTGTCTTTGTTATGGATGATCTCCAAGATGGTAGGGTCAGGTCTTTTCTTTGCGACCTTTCTATCAGGCATGGTCATTTTCAGAGAGTAACCAATCTCTTGCACATAGAGATAAATTGAAAACTGAGGAACCAAAAGTCAGGCACTGAATATTTATTTTTGGCTCCCCAGTAGAGTCGCCAAAAATTTGTTAGTAAATAGATTTCTCCTCTCAAAAATAGCTTCACAACCAACTCTTAAATACCCAAAATGAGAAGACAAATAGAACTAACAGTTGGAAGGGCTATCATGAGGTTGATAGCTTTCCTCTAAATTGTGAGGTACAACTCCCTCATAAAAATATTTACAATGAATTAAATGACTACTTATGTCTTTTACCAGAAGACACCAAGGCTTTCTAACATTCATCCATCACTATGGGGTGAATGCGATTATAAGATTTACAAACTGAATAAGGAGAGAAAGATCAACAAATAGCCACAAGACCATTTATAAAACCTTTCACATAACAGAGAAAATGAAAAGAATTAAATATCTTATTATGCAAAGCATGAGAATGCGAACCAACTGATTTACAAACATATATGTATTGACATGATAAAATAGAACTGCGTTTAAAATAGGAAGAAGTGGCCACATGACCAATTTCAACCAGAGAAATAAATATTCAAACCTAAGGATTTGATGTATATTGATTGGTCTTTATTTCAAACACACAACAAAATAACCTTAAGATCATTTCATCTCTTCTTTTATAATCAACATGCAGAAAATATAAAACAAATTGAATTCTTTCCCCTTTTTCCCTGTTACAATCTACACCAGAAAATTATATTCCCCTCCTCCTATAGCCAACATACTTATGGAAAATAACCCCCCCTATCTATTCTTTTGCAATAACTGATTCTTGATTCTTGAAAATATTTTTGTCCTTTTTCCTTTCTCATTACACTCCCTCGATACCATATTAGAATGTTATCATTATGATTTTCAATTTATTTTAACATCGCCACCTTATCATATGGATTTACAATATACAATTACTATATTTAAAGTAATTGCCAGATGTCAAGAAATAATCTTTTCACAACTAACCCCACCGAAATCAATATTGTTTTCTGATAGAAAACTTAGGTCTCCATGTGGGGGGCATAACATTTTTCTCCACTATTGGATCGACCCAATTCTGGAATATGTTGGCCAAAACCTAGTTGTTTTAATTCTAACTAGAGAGATTGCATAAATTATGTCCACATCAAAATATATTTTCTATTGTGTGAGGGTCTATATGAATGTCATAAAATTAGACTTGCCAAAATATTGTTCTCAATGACTTTCACAACTTCTTCTCTGTTTCTTGTTTATTTTGTTTAAGATGTTCAATTTCCTTTTATCTAATATCAAGTTTAGCTTCGATAATGGAGATCTTGAGAAGAGCCTCTTGAAAGGATCCATTTGTTTCTATCTGCCTTTGCTCATCTGCAATAGGCACTAGTACATTTGAGGCCAAATTCTGATGGCTATTTGTCAAATTTGCAACACCTATCTGTCAACACTTTGATAGATATGTCCATCGGTGTTTTTGTGTTGCAAATTGCAATAGGAGTCAAACATGTCGGTATTCTGATAGAGTTTTCCATTGGAACCGGCTACATTATAAACAGCTTTACTATGGGATTTCATACGGTATATCTATTGGAATTCTGACACCCATCTGTCGACTTGGCGATGGATATGCAATGATTCTTTGATAGGTTTACTTGTTAGAGGTATAGCCTTTCCATCACAAATATCTATCAAAAAGGGAACCTCTCCAATATTAGAACTATTAGAAGTGCGATGGATAGGCAGTGACTCTTCGATAGGAAAATCCATCGGACGTATAGCATTGTTGTCGAAATAAATATAAGTTATGTCAAAAAAGTGACGGATAGTCACATTAAAGATAAGAAAGCTCAAGAGACCATCATAGTTGGTCTCCGTCTTTCGTCCATATACTGACAAAATGTTTTACCTTTTTTTAGCTCATCAAATGAGGGGATTTGAAAGAATTTAATAGAATATTTTCATGATAACGTATATTTTTTAAGTTGACGTTGCACAAATTTATCGACTCCATGCACTTGTAAACTATGAGCACAACCATAAAGAAGCATCTCCTCCCATGGCCTACATTACTCAATCCATGGGAGGGGATGCTTCTTTATCATTGTGCTTGATGTTTACAAGTGCACAAAGTAGATAAATTCATTCAGCATCAAACTAAAATAATGTACATTATACATGAAAATATCATACATTAAATTATTTCAGATCGTCACATTTGATGAGCTAAAAAAATGTAAAATGTTATGTCATTATATGGACCAAAGATGGAGACCAACTATGATGGTCTCTTGAGCTATGCTATCTTTAGTCCTAGCTACTAGGTAAGGCCTAGAAGACTTATACCTGTCGATTGTCAAGAATAATCACCACCTTGCCTTTATGTACACTACACAGCATCCAATATAAGAGAAGGCATAAAATATGGATGGATAAAATAAATGAAAGATACAATAATATTATCTTGTTGTTTACCTTCTCATAATTGATCCCACTCTCGCAAAAGTAATTTTACACTATCACTAGCACATTTCATGCATGGATGAAAAATAGTATCCAAAGTTTCTAGATTCTGAGAAGAGGTATGCGTGGAGACCAAAAAAGGGATATTTGTGAAGGTTTTATAGACATAGGTTACTAAATCATCATCTCTACATTGGTACTCAATCTGGAAACCCTCTCTAGAAAATCTCCACATCTAGCAAATCCCACAAAAATCCCTTCTGGCCTCCACTACATGTATGTCTTCTTAGTATCTAAAAACTCTCCATTGATTCATGACATTTTATCAGCATCTTCATGGACTGAGACCTTAAATTATTGAGATTCTTTTTTTTTCAAGAATAGTTTAACATGCTCTACTTAACAGGGCCAACCACGTGAAGGTGGAAGCTCATGATCTGACCCCTCCTAAGAGCCTCTTATGACCCTTTATGACACTTTAAGACCTCTAAGATGTATTATTACAGATCATAAAGGGTAATAAAGGGTCATAAGGGGTCTTGGGACACAACAGCTGAGAAACATAAATGTAGGCATCATGGTCACAATTGTTTGGAGACACAACATAATTGAATGCTATACCTAAACGATGCAACACAACCACTACTCCTCTAGTTCTAAGTGAACACTGCGGGATCCAAAAACCAAAGATAAGGAATAAATTTGGAGAGCATAGGAGGAGGGAAATAATGACCAAAATAATATAGGGACCCCTATATTATTTTGGTCATTATGACCCTCCTCTGCTCTCTAAATTTATTCCTTATCTATATATGGTTTTTGGACCTCGCAGTGTGAACTTAGAACTAGAGGAGTAGTGGTTGTGTTGCATAGTCTAGGTATAGCATTCAATTATGTTGTGTCTCCAAAAAATTGTGACCATGATGCCTACATTTATGTTTCTCAGCTATTGTGATATCTGCATTTATGTTTCTCAGCTGTCGTGTTTATGTGCATGTTCTTTATGTGTTTGACTTCTCTCCCTCGCATCCAAAATAATATTTTCCCACTCTGAATCAAGAATGCACATGCAATAGGTATGTATGTTTAATGAAACACCTTTTTTAAGCTAACAAATTGGTTCCATCAACCAAATTCTTGGTTCATGCTTGTTTAAGCTTGCCAATTGCTTCCATCATCCAAATTCTTGATCACCTCTTCAAATGGTGATTCCAAACCCTCCAACAACCTTAACACCTATTTTTTTTCCTATCTTCACTCACTGTGCACTCACACTATGGTATTGTTACTCCAAAACTCAATATGTCCATTCTAGGCCTTCAAACCCCAATCTTTATAGTACAATAGCGACTATTTTTCATGGTTTTCTCAAAAACATTCCAAATGACTTAGAAAAATAATTACATATTTGAATACCCTTTTTCAATTTGTATAACATATGTCAAAACTAAGACTATGTGTTTTGGAACCACACCTTAAAATTGTTGATTCATGTTTCCCAACTAGGCCTAATAGGCCCAATTAACAAAGAAGCCACAAATGAACTATTTTCCACAATGCCAAATGACTTTAAAAAGGTTATATCAATGATATAAAGGTGTTATGGGTCTAATGTTGTCAAAGTTGACAACTTGTTGTAGAGGCCCTAGGTGGACTTGCAATCAGTCATGTTATGAGGGACTTCACAAGTGTTTCTACAACACCAACCAAGCATCTTCATTAGGATCCTTCTCATTGATCCTATCAACACCAAACCTTGTCAAAGTGCACACTATGTTTTGTGCCACCAGAGGCTCTACATATTATGACCATATCATGATCATTCATACAAAGAAATAGGGTCCTCCAATGGCCCAATCATTCAGATCACCTTTATTGTCCTCTCAACCAGTGACCCTTCAAAACTGGGTTATCATGCAATCAATGAGTGATCCTTCATTCTCTTGGTCTACCTTTCATCCAAACATATTGGAAATACACAATACAATGATAACAAGTCTTTCACAGTCCCCCTTCCCTCAAGGAACACTAGCAATCATCCCTTCCACATAGCATTTCATTGTTGTATGAGTGGATTGTGCAAGAACAATTAACATTAAACAAGGACCAACTCCTCAACACATCTTGGAAACCATTGAATTCAATAATAAATGAAACCTAACACCAACACTATTCCTTCCATTCACTTCTACCAAGAATAAAGCATTTAATCCATTCAACATTATATATAATCATTAGACAGTTACATTTCCTAACTATGTAGAGGAACAATCACGACCACAATGATCAAAAGTACTTTCACCCTTGCATAAGATATTCCAAACTTCAAGTAAAATGAGCAATATGCTTTATCAAATCATTCATATTCATAGTAACCATTCCAAACTTCAAGTAAAATGAGCAATATGCTATATCAACTCATTCATATTTATAGTAACCATTCAAGGGATAAGTGTCATTGTTTGTGAGGGTATAGTCATGATAAGTGCCTCTCAAACCTCTCCAAACATGTAGGATTGTCTTTAAATACTTTATTGATCTCTTCTAAACATTAACCAAATCAAACCTACATTTGAATCCATACACAATAACCCAAAATGATGGGTTTTGTATCCTTTAATGAATCTCAGTCACTGGTAACACATGGACAATCAAATCATTAGTCTCCAAAGCATTCAATAAGTGAATATGAATGTTTGAAAACTTTCCTCTCATCTTCCCCAACCACTCCTAATTGGTTAGAGGTATTAGTTGAGTGTTTAGACACTAAAACTTCTCATGCAACTCCCAAAATTTCACATACAAAATAAAATTAAATCCATTTATGAATTAAATCTAGTATGCCAGAGGACCAATCCCAACAATTCTTTAACATACTTTATCTGATATGATGAATTGTTAATAAAGGTCTAATATACAATGGTCATGCCAGTAATATCAACAAACAAGAATCCAAACATTTCAAAATAGTGAATCGATATCCTTGAGCACAAGCACCAATAACATCAAATAATGGAGATAAAGCACGGGCTAGGGCACGGCACCAGTAGAATGTAGTCATTTCAGTGAGCATTCATGATCAAATAAAATGCAAAGCATTTGAAATTTGTGGTCGAATATGATGCCAAAGGCTTGAAAGATGTTGCCCATAAAAAATACCAATCAAAGATGAAGAAATCACATACCTTCTCTCACGCTCAGCTTTCACGAAGGAAGATTTGATAGCCAAATCTTTGTTGTACCACACGAAGAACATGCCATTGGTTCAGTTTTGTAAAATTTTTTTTTGTGTTAAATGCATTTAAATAGAACATTAAGCATATTAATAATATGCTTAATCTATTAGTAATTGGAAAATTAAATGCATATAACACCTTTATCAGTTTAGCATGTTATTATAAGATAGTACAGAAGACCTATTATTTGTCAGACAAATCTTCAAATTACAACACACCTAAGTGTCTACATAATTAGACAAAGCTACAAATAGAGGTCTAATTTTGTAGACTGCTAGGTCAAATCTTCCTTCATGCTAGCAGTCTATAGAATTAGACCTTTATTTTAAATGCATTTAACACAATTTTTTTTTTTACAAAATTGAACCAATGGCATGTTTACAACAAAGAAATAGAATGATAATAATGTTCTGGAAATTCTATTCTATTTAATACATGCCAAAGGACCAGTCCCAACAATTCTTATACATACTTTATCTAATATGATGAATTCTTAAACAATTAAGATTGGAGTAGACATAGTTATCACACAGTTTTTTCTGTGACCTATAAGGAAGATTTGGCTAGGTCAAATCTTCCTTCATGCTAGCAGTCTACAAAATTAGACCTTTATTAACAATTCATCATATCGGATAAAGTATGTTTAAGAATTGTTGGGACTGGTCCTTTGGCATGTGTTAAACAGAATATAATTTTTAGCTTATTATTATCATTCTATTTCTTTTTTGTAAACATGCCATTGGTTTAGTTTTGTAATTTTTCTTATGTTAAATGCATTTTTCCAAACCAATTGTTAAACAAGAAAGCAGTAGCAGTGAGGCAGGTTCTTCTTCTGAGGAGATTGATGAAGATCATGCACCTCAAAAACCAATTCATAAGGTACAAATAATGGTTTCTATTTGCTTATATTTTTGGATTGGTAAATCTCCTTAGTTTCATGTCCTTTATTTTGATTACTATGGATGAGATATATATCTTACATTTAACATTCAACTTCTTTACATTTTAGAACATGTATTGTGTTTTCTGAGGATTTTACCAAATCAACTTTTAACATAAACTGAAAACACCAAACTAATTTCTTGCCCTTTAAACTTGACAAAATATTTGCATTTGACCAATAACTACAAGAAAGATAGGCCTAGAAGGGCTGTAGAAGAAGAATGGTGTAAGTTGAATAGATCAGAGTGAATGGGGTGTTGAAACATTGTGAATATACCATGTTAAGATGATACTTGATGTTAGGATCAGGGTGAAAAGCCTAGTTGAGGTTTTGACATGGTGGAGGCACTAGGTGCACTAGGTGGCCTAGGATGGAGATGGTGCTAGGAGGAATTGCCAAGAAATGAGGAAGTGAACTTGTGTAATAGGGTTGTGGAAGTGATTAAAAAAGTTAGCGAACTCTACTTAATCCTTGAGTTGAAGCTAATTCCTTGAGTGGATTCCAAGTTACTTGTTGAATCCTTGAGTTGAGTTGGTCTCCTTAAGGTGATAGTAGAGGGCTCTGCATCAAGATGTATGAAACAAAGAAGAGGAATATTAGTAAAAGATAAAATTCTCTGTAACTATGGTAATCCATTGTCCTGTGGAACAATGAATAGAACAGTGAATCCATATGTGTGTTTGATCATTAACATAAGCATTAGATGTCTTTGTAAGAAGTTTATTCTAACACTATATTATATCTTATTCTAATTAAGATTTTTAATTGGGAAAAATTGTGTTTAATAAAATGGAAGTAGTCTCAATAGCATAGAGATATAAAAAGAAAATAAATTTAGAGTTTAGCCCAATAATTGTGGAATATAGTTTTTGTCATTTCTATACACATTGTTGATTTCATTGCGTTGCACAATGCATATTGCATAGTGCATGAATAATGACTAGATGCAAATAGTTTTTAAATTTTCAATTACAATCTACTTTGTACAAAGTCAACCTACAAACTAAGTACAAACTTCTGAGAAATTTGACATATCTAATGACTCTTGCTACTGTGAAGATAGCTACAAGAGGTTGTAGAGATTGATGATGAAGCTCTTGGGTCAAAGTCTCTCTTAAGTCTTTCAGCCATATCACTATCCTTTGAGTGCAAGTGGTAGTATTAATTAGGTTGAACCTTTCATTTTATAGAAAGCTTATGTTCTTTACAAATGAGTTAGAATGCTTCTATGTTCTTGTCACTAGGATTAAAAGGTCTTATTACAATGTTCTTTGTTGTGGGGTAGGAGGTCAATCTTCATTGTCTTCATTGTGGGGGACAATGAAGATTTGTCTGCTTCTTTAGTATCTTATAATAACATGCTAAACTGATAAATGTGTTATCTACATTTAATCTGCCAATTACTAAGAGATTAAGCATATTATTACTATGCTTAATGTTCCATTTAAATACATTTAACACAAAAAAAAAATTTACAAAACTGAACCAATGGCATGTTTAAAACAAAGGTGTAATATAACTCCCAACAATTCTTAAACATACTTTATCTGATATGATGAATTCTTAAACAATTAAGGTTGGAGTAGATATAGTTATCACACAGTTTTTTGTGTGGTACAAGGAAGATTTGGCTAGGTCAAAACTTCCATCATGATAGTAGTCTACAGAATTAGACCTTTACTAACAATTCATCATATCAGATAAAGTATGTTTGAGAATTGTTGGGACTAGTCCTTTGGCGTGTATTAAACATAATAGAATTTTCATCATATTATTATCATTCTATTTCTTTGTTGTAAACATGCCATTGGTTTGCTAAAATGACTGCATTCTAGTGGTGTCGTGCCCTAGCCCATGATTTATCTCCATTATTTGATGTTATTGGTGCTTGTGCATGACATGTTTACAACAAAGAAATAGAATGATAATAATATGCTAAAAATTCTATTCTATTTAATACATGCCAAAGGACAAGTCCCAACAATTCTTAAACATACTTTATCAGATATGATGAATTCTTAAACAATTAAGGTTGGAGTAGACATACTTATCACATAGTTTTTTGTGTGATACAAGGAAGATTTGGCTAGATCAAATCTTCCTTCATGCTAGTAGTCTATAGAATTACACCTTTATTAAAAATTCATCATATTAGATAAAGTATGTTTAAGAATTGTTGGGACTGGTCCTTTGACATGTATTAAACATAAGGGTAAAAGCAAAAAGTTGGGTGCCAATTCTGTGGAAGTCCGCGGCTTGAAAATTTGCACCGCTTGAAACGGGCACCCGTTTTTTAAAAACGGGTGCCCGTTTTAGGCTCGGACATCCGATCTGAAATTCAAAAGCGGGTAACCGTTTTTCCAGAAACGGGCACCCGTTTTTGTTTAAAACGGGTACCCGTTTCTAAAAAAAAATTTTAATTTTTTTTTTAATTTAAAATGTTTTTTTAAACACATATTTTTAAATTTATGAAACAGGTGCCCATTTTTTGAATTTAAATAACGGGTGCCCGTTTCTTAAAATATGCATGCGGGAGTTTTCACTCTGCCTCAGTTTTTGGTTTGGGATAGGTTTGGTGAGACCAAGCCTATGTCTTAGCCTCCAAAATTTTGGCTAAAGCATTGGAATAAAAATTTTAAGGCTTACCGTAATTTTTTGAAGCCCTTCTGGATTGATTTTTTTGACAAAATAAAAACTCATTAAAGATCTCACTATCATGATTCTAAAAATATAAATTTCATAATAATATGGTTATTTTTACTATTTTTACATTATTTATTAGTTGATAGTGGTACATAAACGTAAAATAGTGAGACTCACTAAAATTTTAATAACTTTTTAATTTTTAAGTATTTTTAAAAATAAATTATATGTCATCAATCTAGATTCAATTCTTTTGAATTAAAAAAAAATAAATTTTGAAAAAAAGAAAAATTATATTAAATTATGGTGGCCGTACACGAGAGGTTTGAAAAATAAGCTTTATTGTTAATTAAAAATTAATAAAAAATAATTTACAAAACAAAAAAATAAGAAAAAATATTCTCATCAATATTCTATGTCTTAGGTATCTTCCCTAAAAAGGATTTTAAAAAATTTATTTATTTGTGTCAAAATATGGTGGCCGTACACGGATGTGGTATGGTCCTGAAACAGGCATTTTGAAAAAGTGGTTTTCAAATATGCCTATCAAAATATAATTTATACCATGTGGGTATTAAAATAAATTATATATTTGAAAAGTAGACTCCAAGTACTACAATTTCTATTAGTGAATTTTTTTGAGATTCAATCTCTAAGTGCCTCAAATTTTGAGATCAATTCAGATAAATTTTGAAAAATAGGAAAAACACTTCCACTTTTTGCAAAAAATTGGCACCCAACTTCTTGCAGCCACCCATAATAGAATTTTCAGCATATTATTATCATTTTATTTCTTTGTTGTAAACATGTCATTGGTTCAGTTTTATAATTTTTCTTGTGTTAAATGCATTTTTCCAAACCAATTGTTAAACAAGAAAGTAGTAGCAGTGAGGAGGGGTCTTCTTCTAAGGAGATTGATGAAGATCGTGCACCTCAAAAACCAATTCATAAGGTACTAATCATTTTTCTATTCACTTATATTTTTGGATTGATAAATCTCCTTAGTTTCATGTCCTTTCTTTTGATTACTATGGATGAGATATATATCTTACATTTAAAATTCAACTTCTTTACATTTTAGAACATGTAGCGTGTTTTCTAAGGATTTTACCAAATCAAATTTTAACATAAACTAAAAACACCTTGTGTGTGTGAAAATTGTACCTGATCTGTAGACACAACACTTCAATAAAACATTAGAGGTTAGCAAAAATCAAAATTGTGCAAAATTAAAATCTAATTTAACCAAGTGATTTACTGCCTTCTAGTAGGTGCAAGATTAATGTTCTTAGATTGTTATCGAGATCAGTGACCTAGATGACACCTTAACGAAGGATTTGAATGCAATTGATCTAGATATGAATTGAATGCAATTAATCTATTTTTTTGGTATTTTCTATGCAATAATATGATGAAAACTGATATGAAATTATGCTAGAATGAAATTGATCTATGAATATGCAAAGTAAGCTAACAATGATATGAAAATGAATCTAAATGAATGTAAAAACAAGATTGATCTCACAAAGGTGTCGATTCACAAGAGCTTTGATTTTCCCAATTCCAATTCTCCAGCATGATTATGCAAATTTGTGGATTTTGAGAGATGAATTATGAAGAGCTGAGCCTTGTTTTTATAGAAATTCAGGGCTTTGGAGGTGCATGGAAGAAAGCCATAAATCACTCAGATTAACTCAGCTTGATTTTTGAGTTATCTGATAATAAAGATAATTTAATTCACAAAAACATGCAAAAGCTAAGTTTTAACTCAAAATAGAGTTTAGCTTTAATTGATAATTGATAGTTGTCTGCTTTTATGATTGTGCATGTTTTATTTATGAATTAATTTAATAAATAAAGTGATTTATGCTCAACTTAACTGATTTTTGAAAATAAATAATTGATTTATGGGTTAATCAATTATTTAATCAAACTTTTATTAAAAACTATAGTATTAAATAATGACAATTTGCTTTACTTAATTAAATAAGAATTTAATCAATTATTCATAAGATATTAGATTTATTGTCAAAATTAAATAATACAATTAATAATAGATAGAATTAAATTTAATTACATAATTAAGTGGCAAGATATTAAATCTAATTAATTAAATATGAAAATATTCAATTAATCAAACTTAGGATAAATGTGATTTATTGCCAAATAATCATTAAATTAAAGATAATTAAGATAATTAGGAATATTGCTAGGAATATTCCCCGATGCAGAATTTAAGATAATCAATTAGGATTCGATGATGTTTAGATGTGCCTTAGGTTAGGACTTCTATGTCGATTTCATTCGAATTGTTGATATAGAAGATTAATGAACTTATAGCCCATTTTTGGGGTATTACATTTTGCCCCTCATTGAATTACTGTGTGAAGCGCAGTGGTTCAAAGAAAGTCTGTGTTTGATAAAGATATGAAACTGATGTTTGAAATTGATAATTGATATGAGACAGAAGCTGATTGATATTGATTTGATATGGAGATAATAGGTCCTGAATGACCAAAGATAATGTTCACTATAACAGAAAATGAACCTATGATTGTGAAAAAAAATGTCAAAATGCCTGATTCCAAACTTTAGGATTGCAAAGCAGTGACTGACCGGTTCTAGACTCGGTTGTCTTACAGAACTAGCAGGTATCACATCCGAACCCTTTAGTTGCCAAAGAACCAAGGAAAGAACACTATGATCCGATGGTTGCAAAAACTGATACAGTTTGCAAGATTAGGAGAATACCAGATTGATATGGATCTTGATGAATCTGATATGCCCCAAGTGATGATAGATTTGCCCCGAGCAATGAGGTCTTTTGATGAATCAATAAATAGACGTGGTTGTTGTCTTGATTACTGAGGAAAGATATGATTTCCATAAAGATATGATTTCAAATTTGATTATAGACTTTGAATGATATGCAATACCATGCCCCCTTTGGGATTAAAATTGAAATCTGACAAGAAAAGTCAGCGTTGATAGTTTAGAAGCATGCTAATTGATTTGAGAAGTGGTTAAACATGTCCAGGAATGTATTCTACATGGTTTAAAGGTCCAAATGACCAAGTTTGACTAGGTGAAACTATGAGTTGACCATAGTTGACCAAGTTGAAATTTTGATAGTTTGATGTAAGATAATCAATTAAGTTGAATTCTAGATTTCTGTGATGATCGAAGTTCGAATATGCAAGCAGTAGACCGTCATGGGCCCAAAATTTTAAATCATGATTTTGACATAATAAATGATCTCAAATTTCGATTTTGATCTCGAAAATGGATTCACAACATCGAAATTAGCTAGGGGTGCAATTTTTGTGAAAAACGGAGCACTTTTGAAAATTAGGTCAAATGCTATATAAAGGCCTGAGGGGTCATTTTCAATTCATTTCAACCATTTGACTTTGGAAATTGTGCAGAGCCCTCTGAGTGAGAAAATGGCAGAACAATGAGATCTGAAGGTTCCTGTGAGTTTGCATCGATTTGAGTGCAGCCGGAGATACCAGAGACCCTGACAGTATGGACATCCGGTAGGTGGACCTCTGTGCCCCTCTAAAAATGCAAATTTTTCATATTCCTAGCATTTTTTAATATTTTCGTACGCGTTTTTCTTTTTTTAATTTTTGCATGTTTGAAAACTCATACGAGTCTCAACCCAGACTCGTACGATACTTCATTTGAATTTACATTGTCATTTCAAGTATACCCAAGTGTCATATGAGAGGGACCCTTGTGTCGTACGACATTTCACCGGGTCCCTCGAAACTCGTATGATCCCAGGCGCAGTGTCGTATGACCATGGAGTGTCGTTTGGTCTACTATGGAGTGTCGTACAACATTTGATGCCAGTCTGGACTGTCGTATGAAAAATAGAGTGTTGAAAATTGACTTTTAGGGCCAAATTTTGACTTTTTTGATGCTTGATGCTGATATCTAACTGGTTGACCTACCTTCTGAAGTACCTGACTATCCAATTTCTGTACTATTAGCCTGTTATTGAACCCAATTTTTGATAGAATGCCCTATTTTTATATGATATAGGTGACATATCTAGATGTACATGTTCGACATTCATACCTGGCTACCCAGAGATTATGTGTCGCACTTCCGGACCCGATGAGGGTTCATCTTGTTGCCTATGGATTCAAGTATTTGATTCATTTACCTGACATTAGGGTAAATCATGGCCTTTTGACTGCCTTGATTGAGTGATTCCATTTGGAGACACAGACGTTTCACTTACCTACTAGAGAGATGACCGTGACTCCAGAGGACGTCTATAGGATACTGCGCATTCCGTTTCATAGTAGTCGGCATCTTGAGTATGTGAGTTCTAGTCAGGGTGGTCTTCATGCCTTTAGGCATCTATTTGGAGATGATACATAGTTGACGGGGTCCATTTCCTGGGAGACCCTTGTATAGTGATATGGTCAGATGCACTGTCTAGAGTGCATTATTGCTGGTATGATCGGGGAGCTTATCATGCCAGGCCGTCAGTAGAATGGCTTTTTGATGGGATGGGCTCTAATGGTAGCACTTCTTATGGCTACACCCACTAAGCTTGCTTGGGGTCAGTGCCTCTTGGCACATATGTTTTCAGAGATGCATGAGATCGTGTATCAGGATTGCAAGAGCTTTGCTTCAGGAGCTCTTGTATCACAGATATGGGCCTGGGAGCATATCCCAGTATTGAGACCAATTTTTTAGACACATCGACAGCCATAGGAGCTAGTGATATATGCATATGCTGGTTATGTCACACGGGTCTAGATGGGTCATACCGAGTACTTCCGGTAATGTCTAGATGACATGACTTTTGTTCATTGGAGGCCATATTTGTAGATAGAGGTCTGGCCCACTACGAGGGAGCAGTATAGTTTTCTTTTTCAGAGTCGAGTACTTATTGGTTGCTCTCCCACTATTCTAGAGAGATTTTTGATTAGCAGAGTGTGGCGTTAGTATGGATGCAGACAGGATACTCCATGAGAGTACACTGCATATGCTCGCATTGTGTGTGAGATCAGGCTCAGATGGACACTGAGGCTCTCCTATTCTTTATGTGCAGAGGAGTACAGTGCCATTATAGGTAGAGATTGGGACTACCAGCCATAGGTTGTCGATGTAGGAGTGACAGACGGATACATTGCGTGGCTTGCAGACCATCCCATTCACAAATTCTTAGATCCTACAGAGTTGATACCCTCCATGGAGGAGGCGATGGATGTTACAGGTGCTCCTATGGTACAGGGCCCGAGACCACAAGCAGTGCATCCTACACTGCCCAGATAGAGAGTGACAGCTCCATTGCAGAGATCATCTGGGCATATGAGGCCTCCTCGTCCTTCTACTTCTCCCATAGGTACATCCATAGGGTCACATAGATGATTCGGGGGTGAGAGGGGTACTTTGGGCAGTATTAGTGTGACAGATGAGGTATTGGCAGGTGAGCAGTTTGCAGGTGGTGATGTAGATCCCACACAGGTAGACACCACTTTTGATTTGGGTGTGGAGGTTAGATGTCATAAGGCACGTAGATCAGAGACCACTAGATAGCAGCTAGAGCAGCTAGCACACGATATAGAGATGCCAGCAGCTGCAGCAGAGCCGACTGTTCCTCTCACTTCAGCAGAGATGATTAGACAACTCAAAGCTTAGGTCAGGGATGCAAAGGTACAGAGTGTCAGATGGGAGGAGAGGTTTCAGGAGGCAGACAGGTAGCACACTGAGCTTCATGCAAAGCTTCGCTCAGATGTTCGGAGACTACAAATAGAGGTGACCCATCAAACCTCATGGGCCTCCTATTATGTGTCTGCATATTATGCTGTTGTTCCTACTGAGCAGAGAGTACCTACATACTTTGAGTACATGGTAGCCTTAGAGGGAGCTAGGGTACCGAGGGTAGAGGTCATACCAGATGCACCACTGACTCCTCCACCAGATACCAAGGAGCATGCTGAGAGTTGATTCCTGTTGCCATGTGTTGATATATTCTATTCTTTTTTATCACTAATATACCATTCTGATTCTGATAGCTTTCCGGAGCTCATTCTTTTGTACATTGTGCCGGTAGTGCACCCCTGACACATTTCAAGATTTTTGATATATATGAGATCAATATTTTGATTGTGACTTTATTTGTACTTGTCATTTTGTGATTTTATGATGATATCATGTGATGTTTATACTATGATTAGTGTAGAATGTATGTATGGATTAATGCAATGCAATGATTTCTTTCATATGTATGGATGTTATGCAAATGTAATTGATTATGAAAAGATGTATGTATGATTTTATGCCTATGCAAGTAATGTAATGTAACAAATGATAATGATATAAGATGTAAATGCAATGATACACATGATATGTTTTTGCAGGTTGATGAAGACAAGTACTCAGTCTTATGTCAAAAGGATGTTTAACCCTAGAGGGTTACTACTTGCGGTTTGATGAAGAGACCTTCGAGTGAGACTCAGCTCTTGTTAGATGTGAAGAATTGATATGAAGAATTGTTTAAGCTTTTAAGTGTTTCCAAACAGTTGTGAGATATGCGAACATGCAAAATGCAAAGAGACATGCGAAATGAAATGCAACCAAAGACCTAGGACCTAGTCATTGATCATATGTCAATTTGTTATCATCATTGAACTTTTAGGGAACTAGATAAATCAATACAATGCCCACTAGCTATGAAACCATAGACATATGAATATCAATTTGTATGTGCAAGAATCAATACAACACTCATTGGTCAACAACCATGGATATATGAATATTGATTTTATTTTCAAAATGTCGGATTAGATATAAGCACCAAGGCACAAACGCAAGGATGACCTGAATATCATGTCCATTTTGATATAGCAATTTGTATAAGCATCAAAACATAAACATCGTGATGACCTGAATACACCTTGCGCGCAAACACATCAAACAGTCAAGAGATCATTCTAAATCCAATGTGAATTACCTGTAGTGACCCTTTATCATTCACATCCTTAGGTAAGATTGTGTTTCACAGTAGGAGAAAGAACTCACTCAAAAAGACAATAGTGAGATCAAACTTCCTTGAATTTTTTGGGTATCAATGGTCGAGGTATGCATGGCCATCTAATTTGAGATAGAGGCTCTTACAGTCGGACACCATTTCAATCCAGAATTTCTAAAGTTGTTAGATTTTCACATACAAGCAGAAGACAAAGAAAAGATTATGCCCCCAGTCATCACTCTCTAAAACTGATAAAGGACATCATCGAAGAGCTCAAAGGGACACAATATGAAAAAATCTCAATGCGAATTAGTAAGCATACAAGGAGATAAAAGCATGTAAAAAAGCATATATCATTTTCAGTGTGATGTTTGATTGCATTGTTGTAGATGCAAAATCCTTTCTGGAGACAAGATTGACTGACTGACTCACATGAAGCTTCAAAGGACTCTGACTGGATATGATACGTCTAAGATATACTAGAGACCATAAGATTTGACATTGATTGCCCCCAAGTTTTAAGCATTGATAGGATACAGACGCTGGAGCTGATTGGTGTACAGACCGACTTATTGAAAACTGGAAATGCAGAAACAAACTAAGAGATATGTACAGACTAAAGCAAAACTGAAAGCTGGGAAAGACCAAGATTGCGCTAATAGATGGAGCATTTTGAAACAAGTGGTGCCCGTTTGCTGGGTTTTCACCATCTTGGCAGAGATTCTATTTTTGCTACCAAGGCGCCTGTTTCCAGGTTTTCACCAAGGCACTTTTTTTTTCTTTTTTTTCTTTTTTTTTGTATTTTTAATTTTTTCAATTTTTTTGTACTTTTGATTTTTTTTTATTTTTTTTTGTGAATCATCAAGTTGCCTATTGCTAGGTTTTCACCAAGATGTTCATTTTTTCAAGACATTTTCCAATTTTAAAGATTTTTTTAGGACATTTTACCATAGACTGAACACCTTAGGCGTAGAATTTCTTCAGATGGAGAATGTTGATTGGTTCTCAGAGCTGTTCTCCTTCAGTCATTGAGAGTTGATAGGCACCAGAGCCAAAAGTAGTAGTGATTACAAAGGGTCCTAGCCAATTGGGTTCGAACTTCCCCTTGCGTTCTCGATGTGATTGATTTTTAGGATTTTCTCTCAAGACCAGATCGCCAACCTGAAATTCTCTGTGTCTGACTTTCTTGTTGTAGCCTCTAGACATTCTCTTCTGATATACTCTGAGATGATCATACGCTGCTTGTCTACGCTTATCTAGTAGTTCTAGTTCTTGTAACCTAGACACTCTGTATTCATCATCAGTTACTAGACCATGCATTCTAATTCTGAGTGATGGGATTTCAACCTCAATAGGTAGTACCGCTTCAGACCCATAAACTAAAGCAAAAGGTGTAGCCCTAGTAGGTGTTTTGATACTTGTTTTGTAGGCCCATAGAGCTAGATTAGTCATGGCATGCCAGTCTCTATCGGTTTTGTTTACTATTCTGTGCAAGATCTTCAATAGATTTTTGTTGGAATCCTCTGCTTGGCCATTCCCTTGTGGATAGTAGATAGAAGACCAATGTTGTGTGATCTTGAACTTGGCACATAGATCATCTCGGTCTTTATTCTTGAATTGCCCACCGTTATCTGTTATTATGGAATGAGGTATCCCATATCTACATATGATATAGTTCAATATGAACATAGATATCTGTTTCCCTGTTGCTTGTGTGAAAGGGACCGCCTCTACCCATTTTGTAAAATAATCTGTGGCTGTGATTATATGGGTATGTCTGTTAGAAGAATGAGGATGAATCATCTCGATAAGATGAAATGCCCATTGATGGAAAGGCCATTGTGTGGTAAAGGGGATTAGATCCCTCCCTGGAGCATGAATTAGGTTACCATGTACTTGACACTTTTGACAATTTTTAGCAAATTTGATAGCCTCTTTCTCCATTTTAGGCCAATAGTACCCAGCCCTAATAAGTTTCTGAGCTAGTGTTAAACCATTTGAGTGTGACCCACAAATACCATCATGGACTTCCTCTAATGCACGTTGAGACTCTTCCCGTTCTAAACATCTAAGTAGCGTACCATCTAGACCTTGTTTGTATAGATCATTACCAATGATGACATATCAAGAGGCATTATGGATAAGGTATCTCTTTTCATAACGGTTGAAGGTATCAAGAATGATTTGGTCTTGGAGATAGGAAAATAGATTTTTATATCAAGATGAATCATGACCAACAATAGTGCAGATCATGTGGGTTTTAGGGGAGTCATATGCAGGATAAGATAGTGCTTCCACCAAGAACTCGTAGTGTAGCTCATGTTCAGGCTGCTGTAATAAAGTAGATAGTGTTTCCATTGCATCGACAACCTTGTTCTCTATTCTATGAATTTGCTCAAATGTGATAGATATGAAATATTTTTTAAGATCATCTACCATTCTCTTGTAAGGAATGAGCTTTTCATCTTTAGTTTGGTACACATCATTGACTTGATGAATAACAAGTTCAGAGTCTCCATGAATGTGTAGCTCTGTTACTCTCCATTCAATTGCTAGTTTCATACCATTCAAGAGGGCTTCATATTCTATAATATTGTTTTTGCAGGGGAACTTTAGTTTGAATGCTTTTGGGATGGAGTATCCTTGAGGAGTTATGAACAATATGCCTACTCTAGATCCATTCTATGTATAGGAGTCATCAAAGAACAATTGCCATTCTCTAGAAGATAGGTGCATAATAGAGGAGTCTGGAAATTCCATTTGCATTGGCGTGTCATCAAACATGGGTGCATCCACTAGTTGATCAGAAATAACTTGACCTTTTATAGCTTTTCTTTCAACATATTCAATATCAAATTCACTTAGAAGCATGACCCATTTAGCCAGTCTACCTGTGAGGGCAGCCTTGCTGAGTAGGTATTTTAGTGGATCAATTTTTGCTACTAGATGCATGGTATGAGCTAACATATAGTGTCTTAGTTTCTATGATGCAAAGATCACATCGAGACAGGCTTTCTCAATCATAGAATAGTTATTTTCATATGCCACCAATGTTCTGCTTATATAATAAATGGCTCTTTCCTTTTTCTCTTCATCATGTTGCGCTAACAATGCCCCTAGTGATGTGGCTATTGCGGAGACATATAAGATCAATGGCTTCCCATGAATAGGAGGCATCAAGATAGGTAGATTTGATAGATACTTCTTGATATGGTTAAAGTTGTTCTCACATTCTTCATTCCATGCAAAGGTCACACCTTTATGTAATGTTTTTGTAAAAGGCTATGATATGTCCGCTAGCTATGATATGAATCTTCTGATAGATTGAACTCTTCCTTGCAACGTCCTCATTTGACTAATATTTGTGGGAGGTTGCATCTCTATTATATCCTTGACTTTAGCTAGATCAAATTCAATGCCCTTCTTTGAAACTATGTATCCTAAGAGCTTTCGGAAAGTGACACCAAAAGCACACTTCTTAGGATTTAGTCGGAGACTAAAATTTTCCATTCTGTCTAGGATCATGCTCAAGTCCTTTAGATGTTCAGTTCTGATCATAGATTTTGCTAATGTGTCATCAACATAATCTTCCATAGTTTGATGCATCATGTCGTGGAAAATAGATGTCATTGCTCTTTGATATGTAGCTCCAGCATTTTTAAGCCCAAATGGCATGACATTCCAGTAGAAGGTTCCCCATGCACATGTGAAAGAAGTTTTCTCTTGGTCCTCTGGAGGAATTTTTATTTGGTTATATCTAGAGAAACCATCCATTAAGGAATACATCTCAAAACCCGCAGTCATGTCCACTATCATATCAATGTTAGGTAGTGGAAAATCATCCTTAGGGCATGCTCTATTCACATCTCAAAAGTCTGTGCACACTTTGATTGAGCCATCTGGTTTAGAAATAGGTACAATATTAGAGATCCACTCTACATAGTCAATAACTCAGATGAATCCAGCATTTAGGAGCTTCTCTAATTCATCTTTTACCAAGAGTGCAACATGAGGATGCATCTTTCTTAATTTTTGCTTGACAGGTTTGACATTTGGAGCGATAGATAAATGATGCATTATGAGATTAGGATCCAATCCTGGCATATCTGAATATTTCCATGCAAAGTTGATCTTCTTCTCTATTAGGAATGTTGTAAATTTTTGCTTCTCTTCTTCTGATAATGATTGTGCTACATGTACCAATTGTGGTTCCTCTGTTGTACCCAAATTGATGGATTGAGTGGGCTCAATTAGAACTGGAGATCTGTCCTGTAAATGACTCAGAAGGACATCAAATATCTCATCCTTAGGCACCTCAAAGAGGTTTTCACCTTTGGATATGACTTTTATTTTTACTTTTGTAGGTTCTGAGACTGCCACAAAGTGGTTTTCACCCTCAGAACTCTTTTTCTTTTTCTTTTTATTCTTGTTTTTTTGACTAAGATATTTGATGTCTGACTCGGTCATGCTGACGCTCGGTTCACTGATGGAAGTAATCATAGGCTCAACTGCATTGAGGTAGCAAGCAAGGGCATAGTCATTCGGGAAGGTATAAATACCATGGCTCAGATTTGTGGAGGTTTGGTCAATAAGTTCTGGATATTTGATAGTCAAAGTAGGGAAAGATTAGGAGATAGTGTTTACGAATATGGATCTATCATCATTGGTCCTAACTTGATGCTTGAGTTAAAAGGTGATACTACAACTTAAGACATCCAATTCATGAATAGGCTCAATGTCATCGGGGGAGTCCAATTCAGCCATAGGTGGATCAGACTCGATAGGTTCATCATTTCGCTCTAGACTTACATTGGTTTGAGGTGCATATTGGTGAATAACATCAACATGTTTCTCTGTGATAAGCTCATCTTCATTTGGTTCTAGAATGGCTCCCCATTCATAGTCATTTGATTCGACTTCTGATTCAGGATCTCTAGGAAATCTTAGAACATGAGTAAAGTCAGGGTGAATACCCCAAGAAGGGTTACCCTCAGATTCTGATTTGTATTCATACTCATGAGAATTTGTCTCAGAATCACTACCACTTCCCTCTTCTTGATTTTTTTTGAGATTAGCTGGTTCTTGTTGTAATACCCCAAAATTGGCACCTATTTAATTTCATCAATTTTGGTGCATTATCTCAATTTTACATCACCAAAGTCCTAGTTCCCTAGGCAATTTTCTCTCTCATATCTGACTTAATTTGACTTGATGTCAATTGCAAAGACCATAAATTGCAATAATCAAACACTAAAATTAATTCCTAAGTCTCTTTGACTTTATTAGCTAAATTATCTCTATGATACATTAATTTAATTGTAAAGTCCTATGTGCTTTAAATTAAATTAAATCAAACCACCCCCTTTGGCTAATATACATAAAAAAGGAATTAATAATTACTTGATATTCGAATGGACACACTTTTTTGAATTGATAATTCTTGATATTCGAAAGGTCACCTGTGTGGCATTTTCCATTCTTTTTATTAAGTAATTCATTGTATTTTTGTCTCAATTGGGAATGAAGGGTCAGGAGTTTCGAATCAAGAAACTCTTCCTCCTCCTCTTGGCTCTTCTATTTATTTGAACCTCTTTTTCTCATTCAAGAGGGCAATTTTTGAGAGCATCCTTACTATAGCATTTTTTTTAGTCTCATATCTCATTATTTTCAAAGCTCTTTTATTGCATTATCTAGTTTAATTTCTCATATTAGTGTAATTGCATTTCACATTTAGATTAAATTTTCTTACTTGTTCTTAGTCTAATATCATCTTTATTTCAAAATCAAATAAAAATCTGCATTTCATCTTTACTTTCAAGCATCCTTTTTAGATTAATTGCATCTCATTTTAGTTTAATTTCAATTAGATTTCTCATTTTCATGCTTTTGAAAATCCTCCATTGTTGAATTGGTCTCCCGGCTGTTGGCTCTTGTTCTGAAAGTATTCAAACACCCCATTCACATAGGAGGCAACAGGTCGCCTCACCATGGAATTTGGATTGAGTTCTTCATACTCTCTCCCAAATTATATCAAGTGAATAATGACCATGTTGTTTTGTGCCTAATTTAGAGGTCACATTCAGTCACATACATTTTGGCGCCCACCGTGGGGCAGAAAAGATCAATTTCTGGCTTCATTCTTTATTGGTTTTTCAATTTTAATGTTGCTTTCAGGCCTTGTACGGCTATTTACAGTCTGAAAACTTTGTAATATAGTAATGTATGGATAGAATGATTAATCCTCTTTCTCATGCTTTTGGTTTGGTTCATTTTTATAAAGAAATGAATAAGTTATGATCATTTTGGTGAAAGTGGGTATTTGCAGATTTGAGATTCTCTGAATACAGTCAGATTGAAATGTTTGGTACAGACAAATTATGAAGAATCAGGAGCTATAATAATATTTATTGGAAAGATACATAAATTATCTTTCATTTCCTTTTGGTTTTAGTTATTTTTATGCAGATTTGTGAAAGTTATGGGCATTTGAGTGAAAACTGGTTTTTAACAATCTGTATTGGAGTTGCAGGCAATGATTTATTCTTAGAAAATGATTTATGAATGAGAAAAATAAATGGCTTACATATTTGGAAACTAGATTCATTAATAGTTACTGTGAAATTTTTTTGGTTTCATTTGGATTATTTTTAAGAAAGATATGTGATTCCCTAGGCAGGGTTTGGTGTTTTAAATCTGATTTATGACAGAAAAATTGCAGTCTAAAAAGGTTATTGGTTGAGGTACTAAATGAAATCATAAGACCTTGTAACTTTGGGAAATGATAGTTCTTGGTGTGAGCTAAAAACTTCATTCTTTCCAGAAATTTTAATATTATGATTTTATGGGTCAAATAAATCAATCTTTAAAGACTGTCTTGAAGACAACAATGTTACATATCTTACGATTTGTCATTGATTTGTCTTGATTCTATACTTTCGGATGTGTGCTAAATGCTGGATTGCAGATCTTTGGACCTAAGGTGAGTTCTTAAAATCTCTAAAACATTTAGACTTTGGATTAAAATTAATCTTTCATGTGTTTGGCTTGAGTGTTTACATGCTTTCATAGAACATATTTCAATTGATGCTCTTAATGGGAAATGAATGAACATAGATTTTCTTTCATACAAGTTTATGTAAGTGAATGTTTGTGTTTAAACCATAAGTAATTCTTGGTTTCAAATATCAAAACATCTCATTGAGTAATTGAGGGCATGGATTCATTCCTAGTTTACATGAAGAGTTAAATGCACCACTTTGTGGACTCACTTCATGTTTACTTGGAAAGTTAAATATTCCATGATTCAAACCCTCTTGCACTTATGAGTAGTATTGATTAGCAGTCTTAGATTACTTGTGATTGATCTAGATTGCTATCTTGGGTTATTGGACTCGCTAATCCGTCAGCCCCTCATTTCCGCCCTGTGGTTGCAATCCCAGCGCCACATTAAAGGGGAGGGGTCTATAGGAAAGAAGCGTTAATTGTTCCACTTGGCAACCCTTTTGTGCTTTTTGGAACTCACTTGTTTTCTAGGGTGTGGACTCACTTTGAGTTTGTGTGAGGAGTTAAATGCACCACTTTGTGGACTCACCTCATATTTACTTGAAGGGTTAAATGCACCACCTTTAGTGCTTTTCAATACTTTTTGATAGAGAATTACTTACTTTTCATTTTTTTAGAAGGCCTGCTTGGGGATTTCATCACCTCAAGGGATGACCTTAACTCCCGTGTTCCGGCGGAGTATAAATATCGGGAGGTGAATCCAAAGACACCTCTCTTGGGAATGAGTTAGATTTCACTCTTGGCTAAGCCTCAAAGAACTTTATACCTTTGAGAAGTGAAGGAGGAGATTTGGGTTACCGTCTCCCCCCGGCTGTGTGATTTCTAATTCTTCTCATCTATGGATTTGTGCCTCACGTACCTTGCGTATATCGAGGACTCCTTTTAGAAAATCCATGTATATCCTTGTAGACAACTTGCTAGGATGTTGTTGTGTTTTAAGTGTCTGCTAAAACATTCTCAAGAACATACACAAGTAGAGTCCTTAGGGAGTAGAAATACTAAGTCACTATTCTTGTTCGTGCGCAAGGTTGCTTTGTCCCTTGCCCATTGCTTGAAGACTGTTTGCTTAAACTCCTTGATTGCTGTCTTATGTGCTTGATCAATGACATAAATCTGATCTACCTTTTCGTCTGTGATCTATTTTTCTATTTTCCTGTCGTTCACCGTCAGAAACTAGTTGTCTTGAGTTAGGAATCGATCGATCTTTGCTTTGACTCGTATTGTCTCTCATTAGTCTACCTTATCTCATTGTGCTCTTGTACCTTGCGTTGCGATTGTCTTATCTCGGCTGTTCTAGCCATCTTTTTTTGACAATTCATACCAGGTTCATCTTGCATCTTGGCTATTCTAGCCATTTATCTCCTTTTCGTTATCTTAGAGACAGAGTCTAGCTTTATCCTGAATCTTTGCTCATTACATCTTCGTTTATGACTGTCATGACTCGAAGTGGCAAGACTTATCCCATTCAGAATGCTGATCAAGATCAAAGTAAACCTCATAATCAAGACATAGGAAATCTCACATTCTTCATCATTCCAAGAGTATTACAATCCATTGTTTCAGATACAGTCTGACTTACTATTTCAAGAATATTATAACCCATTGTTTGAAGACCAGCAAGACTCTGAAGGGTCACTTTCTAAAATTAAACCTATTGATCCTTTTGAACCTATCAACTCTTTCACGATCTCTCATAATACTACCAACAAGATGGGAGATCCAAAACCTTCAAAGTTGGTTTTCAATCTCAGCTCTAACATGCCAAAACCTTCAAAGTTGGTTTTCAATCTCAGCTCTAACATGCCAAAACTCTCAAAGTCTGTCTTTAATCTTATCTCTAGCATGCAAATAGTCAATGCCACTGAGAAGGCTATGACAGAAGCTCAACCGCCTTCCCGATTTGCTAGAAACAAACCTTGGATCTCTCACTGTGACATGATCATTTCTCCAGGGAGCAAGGATACTCCTAAACCCAAAACTCCCTTTGTCTTGCGAGGCCCTGTGTCTCCCTCTTATAACTCCACAAAATCTCCAGCTTGTGCGAATGCTATCCCTCGATCTCATGCAAAGATTATTCTCAAAGGTCCCGAACCTTTGACATCTAGACTAAAAATATCTATGGATAAAGCCCTCACTGAGGAAAATGTCCCCAAAGATCTCAATCTCAATCAGTTCCAATCTATGGTGGGTCATTTAACTTCACCTCACTATTTGTGCTTTTCCAAAGAAGATGATCATTCCTTAAGCCATCTGCATGATTCTCCCCTGCACACTGAAGTTATGATAGGCCCCAAGAGTATCCCCCACATCCTCATTGACAATAGTGCTAGCCAAAATACTTGCTCTGCTAAGATGCTTACCTAAACAACAGACAGCTTTGTTCCTGCCAATAGAGAATCCATTGAGTTCTATGATGCTAAGCTTAAAGAAATAGAAAATACCTTGAAGATCAAAGATATTGGCATGAGGGAATATTAGATTGAGTCCATTTTGTCTTTGACATCTCTCCCTCCATCTCCACATTCTTGTGAGGAACCTTCTAAAGATGGATTTGGTATTGGCTATCAGAGCTATGAGCTTGACCAACCTAGTTGTAGCTTGCACTCACATGCAGATTTAGATGATGAAGAAACATAGATTCAGCCTATGACACATGAGAGACCCTTGAATGATCAAAATTCTGATTCAGACTACCAGAAAGAGTCTTATCTACCTTCTCAAGTGCTTCAGGAACATGATTTTGGTCCTCACCAGGAGGATTTTATACATTTTACTGAACAGATTTCTATTACTGCAGCTACTACTGAATATGTCACTGCCTTTAATGGCACACATACTGATTGGGAGCAACTGTTGGATGCTTCCCTTATCTTTGGTATGCCTCAAGGTATGCCTATTCTAGATTGTTCTACCACTTCTACTATTGAACAAAATCCTACTACTGCTGATTCCAATGATACACATACTGATTGGGAGCAACTGCTGGATGCTTCCCTTATCTTGGGTATGCCCTGGGGTATGCCTACTCTAGATTGTTCCACCACTTCTGCTATTGAATAGACTCCTACTATTGCCAACTCCAATGGCACACATACTGATTGGGAACAACTGTTGGATGCTTCTCTTCTCTTGGGTATGCCTCAAGGTATGCCTATTCCAGATTACTCTGCTGCGCCTACTACTGAACAAGATCCTACTGTTGAAGAAACATTTCCTTTGATAGATGATAGTGATGAAGAAAATATGCCTCTGACTATGTCTCTAGTTGAATGGGACTCCATATAAGATGCTACTACAGAAATACCAGTTGATGCTATGCATTTATATGCTAGTCTTAACAACTCAGAAAGAGGAGAAAGTTATGATCCTCCAGATCAAGCTATTGATGACAATCCTTTCCACCCTCCTATGGAGATCATTCCTATGGCTCCTAGGCCATCTACTCCAAGCTATACTCCTACTACTCCAGAAAATCATGGGTATGTAAGACCCCATTCTGTTACAGCTTCAGGGAATATTGGAAGATCCAAAATTGAAATGGTTCCTATTCGTGCACTCTTACCACCTGAAAGGGGACCTAACTCTTGGAATAGACCATCTTGGTTAGGCTCACATAATATTCCTCCAAACTTATCTGACTCTTCTAAGATGACTCACAATCAACAATGCTTTATGGAAGATTACTTTTTTGATCTATCTGATGCATTCATGAATGATGAGGATGATACTGATATATTTGCACTTGAGCCCATCCCATTGACTTTTCTTCCCCCTTCATCTCCCAGAAAAGTGGCTCATCCACTTCCATTTCCACCTCTCCACCTGAACCAGTCGTATAAGCCTCTTTCATCCATCATTCCTGAGTCTTTTGGAAGTAACTTGGATGTGCAACATAAAAATAAAAATAATGAGAATCCACTTATATCTCAAGGTCACCATGTCCCATCTAATCGACATGTGACTATGAAGAAAGGAAAGAAACAAAGGTGTTCAAAAGACCGCAAACGTCCTCAAAAAGAAGAAGACAATCAAAAGCCAGAAAATAAAATAAAAAATGGATCTCGAAATCCATTCTATAGGCATTTTCATCAAAAGCACCTCAAAGTAAAGAAGAAAAAATTCAAAAGCTACGTGGATTCCAAAGAAAGAAAAAATCAAAGTTGTCATTCGAGCTTCCAAAATTCTCATGCTTCCCTCCATTCCATCACCCTTGCCTCTCATACTTTACACTCTTCACTCCATCTTGCCTTTTCCCAAAGTGTGTATCAGTATCTCCTCATTACTAATGACATGACTAAGAGAAATCTAGAATGTACTCTCCCTAAGTGTTTAGAGCGTGGGAAATCTGACAAAGAGTTAAGGTGTGTCCATGAGGATATTTGTGGGTCTCACTTAAGTGGTCTTTCCTTGACTATGGATCTCTTGACTGTTGGACACTACTGGTTGGTTCTCTTGTTACTGCTACAACATCTGGTTCTGATTCTGCAAGTTCTCAACTGGCTACTACTACAAAATACTGTGTTCTCAGATATTCCTACTGAAGGAGAGAAACTCAAAGAGCCCATCAACACTCTTCATCTAAGAAGTTCTATAGCTGACATTCTCAGTGTGCTCATGTACATATTTATTGATCCTGAAAAAATCCTAAAAATTGATATATTGCAAAAAATCCTAAAAATTGCAAAATGTCCTGAAAAAATGATCATCTTAGTGAAAACCTGGCAAACAGGCGCTTTGATGTATCTATTATCCTGGTGAAAACCTGGTAAACAGGCGCCTTGATAATACAAAAAAAATAGAAAATTTCAAAAAATACAAAAAAAAAATTGAAAATGTGAAAAATACAAAAAAAATGAAAAATTTCAAAAATACAAAAAAAAAATGAAAAGATCAAAAAATACAAAAAAATGAGATATTCAAAAAAATACAAAAAAAGCAAAAAAAGAGAAAAGTACAAAAAAATTGAACAAGAGAAAAATGTGCCATTGATGAAAACCTGGTAAACAGGCGTCATGGTAGCAAAAATAGAATCTCTGCCAAGATGGTGAAAACCTAGTAAATAGGCGCCTCTTGTTTTCCTGAAGTAACATCTCATCTCAGCGTCGCTTGGCTCTTAGTTTCTTGCTTTCGTTTCCTTCCTTTCCTGCTTTAGTTTGTTTTCCCGCTTTCCTGCTTTAGTTTGTTTCCTGCTTTGGTTTGTTAGCTCATGCCTTTCTTTCAGTGTCTTTGAGTTTTCCTCGACTCTTCATGGATTGGAACTGGTTCACATTTGGGGGCACCTGCCTGGTCTAGGGGGCATTGTCCTATCACTTTCGGAAACTCTTTTGAGCATTGGTCGCCAGTGGTTCTCACTATGCCTGCCTGCGGATACCTAGCTTTCGTTCGATCTCTCTTCTTTAGGATTTCTCCCTTTTATCAATCACCAGTGATTTTCATTACGTCTGCCTACTGTCATTATCTCATTGAGACTTTGAATGTTATCTTTTCGAATTGTCTTCAATCCACTTGAACACGAACTTGAACTGAAACTAAAACTAAATGTGTGTTCCTTTGAGACATGTTGAGCTTTGTTTTCTTTGAGTGCTTGTTTGTTTGCTTTGCTTTTTTTTCTTTCTGTTTGTTGGTTTAGTTCCAATGATCCAAAGAATTCATTTAAGAGGGGTGTCTGTCTGTAAGAGCCTCTATCTTGTATTGGATGGCCATGCGTACCTCGACTCCTTTTATATGGATGCTTTAGTGAGGTTGGTTCTTCTCCTTGTCTTTTGAGTGACTTCTTTTTGCTACTGATGAAATTGTAAATGCTTGCCCTGTTGAGTGAACGTAAGGGTCACTGCAAGCAATCTTTGGCAAAAGAAGGAACTCCTACGTGCTTGGTGTGTTTGTTCACAAGAGACATTCAGGTCATTCTAGCATTTATGCTCCAATGCTTATGTTAACTTGCTAGATTAAAAGGAATAGGTGTTCAGGTCATTCTAGCTTCTTGTACCTTAATGCTTACACCTCATTCCGACAAATTTAAGACTTATGTCATATTCATATTCTCATGTTGGGGAGAATTGTATGGCATCTTGCGATTGTCCTGTGCTTAAACGAACTCAATGATGATAAATACGATGAGTCCAACAGCCGAGTCCGGAGGATTGCATTTGTTCATCCTAGGCCTGCATTTAGACTTGCATCTTTCATTCTAGGATTGCATTTGGAGTGCTTTCTTGTTGCTCTCTTGATTGCTTTCTTTTGGATCTGCTCATCAAAGGTTCTCATCTTTTGTCCCAGTCTCATCTTGGCTGCATCCTTTTTCGGGATCGAAATTGAAATCTGACATCTCTAAGTGGCTCAAAATTGCGTTTTACATATTGGACTCCTTCTGGATCAGATGCTTGTGCAGTCAGCCTTCTAGTGTCATCTTCCTGCCAGATCCTCATCTTTGCATCATGTTCTCAAATCTTTGCTTCTTTTCATCAAGTCAACCATGGTCAACTATGGTCAAACTTGGTCAACAGGACCTCTGCTTTGCTCCGATTCACTTCTGTAGCTTCGCGAATCTAGTCTAATTGCTTTTGCTCTGCAATCTCTTGTTGTTTATCATCCTTCTGACATGTCATCTTTCGATTTTGCTCCCGAGGGGGCAGGCTGATTACATCATTTGAATCTTGTCGAATCTATTCTTGAATCAGTCTGATTTGAATCATCAGTTCTCATCGCTAGGGGCATCTTGGTGCCTCGCATCTTTTTATCTTATCATCTATCTCTTAGGTATCTGAGAAATCTAACTCGGATCCTCGAGGATCACTCTTCATTCTGGAGATGGTTCTTGAAATCTTTTGGGTATTGGGGCAATCTAACCCTGATTCCTGGGAGTCAATCTTCATTCTGGAGATGACTCTTGAAATCTCTTTTAGACCGTTATCTGGGCAATCTAACCTGGGTCTCAAAGGGTTGAGCTTTGTATTGGGGAAATCTAACCCTGATTCTGGAGACAGTCCTAATCTGCATCTAAATCTCACTCTGGGGCATTAGGGCAATCTAACCCTGATTCGGAGATAGTCCTAAATCTGCATCTTCATCAATTGGTATTGGGGCAATCTAACCCCGATTCCGGTTCTCTTCTAAGACCGTTGTCTTCGCAATCTAACTTAGACTTCGGAAATTCTCATCATCTGTCACTTCAGACTATTCTTTGAATCAACGCGTTGTTTGCACATCAATTCAAAGAGGGGCAAATGTAATACCCCAAAATTGGCACCTATTTAATTTCATCAATTTTGGTGCATTATCTCGATTTTACATCACCAAAGTCCTAGTTCCCTAGGCAATTTTCTCTCTCATATCTGACTTAATTTGACTTGATGTCAATTGCAAAGTCCATAAATTGCAATAATCAAACACTAAAATTAATTCCTAAGTCTCTTTGACTTTATTAGCTAAATTATCTCTATGATACATTAATTTAATTGTAAAGTCCTATGTGCTTTAAATTAAATTAAATCAAACCACCCCCTTTGGCTAATATACATAAAAAAGGAATTAATAATTACTTGATATTCGAATGGACACACTTTTTTGAATTGGTAATTCTTGATATTCGAAAGGTCACCTGTGTGGCATTTTCCATTCTTTTTATTAAGTAATTCATTGTATTTTTGTCTCAATTGGGAATGAAGGGTCAGGAGTTTCGAATCAAGAAACTCTTCCTCCTCCTCTTGGCTCTTCTATTTATTTGAACCTCTTTTTCTCATTCAAGAGGGCAATTTTTGAGAGCATCCTTACTATAGCATTTTTTTTAGTCTCATATCTCATTATTTTCAAAGCTCTTTTATTGCATTATCTAGTTTAATTTCTCATATTAGTGTAATTGCATTTCACATTTAGATTAAATTTTCTTACTTGTTCTTAGTCTAATATCATCTTTATTTCAAAATCAAATAAAAATCTGCATTTCATCTTTACTTTCAAGCATCCTTTTTAGATTAATTGCATCTCATTTTAGTTTAATTTCAATTAGATTGCTCATTTTCATGCTTTTGAAAATCCTCCATTGTTGAATTGGTCTCCCGGCTGTTGGCTCTCGTTCTGAGAGTATTCAAACACCCCATTCACATAGGAGGCAACAGGTCACCTCACCATGGAATTTGGATTGAGTTCTTCATACTCTCTCCCAAATTCTATCAAGTGAATAATGACCATGTTGTGTTGTGCCTGATTTAGAGGTCACATTCAGTCACATACACTTGTGTTGCAACTATCTCTTGATTGATAGTAGGTTCTTGTGTTTCTACTACATTAATTCTTTTGATAGGATCATCTTTATCATCAAGAATGTCTTTGATCTCTTTAGGAAATTTTTCATAGGGGATGAGTTCTGAACTATCTGAATCACTATCAGATGGTTCTGTTTCTTCTTTCTTAAGAAGAGGTTCCCCTGGTGTGATCTACTCTATGACATGAGAGCAATTACCTTTGAGGTGATAGGGTTTCTTTTTAAAGCCTAAGCCAACTTTGTTTTTAGTTTCTCTACCAGTATGTGGGAGAGGTACCACAAGACCTTTTCCTCTGATTCCTAGAGGTCCTTTACCTGAATATCCCATCTTAGCTATTAATTTATCTCCTAGACCATATGACTTGGAAGGGAGTTTGGAGACTATAGAGTCACCAGTTTGTACAACTTGAGATTCAGGTTCATCTTTGTATAGCCATGATAGCACAGCCTCATCCTCTTCAAATTCTTGCTTGGATACTTGTTCTGCTACAAAATTCTTTTTATATGCTTCAAGAGGTGCTTTAGAGTCTGGTTTGGATTGTTTCAAAGATTTCCCATAAGACTTAGGCGAGATAGGGAGAGATGTCAAAGATAAGACTGTCTCGATAGTATATTCTCCCATACTATTTTCTTTGATATTAACCTCTTTTGCAAGATCTTCCATTTTAGATGTGGATGCTTCTTTAGTTGGTTCAATAGAAGATTCTCTATTATTAGGTACAAGCTTATCTACACTTTCCTTCAAGGTGTTGCAAGTTGTATTCAGATCTGCAGGGATAGTAACCTCTACTCCTTCATAAGGAAACTTCAAACATTGATGGTATGTAGAAGGAATAGCTTGCATTTCATGTATCCATGGTCTCCCTAGAAGGACATTGTAGGCCAAAGGTAGATCAAGCACTTGACAAATGGTATCTTTGATAATTGTACCCACTCTGATAGGTAAGACAATGGTGCCTTTAGAAGATATTTCTTGTTCATCATAGGCCTTGATAGTTATTTTCTTTCTAGGATCAATAGCCAATTTTGAAAATCCCAATTGTGTGATCAAGCTGTAAGAACAAATGTTTAGGCCAGTGCCTCCATCTATCAACACACCTTTGACTCTATGGTTCTAGATCAAGACTTCTATATGCAGAGGCTGATTATGTGGGTGACTCAAGGAGTTGTCATCTTCCTCTGAAAAGGAGATATATTGTGGAGATGTAAGATGTCCAACCATAGTCTGGAACCTATCTAAATCAAGGTCATTAGGAACATTGGAACTGAGCAAAGCTTTATCGAGAATGGCTCTATGAGTGGGAGATATTTGGCAACTCAAACATGGAGATTTTCACATTAGTGTGTTGGAGTTGTTGAACAATGCTATAAGATGTAGGCCTTGTATCCTTTGGATTGGAATATTTGGAAGCAGCCTTCTCTTTAGAAGCAGATGAAAGATTGAAGGGCACCTTAGGGACATTTGATGAATCTGGGATTTGTCCTTTTAGATGCATTGGAGCCTATGATTGAGTAACTACGTTAGCTAAGGAATGATCTCTATCTCTTCGTACAATTGTGATGACATTGCAACTTTCAGAGAGACATGGTTCAACCATATTGATGACAACATTATTTCCAGGGTAGGCATAGTTGACTTTTGCCCCCATATTAGGCTAAGAAGTTGAAACTTCTTGACCATGTTTTGGAAATAGTTTTGTGAATGTTGTATGATCATTTTTGCTCATGGGATTGTTAATTGTGATGTCTCCACTATCGATCAGATCTTGAATGGTATGCTTCAAGTGATAGCAACTACTAGTTTTGTGACCTTTACTCCGATGGAAATCACATAATTCATTTTCCTTCCACCATATCGGTTTGGGGTCCTAAGCATTCGGTCAGATTGGTGGTAAAGAGATGATGTTATCAACCAGTAGAGTTTTCATAGCTGATTCTAAAGACTCTCCTAGAGGAGTAAATTTTTTATGTTTATCCCATTTTTTGAATTCTAGCTTCCTTTGAGATGGTTGAGAAGACTTTTGCTTAGAAGCTTTAATGGCTTGAGTACCAAGAGTGAGATTGTAGGCTAGTGCCTTTGATGGGGCACAAATAGTGTCAACAACACCATCTGCGATGATGCCTTTATTCTTGTTCCAATTTTTGTTCTTGTCTTTAGAACTGGATCCTAATTCATACTTGTCTTTTTGAAGTGTGATTTCTCCTTTTTTCACAAGCACTTTTTCAATTTTGATAGCATTATCCACCATCTTATCAAAAGATGTATGATCTTGCATTTGTAAAGGATAATTGATTTCTAGAACAAGGTTGTTGATGAAGATTTCCAATTTTTCTATTTTTGGAATAGATCTGGCATATAGAGAGAACTTCTTCCTCCATCTCTTGAGAAATGTTAGGAATGGTTCCCCTGGATATTGCTTGAGATTACAGATATCGATCATGGTGACCAGGTGTTGAATATTGTAGGAGTATTGTTGATAAAACAATTTGATCAACTCCTCAAAAGTTTTGATAGTAGAAGGCAGTCTAGAGAACCAATGGATGGCTACTCCCCCTAGAGATCAAGGGAAGAGACGCATCAGATGGGTTGGTTCATGCATGAACTCCATTGATTGTGTACATAATTCTCTGACATGATCTTGAGGATTGGAGTGTCCATCATACTTGTCATACTTTGGCATCTCCACTCTTTTTGGAAATGGTGGCATATACAAGTCTTTGTCAAATGGAAAAGGGCATAGATCTTCCATGGAGAACTCTTTGGGTTCCTTTTCTTTCTCAAGGCTATTAAATTTGACTTGTAAAGCATGTATCTATTTCGTCATAGCTGTGAGTGGATTCTCTTCCTCATGTGTAATGATGTCTTCAACATTAAACTTGGGAGGAAGTTTAGCTCCTTGATGAGCTAATTGTAAAAAGTATGCTTCTCTATCTTCTTTCAAGAAATGCTTCATCATTCGTTTGAAGTTATCATCATTTTGATATTGAGAAATTTCTTCAGGTGTGGGTTCCTGATCTGCACCATGTTGAGATTGAGCTCTTTGAGAGCCAAAATTTGTCCCTGCTTGAGACATGGTAGGAGTTTGTGGACTCCTTGGATTAGATTGATGAGGGGTATGTTGAGTACCTCCGTGAGTTGATGGAGGAGGTATGTAACCAGATTTCAATCGATAGTTGCCAAGATCATCATCCTCGTAAAGACCAAAATTGATGAGTTGCTTAAGAGTTGGAGTTTGGAGAGTGGTGATAGATTTCTTGTGAGAGGAAGCTCTAGTCTCCACCATTCACCTCAAGTGAAACAAAAGAATAAGATCTAGATAACTAAAGAATGAATTGAATCAAGATGATCAGATGACACAACCTTGTCAAGGTTTGATTGATTTAAGGATTTGATTAGACGTGGATGAAGGATACTATGCCCTGGATGTATGGGTAGGTTCCCAAAAGATAGCAAACAAGATATCACAACACTTAGTCATTTTGATGATTGATTGAAGATTGATAGTTATGACAAGGTTTTGACATAGGATGATAAGGACTCAAATAGATTAAATAGAAGGTTGAATCAAATTCAAAAGGCCACTTTAGGAAAATGGTTGGATTCTTAATAGCTATTGCTTTGTTCCTGACACAGTGATTCATTCGACAGATTCTAGAAATTAGGCTGAAAAAGCTAAATATCTGGCAATTTTGACAATTTTTTGACAACTTTCAAAAATTTCCCAAATGACACTCTGTAGACTCGTACGATAGTGGGTATGCTTTGAAATGACAGTTGCAAAACTCGTACGACAATTGCAAGCAAGATTTTGACTCTTAGAATTTTTTGGCATCAAAACTCGTATGACACTAGGTGGGTTATCATACGATAGTTGGGTATCAATGAAACGACAATTAAAAATCTCATACGATAGTTGGGTAGCAATGAAATGACAGTTGACAATATCATATGATAGTTGCAAGATTTTGACTTTGAGAATTTGCTGGCATGGAAACTCGTACGACACTCGGTACTCAATCATATGACAGATGGGTTGTAATGAAATGACACTTGATGGAAACTCGTATGACTTTCTAACCTCTTGAGATGACTTTTGACTCCAGAAAAGGATTTTACTTCAGATTTTGCAAATTTTGAGTTTTCAGTTTTGAATCGTTTACAAATTTTAATGTCCAGATTTGAGGATTGTAACAAGTTTATCCATTTTCAATAACCAGATAGATAAACAAGCACACAAAACAACAAGCAAGTGATTTCAAGCATGTCTAAAAACAATGAACAAGGGTAAAAGCAACCTTGCACATCAACAATCAAGTGACTTATTTGTTCTAATCCTTAGAAGCGCTAATTGTGTATGTTCCAAAAATGTTTTGCAATAACGCACATATACCCTATAAAATGAAAATTTGGCCTCGCTAGGGTTTTTAGTAATGGTTTGACTCTGCAACTTTTATGATCCAAAGGGGTGAACTCCAATCCCAGCACACCAGGGTTTTGACACAGTCTGAGAACTTAATCTTCAGGAGCTACTAGGGAGATCTGACAACCCAACAATGAACCATACCTGTGGAGATTTCTTCCACAAGGACATTTATATAGCAGCTGTCACTACCACAGTGAAAATGGCTATTACCGCTTGAGGTTCTGTCAACGCAGTTTATCCTGTGAAGGGATTGTCTACTACGGTTAACCCTCTCTAAAGGTGACTCGTAGTATGGTACCACGAGGGGACTTGGCTCCAGATCCAAGTTTTTGATACCTCTTCACTTTTAACCCAAACAAAGCAAGCAGATTAATCTGACACGCTGAGACAAAGTTTGTCTCACCAAGGTCTATGATATCAACCCCACATGATCTATCAATCCCTCTAGAGAGAGAATGTATCAATCAATAAGGGAAGATGCACTAACCAATTTTGATTCACCCAAGCTTGTGATGTCAACCCCACATGATCTATCAACCTCTCTTGGGAGAGAATGTATCGATCAATAAGAGAAGACGCACTAACCAAGTTGAATGTGAAACGCACTGAGTATCCTCCCTACCTACAAGAATTCTATCGTCAAGAAGGATTTCACTAGGAATCCAATCTCTCAAGAATCATGAATAGTGTTCATAGGGCCTAATTACTATGTGAGTACAGATGTATGTTTCCAAAAGCAAATCTACCAAAAGTACCCAAAAAGCAGAAAGAGGAACACTTAACGCTTAAAGTGAATATGAGATGAGTCCACAAGGTGGAACACTTAACACCTCACACAAGCTGAAAATGAGTCCCCAACTTAGAAAACAAGTGAGTTCCTAAAAGCACAAAAGGGTTGCCAAGTGGAACACTTAACGCTTATGTCTTGTTGACCCCTCCCCTTTATGGCATTGAGATCGCAACCACGGGGCGGAATGAGGGGCCAGTGGATTAGCGAGTCCAATAACCCAAGATAGCAATCAAGATCAATCACAAGTATCTGAGACTACTTAATGAATCCTTAAGGGATCACAACCTAGTATCAATTATGCAAGTGTGTAGAACAAAAGCATGAAAAGAATCACCCAAGCTAGACACACAAGAGATTTATTTTAAGCCCCAAATCAAAATATTATCAGCACAAGTGGAATACCTGAGATCCTTGCAACACGCTTAGTAGATTTTTACCTGATTTTGAGCAATTCTTGCACTTTTTCCAATCACAACCAGCATAAATCAATCAGAAATAGTAAATTTCAATTGTTAGGGTTAGCTGTCAGTCAAAATCCAAAAATCAAATCTGACAAACTACCTACAAAAATGAAACGACAATTGAAATTTGGTACCGAAACTCATACAAGAGTGGGTCTCTTACCATATGACAGTCAAATCCTGATGCTGAAACTCATACGACAGTGGGTCTCTTACCATACGACAGTTGAAACCTGATGCTGAAACTCATACGATAGTGGGTCTCTTACCATATGACAGTGGGTGCCTAATGAAATGACACTCAGTCAACTATGGTATGACAGTGGGTTCAAAATCATATGACTTTTGTCAAAAACTCATACGAAGATTGTACGAACAAAAAATAAAAATTGTATTTTTGCATAGAAACCGAGGAGAAAAAGATAGAAATTGATAGAATTGAACTGGAAACCCATTTCAGGGCCCAACGGTGGGCGCCAAAAATGTGTGTGTGAAAATTGTACCTGATCTGTAGACACAACACTTTAGTTAAACATTAGAGGTTAGCAAAAATAAAAATCGTGCAAAATTGAAATCTAATTTAACCAAGCGATTTACTGCCTTCTAGTAGGTGCGAGATTAATGTTCTTAGATTGTTATCGAGATTAGTGACCTAGACGACACCTAAATGAAGGATTTGAATGCAATTAATCTATTTTTTTGGTATTTTCTATGCAATAATATGATGAAAAATGATATGAAATTATGCTAGAATGAAATTGATCTATGAATATGCAAAGTAAGCTAACAATGATATGAAAATGAATCTAAATGAATGTAAAAACAAGATTGATCTCACAAAGGTGTCGATTCGCAAGAGCTTTGATTTTTCCAATTCCAATTCTCCAGCATGATTATGCAAATTTGTGGATTTTGAGAGATGAATTATGAAGAGCTGAGCCTTGTTTTTATAGAAATCCAAGGTTTTGGAGGTGCATGGAAGAAAGCCATAAATCACTCAGATTAACTCAGCTTGATTTTTGAGTTATCTGATAATAAAGATAATTTAATTCACAAAAACATGCAAAAGCTAAGTTTTAACTCAAAATAGAGTTTAGCTTTAATTGATAATTGATAGTTGTCTGCTTTTATGATTGTGCATGTTTTATTTATGAATTAATTTAATAAATAAAGTGATTTATGCTCAACTTAACTAATTTTTGAAAATAAATAATTGATTTATGGGTTAATCAATTATTTAATCAAACTTTTATTAAAAACTATATTATTAAATAATGAAAACTTGCTTTAATTAATTAAATAAGAATTTAATCAATTATTCATAAGATATTAGATTTATTGTCAAAATTAAATAATACAATTAATAATAGATAGAATTAAATTTAATTACATAATTAAGTGGCAAGATATTAAATCTAATTAATTAAATATGAAAATATTCAATTAATCAAACTTAGGATAAATGTGATTTATTGCCAAATAATCATTAAATTAAAGATAATTAAGATAATTAGGAATATTGCTAGGAATATTCCCCGATGCAGAATTTAAGATAATCAATTAGGATTCGATGATGTTTAGATGTGCCTTAGGTTAGGACTTCTATGTCAATTTCGTTCGAATTGTTGATATAGAAGATTAATGAACTTATAGCCCATTTTTGGGGTATTACACACCTTACTGAATTATTGCCCTTTCAAGTTGAGAAAATATTTGCATTTGACCAATGACTGCAAGCAACTAAATGATAAATCCACATAATTATATCTTTGTAAAATAAATAGAACATCAAAAGGATGGCTAAGTGGCTGCCACCATGATTTTTATCTATTGAATATTGTTAAAAAAGAGCCAAAAAGAATCATGTTCTGTTGTAGTTGAATATACTGAAAACCCTAGTAAAAATACCAACTAAAGTTCTATCAAAATTGCACTCAAAATAAAAATCATGGCGGCAGCCACTTAGGGATCAAAATAGAGAAAATAAATCAAAATCATTCTTTGCCCTATTTCCTTTTAAGAAAGTCTCAACTATCAATGATACAATGCATTTGATGCCCTAAGATATCAATACAAATGGCACCTAGCTAGCTAGAAGCTCATGGGCTATCGATTTGATAACCATAATCAACACTTCAAAATAGTGAATCAATATCCTTGAGCACAAGCACCAATAACATCAAATAATGGAGATAAAGGATGGGCTAGGGCACGACACCAGTAAAATGTAGTCATTTAATAGAGCATCTCAACAATATAAATGGTCGTGCTAGTAATATCAACAAATGTGAATCCAAACATTTCAAAATAGTGAATCGATATCCTTGAGCACAAGCACCAATAACATCAAATAATGGAGATAAAGTACAGGCTAGGGCATGACACCAGTAGAATGCGGTCATTTCACTGAGCATCTCAGCAATATAAAATGGTCATGCCAGTAATATCAACAAATGTGAATGCAAACATTTCAAAATAGTGAATCAATATCCTTGAGCACAAGCACCAATAACATCAAATAATGGAGATAAAGCACAGGCTAGGGCATGACACTAGTAGAATGTGATCATTTTAGTGAGCATTCATGATAAAATAAAATGCAATGCATTTGAAATTTGTGGTCAAATTGATGCCAATCAAAGATGAAGAAACCACATACCTTCTCTCACGCTCATCTTTCACCCACTCCTTTTCTCCTACTCCTTTTCTCTGTAATTGAAATAAATATGATTTGGCCATTTCACTTCTTTTTTTCATCTATACCCCAAAACTATCATAATTCCCATGGTCTATTTAAAACCCATTGGAATACCGACACCATCGGGGACTATTACAAAAAAAAAACCAAATTCATAAAATAAGTATTATCCATCATAACTTTTTGTCAAAAATTGGCCCCAAATGTAGTAGTGATGGAGCTCATCCTCATGCTTCAAAATAACTTCTTGTCTTGCCAGTGATAGTTTAGGTTCTATACAATTAGACCCATGGATGTTACTCTGAGAGGAGACTCTTTGAGGCTTCATTATATTTTCATGAACAACATCAAGTTCAATGGTTTTCTCAGCCAATGAATGCTCTACATAAGCAGGTTGATCTACAAGATTCTTCTTTGTAACATCTGATTCATCTTTCATCCAATCATGTTGTTCTTCATATTGAATCAAAACTATAACAAGTTTCTCATTGCCAACCTGTACTTCTTGTTCCATTGCTACAAGATTTTTATTTAGGTGATCCACTTGGGCAGCTAGCTCCATACATTCTGCTCTAAATTGAGCCTCATTATTTTGTGAATTCATCAAATTCACTTCCATTTCCTTGAAGCCCTTCGATCTTTTGATGATTCTTCACCTCCATCATTTTCTCAAATAGTTGGGAGACAACCTCTCAACATCGTCCTCATGTGTCGGTTAATGAATGCACAAAATCCAACTACTCTTTTACTTGGAGACCCTGATATGCCAAGTATCAGGTCTAAGATATTCTATTATGCATTGAATATCTCCATCACAAGGAGAAAGATTAAGCATTAATATGAATTATACAACTCATCATTGGTGTGATGTGTATTATGTTTCTTGAAAGAGGATATTCCCATGTTAACATTCAGAGCATTTAATTTGAATTCCTTCATAAACTGGTGATGATACTTTTTGTATTCTATTTGGGTGACCATATTAATGAACCTCATTCAATCTATTGGCATATCATTTTTGCCAATAGCTCTAGAATTGTGTCGGACTCAATCCCTATGTTTTATAAGACAATGTCATGGTATGTCTTGGATATTTAAATCCTGGCTATCAAACCACACTCTGGACTAGTGAACTTTCACTTCAAAATCTACATTTTGAATAGTGAACTTTGAACTTGTACTTTCAGACTTGCAAATCTAAACCATGCATCTTGAATATTGAATCTTGAACTTTGAACTTGCGGTTCAAGGTTCAAGATCAACAATGCATATTGCACCTACAAATTTGAACTTTGCACTTTGAACTTTGAACTTTGAGGTTCAAGGTTCAAGTTCAATAACTTCCCATGATGCTACCCTTTTCCTCATAACTTTACAGAAACATTATTAGTAAAGACCATGGTAAAGATGGGAAATTTGGGGAAATTTCTCAACAGGGTTTAGTTTTTAAAACTTTAAAGGTTGGGTGCCAAAGGAAAGCCAACAAAATGTATAATAATTCTTGAATCCAAGATTTGCAATATGTACTAAACTAGGGATTCATCTAGATACAAAAGAATAGGGTGACCCTCTGACTAAGTGTCATGCGCATCCTTTGGCTATGAAGAAGAAAGTGACCCTTGCAAATTTAGTGCAACAATTGGTTATATACACATATATAGTTATGTAAATATTTAAAATATATAAATACATGTACATGTACACATACATTTAAAAGTATATCTAAAACTTACTTGACCACTAGTAGGTGTCACATCCACCAAATATCTCATGCAAATGTTCTATAAGACCACACTGGAGGTAATATTCTCTACTGTTAGTGCTTACAAAATATTATACATCTACGAACATGAGTATGTACATAACTATAATTAATTTTTTACTATTACTTAAAAATTTAATAAGTATATATTGATGTTAAAAATAAATTAAATTAAATACATGGGTCTTAGGAGCAAGAGGATCATAAGTGTGCACCAATGTATCATCAACAAAATTTGCACCACCCGGACTATGTCCGGTCTCAAACCTCTCCAGTAATAAAGAGTGTAGTGGGGTGTGTAGTTGAGAGGGGAGTGGTATAGATTTAAAAGGTATATGAAATATAATATCCATAAAGGATTATATATCAGTGCAATTTTTGACCTGAATCAACCCTCATAGTTGCTCCTTAAATTCCTCTATAACCTCAGCTATTATGCAGACATTTCCAACTCATATTCATAACTCTGTAGGTACACAGTAATCTATGGGTGGAGAGTGTTGTGAGATATGTTGTGTACTTTTCGATGGCATGCCTTGGGTTAGTGGAACTATAGGGTCCTATGCAACTTTGATGACATCTCTAACATACTCTATCAATATCCTCAACAAGTATGCAATATAGAAATATGACTGCAGAAGATCCTCCAAAAATAAAGAATCACATCCAAGTGATGTTGTTGTCCAAAAAGAATCATATTGTTGGAAATTTGGCTGAGGTATGTACATAGATGTTGTCATTATGGAAACATATGTTCCCTATGAAGATTGCATAAGCTGGAAAGTAAGTATGGAAGATCGCAGACTAAAATTGTCTAAGTATGAAACAGTGTTTTTGACAGAGCACCCGATATAGTTTGTTTTGGCAATGTTCACTAGAGCATGATCAGAGTTTGTGTAGTTGAACATAGGCTCTATGGTGTCTAAGGATACCCCATCTCAGTGTGCAAAAGAGTATAGATAGTACGGACAAAATTATGATTGTTTTATCGATGACAGAGTACAGCTGACAGAGCAGTTTTGAAGACAGAATTAGTAAATGAATTAAGGGATTATTTTGCTTGTCAAATTAATGACTTAATATTATAAAGAGATGACATCCTAGATGTTTACTCTTGGATAAAGATATGAAAGTTGACAAGAGAAAGATATTATGTTTGTATCTTGTATAAATAAAGATGTACCAAACATACTTGAAAGGTAATATGTAATATATGTAACTTGTGATAGCAGTGAAAGTTGTTGATGTGAAGTTGTAAGCAGTACCATATTGTAATCAGTAAACATTTGCATTACTTGTTTGGGTAGTGAGCTCATATGGTAATCAGGTTTTGTATCTACAACTCCTAACAGGGTTGAGGCTTCTAACAAGGCCTACAGTCCCTTAACCAGGACTGATACACTATATGATTGTAACAGGCTCCTAACAGGGTTAACATCCTTAACCGGATATCTTTTGATTAGTGGATCTTTGTGGGTACCATCCCCACTGGGGTTTTCCCTTGGCCAGGGTTTCCTCGATAACATATCATGTGTTATGAGTTCTTTACATTTACTGTTATGTGTGCTATTTAGTTTCTTATGCTTTGTATGCACTAAAGTAATCTGCTATATCCATAAGTGGGCAAAAGTAAAAGTTTGTGAAATACTGATTCACCCCCCCCCCCTCTCAGTATTTCCTATTTCTAACAATTGGTATTAGAGCATAGTTACTCAGAGAAGAAACATTCAAGGAAAGCCTAGCAGCTTGAGTAAGATCTCTATGGATATGGATCAATTGTAGAAGAATCTTGAAGAAGCTCTTGAGCAAATTGATATGCTTACTGATGAAAGAAACACTTTGAAAAGAAAGTATGATGATGCAAAAATTCTTATTAACAAATTGAAAGGTAAGATAGAAGATCTAAAATCTGAGAAGGAATCTAAAATTCTTGTTGAAGATTGTGATGATTTAGAAAAAGAAAATGTGATCCTTAAACATGAATTGAAGATAGCAAATCTAAAGCTTAGCTTGAAAGATGGAAATGACAATTTAAGATTTGAGAATGAAAACTTAAAGAATGAGAATGAAGATCTGAAATCTAAACTTGGCAAGGTAACATCTGAATTTGATAAAGTCAAATTACAGTATGATGAACTTGAGAAATACAACAAAATTGTCAAAGGTGAATTGACTCAATCCAAAAAACAACTTGAGAGGATATATTCAAATGGTGAAAAGATTGATAAGAAAGTATCTTATGGAAAACCATTCTATGACAAAACTGGTCTTGGATTTAACATATTGAAGGGTATGTGCAAGATCATGAGGAGCCAAACTATGCCCTTAAGTGGCAATGAAAAATCAGCAAATCAAGGTTACTCAACTTGACGTGAAAATTTCAACTAGATATGAACCTAATATCAAAAAGTTGTAAGAATAGAATCTATAGAAAATTGAATGTAGCTTTTAAAATACTAGGCCCTTTTTGAGAAAAAGTTAGTATGATTTGTGAAAAGTATAGATTTCAATGCAGCAGTACAAAAATTTCAGGAAAAAAATAAGAAGTAGGTGTATGTCTGACCACCTTAATCATAATCAAATGATAATATTTTATTATAAGATTTTATATATAAGTAGTAGACTCATGCCAAGATGTGATGCATATTTTTTTATAATTTTATTCCAAAAAAATAATTAATTATGAATTTTTTGCTACAACATTTTCAGAATAAAAAAACTCCCATGTCTGACCACCTTAACTCATTCAAAACTTTACAAAATTCAAATTTTATTTTATTTTCCTTATAATAGCCAAAGCATAGAATGTGACACATTTTTTGGATTTTAAAAATGTTATACCATCTGAAAGTTACAGTCATTTTTCAATCAGTATATAAATCAACACTTTAGAGGTAGCTCAATTAGAAAATAACTAATAATTACTTACCCAATTAAAAATTTGATAGCAATTATATTGATAGAAAGCTGATAATCTCTTTAAGATACCCTTTTCATTTTATCAAATTTGGGTGAAAAAAATGTCGTCACCTACATTGTCAAAGTTTTGAACTGACATCGCCACTTTTTGGCCCCTCATGATCTGCACATACCCTGAAGATAGTTAGTGAAAGCAAGAAACTAGATCTGATTGAATGTGAAAGCAGTGAAGAAAAGAAGCTAGATGAGAACAAATCTGAAGAATCACCAAAGCAAGAAGATGCACCAAAGCAAGAAGAACCACCGACGCAAGATGAATCATCCAAAGGTATGCAAAGATGTTTTTCTTGTAATACTATTGGTCATATGAAGAGAGATTGTACAGGTAAAAAATTCAAACCTCTTAATGGTTATTGTTATAACTGTCATGGTTTTGGACATAGAGCTATTGAATGTAGAAGATCTAAAGTTATTGAAAATAATTACAATAGTAGAATGTCTAGAAATACTAACGATGCAGATCAGAGATCAACTAAAGACATGAAAAGAGGGAATAAAATAGTATGTTTCAGATGCAACAAAATTGGGCATATTGCTAGAAATTGCAGGACACAAATCAATCAGCAAACACCTAGATATGGAACCAATGGAATCACTTGTCAGATATGTAACAAGATTGGACACACAGCAAGATTTTGCAGAATGAACAATGGAGGTTATCATCATAACCCTAACCCTAGAAACTATGCAAGAAGGAATGAAAATGTAGGAAACAAAGAAAAAGGTGTTGACTTGGTGGTCAGCACCTCCTTTGGGGTTACCATGGATCTGGGTAAATCTGGTGTTTGTGACGTTCATTGATAGTTCAAGCTTTTGGCGCAATGGCAAACATACCTACAATTGGTATCAGAGTGGGTTCCTTCTATATAGCCTAACCGCTTGAAGGTAGATCTAAAGAGCACAAATGGATGAAAGTTTTCAAAACAAGGCACCAAATTTTGATGGGACAAATTATGCATTTTGGAGTATAAAGATGGAAGCATATTTAAATGTGATTGGATTCAATGTTTGGCAATCAGTACTAGATGGTTATACACCACCAGCGACCCCACCAACAAATGCAGCTGGAAAGAGGAGAAGTGAAAATAATGCCAAAGCAAAACATGCTATTCTATGTAATCTAGCCGGCTTGGAATTCACAAAAGTTATGCATTGTAAATCTGCAAAGGAGATATGGGACAAGTTGAAAAATATATATGAAGGGACCGACAATGTAAAGAAGGCCAAACTTCAAACTCACCGAAGCACATTCGAAAGTTTGAAAATGAAGGAAGATGAAGACATAGCCTCATTTCTCTCTCGTGTTGATGAAGTAGTTAATGCAATAAAAGCCCTTGGAGAGGAAGTAGAAGAATAGCTAGTAGTTGAAAAAATCTTGAGATCCTTACCCATTAGATTTGATTCTAAGGTGTCAGCAATCGAAGAGAGAAAAGATCTAGATAGCCTTACTAAAGATGAGTTACATGGAATCCTTACTGCCTATGAAATGAGGATTGGAGGTAAGGAGTCTAAGAAGGAAATATCTTTTAAAGTTTCCAAAAGGGGTAAAAATAAAAAACAAATGTCAAGTGATAGTTCAAGTAGTGAAACCGATGAAGCTGAAGCACATTTCTTAAGAAAATTGAAAAAGGGAAATGGAAAATATAAAGGGAAGTTCCCTTTCAAATGTTTCAATTGTGGAAAGATAGGACACTACACCTCAAAATGCCCTCAAAATGATGATGATTCAAGAAAAGATGAAAAGCAAGCACACACAAAGAAGAAATGGAAAAGTAATAACAAGTTTAATAAGAAGAAAAGATATCAAAACAAAAATAAAAGGAGTTTTTATTCAAAAAGGGATAGCTCTTCAGATGAAAGCAGGGAGGAATGCCCAAGTGATGACGAAGATGAAATTCTATTTATGGCTGAAGCAGTTTCTGATGATAGCTATGAGGAAGAGGAAAATGAATTAGGTAATGAGGAAGAAGATGTTGATCTCCAAGAAGAACTTCATTATGCATATAAATAAAATGAAAGACTAAAAAGAAAACTTGTAAAATTCAAAGAGGAAGCTATGAAAGCAACAAAAGAATCAGAACAAACAATTGAAGATTTGAAGAATCAATTAGAAGAAGCTAAACAAACTGAAGTTAACTTAAAACTAGAAATTGAAAAATTAGAAAGAGAGTTGAAGGAATACACCATTAACAATCTCAAGTTTAAAAAGGGCTCAGAAATACTAAATGATATAATTGATAGTCAAAGACCTTTCAGCAAAACAGGTGTTGGTTTTGAAAAAAATTCAAACACTAATAATACATTCAAAGGCTTCATAAAAGAAGGAAGAAAATCAGTCATAAATGAATCATTAAAAGAAAACAAGCCTAAAGAAAATAAAGAAGTTGATAAAACTAGTCATAATTTTCATGGTCACAAAGCATTAGAATGTAGAACATCTAAACAACACATGATGGAATGGAAAAGGCCATATTATAGACAGCATTCTTCTTACCTATTTTATGGATATTGTTACTCTTGTAACAAATTTGGTCATAAAGCTCTAAACTGCAGAAGCAAAGTGAAGAATGTTCAAAATTTCAGCACACAAAATCCTTTTGCTCCATTGGTCAAATATGATATTTTATGTTCTAAGTGTAACAATTTTGGACATGCTGCCCACAATTGTAGAACTATCTTTCCTACAAATCAAGAAAAGAAAGAAGATATTCCCAAAAAGAAAGTATGGAAAAAGAAAGAAAAATCACTATTTGTTCAAATAGCTCTACATGCTCGAAATAAAAGGGATTGGTGGTATGTTGATAGTGGATGCTCTAGACACATGACAGGAGACAAAAGAAAATTCATTTCATTTGAACCAGCAGATGGAGGATCAGTGAGATTTGGTGACAACTCAAAATGTTACATAAAAGGAAAAGGAACTCTTAGTCTAGACCATGGCAAAACAAAAACAGCTGATGTTTGGTACGTGAAAGGATTAAAAGAAAACTTACTAAGTGTAAGTCAGCTTTGTGATCAAGGGCATAATGTGACTTTTTATTCTAAAGGTTTTGAAATTAAAAAGGAAGGAAAATTAATAGCTAATGCTTGTAGGACTGCAAACAATTTATATGTTTTACAAGAAATGAATGATGAAAAATGTTTCTTTGCACAAGAAGATGAAAATTGGCTATGGCACAAAAGATTAGGACACTTGAACTTTCATAATATTGTCAAAATCAGTTATAAAGGAGCTGTAAGAGATATACCTAAGATTTCAAAACCTACAAATATCATTTGCAAACAATGCCAACTAGGGAAGCAAACAAGAAACACTTTCAAAAACAAGGAATATTCTACATCAAAACCACTTGAGCTTATTCATTCAGATCTTTGTGGTCCAACTAGGACAAGAAGCCTACAAGGAGAAAAATACTTCATATTATTTATTGATGACTATTCTAGAATGACTTGGGTAGCTTTCCTAAAAGAAAAATCAGAAGCTCTTGACAAATTTAAAGCTTTCAAAGAACTAGTTGAAAATGAAATGGATTCTAAAATAAAATGTCTTAGAATGGATAGAGGTGGAGAGTTTACTTCTCATGAATTTGATGAATATTGTGAAAAGAATGGCATAAAAAGACAACTTTCAGCACCTAGAACTCCCCAACAGAATGGAGTTGTAGAGAGGAAGAATAGAACCGTGCAAGAAATGGCAAGGGCAATGCTAAATGAGTCCAAGATAGCTGATTCCTTTTGGAAGGAGGCAGTACATATAGCAGTCCACATTTTGAACCGGGCACAAATAAGAGTAAATCATGATAAGACACCTTATGAGTTATGGAAAGGGAGACCAGCATCAGTCAGGTATTTTAGAATTTTTGGAAGTACATGCTATATAAGACGGGATGAAGATGACTTGGGAAAATTTGAAGCTAGAGCAGATGAAGGAATCTTTCTTGGATATTCTTCCAAGAGTAAAGCATAATTGTTTGTTTGAGAATTTAAAGTTATCTTTGAATAAAGATTTTAAAAGTTAAAATTGTTATTATACTGATTCACCCCCCCTCTCAGTATAATCATGTGCTCTTCAATTGGTATCAGAGCCTTGGGTCATGGGTTCGAATCCCAAGAGGTCTCCTTTATTCCGTTGGTGTGGAACCCTTGGTCGGTGCTGAGGGGGAGAGAGTCTCCTTCATTCCATTGGTGCGGAACCCTCAGTCAGTGCTGAGGGGGAGATTGTTGACTTGGTGGTCAGAACCTCCTTTGGGGTTACCATGGATCTGGGTAAATCTGGTGTTTGTGACGTTCGTTGATAGTTCAAGCTTTTGGCGCAACGACAAACATACCTACAAAAGGTTGCTACAACAATGAAGGTGAAGTAAAATTTGTTAGAGGCACAGATCAAGGAGGTATATTCAGCATTGAAGGTAATCAGGAAGGCAATGTATCTGATGGTAAGAATGAGTCTTTACCTAACCCTTCTTTAAGCACTTAAATTATGTAAATTTATGTAGTTTAGGAACTTAGAATTAGTATAGAATTAGATTTTGAATGAGTTAAGTTTTGCGCAGTTAGATGAAGGTGCGTTATGTTATACTAATGCTATGGTTAAGTGCACAAAAAGAAATATTGTGTTTTGTGAGGTCGCAAGAAGATTTATGGTTGCAGGTTTACATAATCAACTTTTTGGCATTTTAGCAGTAAAATAATTGAATGCGGTGTCAGATCGAGTAAATGCTAAGTAATAAAAGATTGAAATTTAAGTTATTATGATTATCAAGTGATTAGAAGTGATTTGGAAGTGAAGAAAGAAGTTTGGAAGTGATTTGCAGAAGTTTGAAGTGCCAATCTAGCGAAAGCCCTAATTTTGTGAATTTAAGGTATTTATCTGACTAAGATCTTGAATCAGCTTAAAGTAATCAGATATAATCATGGATGTGTTGTTGATTCACAACATTAAGGATAAGAATAGACCTAGATCTAAGAAAGATCTAGTTGAACCCTCAGAAAGAGATGCTAGTTTAGCCTTATCATCCATACCAGACGGAGTTCTTCATTTAGAAAATGTTAAAAGTTATCTTGGATGCAAGTATGAAATCCTAAGGGAGAGTGATTTTAATGGTGAATATAAGAAATTGTACAACTCAAATATGTTAGTGAAACAAGGTTATGAACACCTAGAAAACAATGAAATCATTGAGTACTCTATGAAATATGAATTTGATGATAAGGAGTGTACTAAGATCATTTTGAGTAGGATACATAATGGTAAATTTTGGTTAGAAGAAAGAGTTATAGACATAATTGCAGACCTAATTCGTGATGTGACTAGATTATCAAAAGTTGGTGCAATTCCACTAAATGAGAAAAACATGAGAAAGATTGTGATTGAAAACACCGGTTCAATATACAATGGTAGAGGTATAGTCATTAGTAAGATTAAGCAAGATGATGTAAAATACTTGTGTAAGATTTTGACAACAAAGTTCTATGGAAGCTCTAGAGAAGATGATATTCCAATAGGTATGGTACATGTTGCTTATTTGATGTGTGTGGAGAAGCCTGTGGATATGTGTGAAATTCTAAGAATATAGTTGTTTGAGAACTTGGAAAAGATAAAGAAAGCTAAATACACTCACTTTAGATTTTCCTCATTGGTTACTTACATGTTCTTCCACTTGCTAAGAAGATTTCCTTACACTATTGAATGGAATGATGGTGAGAATACTATGGCAAGAATCAATAAAGTTTACATGAAACATCTTATTGAGAAGGTTAATGATAGTGTAAAGTTAGTGTTGAAAAATTTTCAGAACATTGTGGTAAATAGATCAAGAATTCCTCCATCCCTAGTTGAGAAATACAAAGATGATATATGTTTTATGGTTGATATTGATTTCACTTACATTGAGGCAATAGAACCTAGACATGAATTCATAGACCCTCTTGGCTATGAGATCTCTGAAGTTGAAACTGAAGGATATGTTAGTAGATTGTTGAAAAGTAAAGTTGATGCTCATAGCAACAGATTTGGAACATATGATGAAAACTTTGATTCAGAAAAGACACTTAAGGAAGAGAAACAATTAAAGAAGAGAGTGGAGTCTACAATAAAGAAAATTCTAAAAGAATCAGGTATGAGTGAGAAGGAATTTGGTATTGCAAGAAAGACTGTAGAAGCAATAAGGTAAAGTGAGATACTATCAGTCCCACCTTTGGCATCAAGTGAAAAACCTATTCAAGTTAAGGTAAAGGTTGAAGAACCTGTGAAGGAACAAGAAATTAGTCAGATAGAGAAACCCTTTTCTTCAACACCAAGCAAAAGAATGAAGGCAAGTGCTTTAGGACCGGGTAAAAGACATAAAACAATTGTTCCACCAGTACCTAGAAGAGTGCAGAGATAAAAGATGATGAAGTGACAATAAAGAAGAAATTATGGAAACCAAGGATAGAAAGAGCTAATGAAGATATAATGCAACATGGAGACTTTACCAAAATGAACAAATACTATGATTTATATGGATCCTCTGATAGATTAAATCTTGAGAATGAAATGGTTACACATGATTTTGACAAACAAGAAATTTGATACTATTCATGGAAAGATACCAAAATATTTGTACAATAGACTTGTGAGAAGAAAGTTGAGAGCACAAGAAGAAGATACTAAAATCAGAGAGAATGTGATTAGACAGTTCTATGAGATAAGAGATCATGACCACCTTAAATAGATCCTCAAGCCCCTTGAAACCCTATTAAGAACCAAAAGAAGAATTATACAAATAATGGGAGGTCAGTATGAACAAGTAAAGACTGAAACTGAACAGGTAGTTGTGTAAGTGCTAGAAAACTTGGTAGTAGGAAAAGATAGCAAAGATCAATCAGTTGTAGAACCAGCAGAGAAATAGAGTTCAGAACAAGTAGAGGCAGCAGCAGAGGTAGTTGAAATTGAAGATATTCCCTCTTCTTCTATAAAAATTGGCACAGAATCTATGGACATTAAAGGAACAAAAGTTACTTTATATTCATATGATGTGGTACTCAAAATTTTGGACAACATTGTTGACAATTTGGATTTGGGAGAGCAAGAAAAGAGTATTGAAACAAAGTCTACTCGAATTGAAGTGCAAATGGAAATAGAGGCCCATACACCTATTGAACCATAAGAAGACATCAGTCTTACTCCTAAGACTAGAAAGGAGAAAGGAATAGGAACATTGATTGAAGATTTGAGCAAGGAAGTTGATGACGATGATCAATTAGAGTTGATCACTTCTTTAAACAAAATTATTGGTAAGAATAAGACAGTTAAGAATTTGGAAGGTAGTCTGAAAGATTTGACTGAGAAGCTACAAAGTGTTATATCTACAAAAGTCTTTGATTCAGATCCACTTGAAAGAGAAAAGATGGTAATTAAATCTTTTGATGTTAAGTTCACTAATTTGACTGATATTTCTAAGGTTAAGGCTCAGACAGCTTATGAAGCTGAGATGTTGCAGAATATAAGTTAGAATATCAAGAATGACATTGATAGCCTTGACAGACACATTAAGAACTTAAGGAAACATATTGAGTCTGGAAAGTGTTTGTACATTCAGTGTACAAAATATGAAAATATTTTAATTGAGGAAGAGAAGAAGATAAAAGAGAAGCAAGATGAAATTGCAGTAGAGACAAACTCTTTGGCCAGCTTAAACATAAAGATCAGTATAGTTGAGAAAAAGATCAAAAAATTATGTGATGAGATAAGGACTTTGAATGATGAAAAGAATAAGAAAATTATCAGAATAAACATCTTGAGAGAGCATGTCTCAATCAAGTTGATTATAATAGAAGAGCAGCTAGATGAATGTCTTACTACTAAGATATCATTTCAAAAGTTCAATTTTGAATCCCTTCGAGCCTGTCAGATTGCAGCATACGAATTGAGTACTTTACTCAATGTAGCAGAATCAATAGAGAAGGCATGGGAGAAATATTTTGAAACTTGGAAGATAGATTTTGCAGACTGTGTTGCAAGCCTACCGGCTTTGCAATAAGATAGTAAAGTAAAAGTTTTGACACAATTTTGTATATCCCTTTCCACCCTTTATTTTGTCATTGTTGTCAAAGGGGGAGAGATACTTAGAAAATTGTCTATATATGATAAGGAAGGATACTCATAGGGGGAGTTCCATGGAGTATTATGAAGTGTTATAGATTATGTGTATATTTTGAGGAGATATAAGGATAGTATACTTATTTTATACTATGGCCACAATTTTGATACAAATTTTGAGATTTTGACTTGTACACTTAGCCAATTTTCTCATATGTTGCCACCAATGACAAAGGGGGAGATTGTTGGCAATTTGGCTGAGGTATGTACATAGATGTTGTCACTATGGAAACATATGTTCCCTATGAAGATTGCATAAGCTGGAAAGTAAGTATGGAAGATCGCAGACTAAAATTGTCTAAGTATGAAACAGTGTTTTTGACAGAGCACCCAATACAGTTTGTTTTGGTGACATTCACTGGAGCATGATCAGAGTTTGTGTAGTTGAACATAGGCTCTATGGTGTCTAAGGATACCCCATCTTAGTGCACAAAAGAGTATAGATAGTACAGACAAAATTATGAATGTTTTACCGATGACAGAGTACAGTCGACAGAGCAGTTTTGAAGATAGAATTAGTAAATGAATTAAGGGATTATTTTGCTTGTCAAAATAATGACTTAATATTATAAAGAGATGACATCCTAGATGTTTACTCTTGGATAAAGATATGCAAGCTGACAAGAGAAAGATATTATGTTTGTATCTTGTATAAATAAAGATGTACCGAACATACTTGAAAGGTAACATGTAATATATGTAACTTGTGATAGCAGTGAAAGTTGTTGATGTGAAGTTGTAAGCAGTACCATATTGTAATTAGTAAACATTTGCATTACTTGTTTGGGTAGTGAGCTCATTTGATAATCAATTTTTGTATCTACAACTCTTAACAGGGTTGAGGCTTCTAACAAGGCCTATAGTCCCTTAACCAGGACTTATACACTATATGATTGTAACAGGCTCCTAACAGGGTCAACATCCTTAACCAGATATCTTTTGATTAGTGGATCTTTGTGGGTACCATCCCCACCAGTGTTTTCCCTTGGCCAGGGTTTCCTTGAGAACATATCATGTGTTATGAGTTCTTTACATTTACTGTTATGTATGCTATTTAGTTTCTTATGCTTTGTATTCACTAAAGTAATCTTCTATATCCATAAGTGGGCAAAAGTAAAAGTTTGTGAAATATTGATTCACCCCCCCTCTCAGTATTTCCTATTTCTAACACATATCTCATTTGGAATAGCTCTATATGCCTCATCACTCAAGCTTGAAGTACTAGATAATAACTCAAAAGACAATTTTGGTCAGCTTGGTCTATTTAAAATATATCTTCCAAGTGTGTTAGAAGTAATGGTGGTGGCTAAAACTGTAATCTTCCCTATCCTTTCAGCTACTTCCCTCTAGGAAGAAATGATAATTCTATCAGTGGTAATAGCCATAATTGGTGCTACTACCTGAGTCCTCTACCCAACCAACTATCTAGGAGAAGGTATAACTCGATCAACCCTATGATACATATCATGATTAAAAACTCTAGCATGCCCCTAACTGAAATATGAAAGAAGATATAGATAGTTGATGTTGAGACCCAAATAGATCTCAATGTACAATTGTTGGGCAAAATATAATAAAATTTGGTCATTATTAGGATAATAACCATGTTCTACAAGGAATTAAGGGTATATCTTGAAATCTATCATAGGAATGACACATATTGTAACTTGATGCCCCCTCACCTTGGTCATGCCATCATAAAATGGGAAGACCCATCATTTGATGATCTCCTTAGGGACACAATTCTAAGTCGTCACTAAGGATACATCACCTGAGACATCAGCTCTCAAATCTAAAAAAATGGTCTTAGTAACCTTTGGAGTAAATGAAGAATGAGATCTCAACCCCGCAATCATATCCTTGAGGCTCCTCAATACAGTAGTACAAATATCTCTATACAGACCCTCCTTAGATCTAGTGATCAAATCTCATAGTTGGTCAATCACTACATGATCACTCTAATACATGGTCACAATATCAGGAACATGAGGTGGAATAGGGTGTGCACCAATATTAGGTGCTTGACCCTCAATTGCATCACCCTGAGGTGCATCTTGAGGTACATCATCTCTATCATGTGTGGTAATCTAGGGGTAACATTTGTTAAATGTTAAAATTAAGTGCAAGTACATTACAAGTGCCTGTAAAATCAAAACTCAAATTAAAATCTAAAATCATACATGCACAATTCTAAATGATGGATATGAGAGAGAGAGAGAGAGAGAGAGAGAGAAATCTATCTATCTCTATACATAACATTTAAAGATATCTTAAATAAATTCAAACATCTAAATATCTAACTAGACGTACATGTATATAACTCATTTAAACATCTATAAGTAGGTCATAATAGGTCCTAGTAAGGGGTATTATGTCATAATAGGTCCTAGTAAGGGTCTAATGTCATAATAAGTTCTATTATGTCATAATACGTCCTACTAAGGGTTCTTAAGGGGTTTTATGTCATATAACCTGGGTCTTATGTTATAATAGGTCATCTTAAGGGGTATTATGTCATAATAGGTCTTGCAAAGGGTTCTTAAGGGGTTTAATGTCATATTAGAGGGGTTTTTTTAAGGAATCTTACATCATAAAAGATCCTACTAAGGGATCATAGGTTTCTTAAGGAGCCCTAGGTGTCTTAAAAGGTAATAAGATTAAAAATGTCTACATAATCATAGTTTGAAATAAGTGTTTTGTCTTATGTATATATAACATTGGAAACATCTAAAACATATACATAAAACTTAAACATATCAGAAAGAAATTTAAACATTTAAACATTTAACTATACATATGTATGACATTTAAATATATGTAGCATTTGGGTCAAAATGGGTCCAAGGATGTAGTAGGATGAATTAAAGGGTTCTTAGTTTCTTACATGGTCAAAAGATGTCCTAAGATGTATTAAGATATCCTATAATGTCTTAAGAGGTCATAGGATGTACCAAGGGGTCTTAAGGGGATTTATGTCATAATAGGGACTCTTAAGGGGTCTTATATTGTAATAGGTCATATTAAGTGGTATTATGTCATGATAGGTCCTATTATGTCAAAATAGGTCTTATTATGTCATAATAGGCCCTACTAAGAGGTCTTAAGGAGATTTATGTCATAATAGGGACTCTTAAGGGGTCTTATCTTGTAATAGGTTATCTTGAGGGGTATTATGTCATAAGAGGTAATACTAAGGGTTCTCATTTTATAATAGAGAATCTTAAAGGGTATTATGTCACAATAGATCCTACTAAGGGTCTTAAGTCATAATACCAGGTCCTACTCTAGATCTTACATCCTGCTAAGGGTTCTTAAGTGGTTTTATGTCATAATAAGGGTTGTGTAAGGAATCTTATGTCATAATTACTAAGGGGTCTTAAGTGTCTTAAGGGGCCCTAGGTGCCTTAAAAGTTCCTAGGATGTACTAAGGAGTCCTACTTGATAACATTTGAACATCTAACCATATGTGTATAACATTTATACAAAATATTGGAAATACTTAGAACATATACAAAATATTTAAACAAGTATAAGAAATAAATTTAAACATTTAAACATCTAACTATGCACATGTATAAAATTTAAATATATGTGGCATTGGGGTCAAAATGGGTCCAAGGATTTAGTAGGATGTATTAAAGGGTTCTCAATTTCTTACAGGATCAAAAGATGTCCTAGGATGTAGTAAGGCATCCTATAATTTATTAAGAGGTCCTAGGATGTACTAAGGGGTCCTATGGGGTTTGAGAGAGAGAGAGAGAGAGAGAGAGAGAGAGAGAGAGAGCCTATATTTTTAAAACAAATTATAAAGCATAATTATAAATAATTATAAATTACTATAAATGAAAACTACTGATATAACTAACTAAAAATAATTTTAAAACAAACATTTTCTATGGGTTTTAAACAATGTTTTTCAAATATTTTCTAATTATAGTTTTCTAACTAAAGTTTTATAACATTATCTAACAAAAATCTAATTATTTTCAATTAAAAACTATTGAAAATAAAAAAATAACTAAGATAATTGAAAAACATAATTTACAATTAAAAATAAACAAAAACAAAATAATTATGTACACCTGGTATCAAAGATAGTCGGAAGAGATCAAAAGAGCTCATAAAATGTTGATGTCAGTTTGGGTTATCACTAGGTTCTCTCTAATGCTTGGGGTCCATGAGAACAATAAAAGTGTTTTATGAAAATGACTATTACTTCTTAAAATTTGAAGAAAATCTAGCCAAAGGGTATTTTGTGTGAAGATCCCCTTCACACAAAGACCCCTACGTGGGGGTCTTTTTAAGAAGGGGTTTCTTCACACAAAGACCCCTATGTAGGGGTCTTCATGTGAAGGCCTTAACTCCATTCGCCTAAAGACCCATCTTCATGCAAAGGGGTTGAAAATGGAATTTTTTTTTCATTTTCCATTTTCCTTTATGTCCAAAAATGGGATACACTATTGAGAGATCACTTTGATATCCATTGAACATATTTCTCATCTTCTTCAGCATAAAATATGAAATCCCTAGCCTCTGATTCATCATCTAAGATACTAGCATCTTTATTCACATAGTAAGTTTTTTATTGAATCTTTTGAACTTTTTTCTAGGAGGTTTATTAGGACTTCTAGTAGCCAAATGACCAATCTTACCATACGTAAAGAATTTTAGGGCAACATACCTTTGTAGTTGTATGTACATTTATTCAATCTCCTTGTAAAGTTATCCTTGAACTCTTCTTCATCATCTCCATTCAAGGATCATATTCTAATTTTATAGCTTTGAATGTTGTCTCTGATCTATTCTTGTCTCTTCTGAACTTTCTTAGCTCAAATTCAGCCATTGTACCAAACAATTGTTCTTTGGAAATATTCTTCATATCATACACCTCTTCAATTACCATATTTTTGTTATTATAACTATTTGGTAGTGTCATTACTTGATCTTCTCCATGAAGTCATCATAGTAATAGAGCCTCCTTGGTTCTTGAATTCATTAACTATATTCTCAACTCTTTGAAAAATGCTTTTGACATCTTCATCATCTTCCATTCTCATGTTCTCATAGCGTCTCTTAGCTTTCAATTTCTTAGATAACTTAACTTTGTCATTTCCTTCACTAATTTCTTTCAACCTTTTCCAAACTTCATAAGCCATCTTCAATGAAATATCCTTAGCCAATTTAGTCTTTAATAAAAAACTAGTAATATCATACCTTACCTTTTCATTTTCCATATATTCCTCAATCTTCTATTAAGTAGTCAATCCATTTTGTGGAGGACCATACTTTGATTCAACATGCTTCCATGTTGTGTAACCAAACCAAGGAACCAAACTCTAATACCAATTGTTGAACATGCCAAATAAATGAGAGGGGGGTGTATCAATTATTCCCACACAAATTTATAAAACTTTCTCTCTATTGGTTAACACTTAAATAGTTCCAATATCAACTTCATATTTACTAGTTTACCACATTAAACATCCACAATAAATATAGACATGAAATGCATAGGAAAATGAAAACAAAGAACACCATATGTTACATGGAAAACCCAAGATGGGTAAAGCCACAGAGAAGCTAATCCTCATGAAATGTAAAAACACCTATTAAGGTGACACTGAAAGGTGATTTGACAAAAAGGCTCATTGCCAAAAAATGATCACTACAAGAAGGCTCATTATAAATAAAGAGGCTCACTATTGATAAAGAGTCTCATTGTCAATAGATAAGTGCTCACTTTTGATACACATGGGATCATTATTGAATGATATGAAAAATAATAGAATCCAAATGCAAGATCTACATATTCCTCTGGGAAGGAATGCTACAATTTTAAATAGATCACACTAGAAAATTCATGCAGTAGGAAGGAATGAAATCAAGACCACATTGACCAATACAACATGCCACACTTTACAACACCTTCTCCAAGGTACACAATTCAAATAGATATAAACAACACATTACAACATCAAAGATGAGACTAAAACACATCCATATAGGATCTAACCAAAAACATGTAATCTACCACCATGTAGATTCCAGGAGCTACAAGCTATCGGTGAATAGGCCAAATGATCCAATTGATACACCAAGCTATCGGTACATAATAACTAATACAACACTACTCTAAAAACATAATAAATGATACAAAAAAAGATGAGATATGAGTATGTTGACATCAGTGACAACCATTAATGATAACACCATTAGAAAACATCAACTTCACATTCTATCACCTTCCTTATTTTATCAACAACCTTATCACTCCGTTGTAACCCCTTATATCTCCAACTCTCGTTATCACTCTATATAGGATAAAAAATAAACCACCTTGTGGAATGCACAAAATTATAATTTTGGAGGAATTAGGCATTTGGAAGTTCAAATTTGAATTTCAAAACTTACCATTCATCTACTTAATACACTAAGTTGTCCTATTGACCCTCCTCTTTTTTAGGGTATCTTTTCTTTTGATCTACAAATGTCAAATTAAAATCATACTGATCTTCTAGTCCGAGTATTGTCATAAATCTAACTTAATATTTTTTAAGACAATTGTATGCTACAAAGAGGTTATCTTTGTTTGATATGGGTCCTCTCCATCCTGTTCCCTGAGTTGAAATTTTGATATGCTTCACTTCTTTTTGGAAATATGACCATAGTCTAGCTTTGACTTACCTGAGCTCATTTTCCAAATACCCAAATGTTGATTCTCTTTGTTAAATTCAAATTTACTCTCTTTACAAAAACATTTTTTTTCTAGATTGTATAAATTATCCTTGCATGTTTGTACCCCTATTTCTAATTCATCTAAATTTAAAAAACTTTTGAATCTAGTATCTTCTCAATGAATGTGTGTTCATTTCCCCTACTTCTGTCTTTTCTATCTTTTAAGGGTCACTAAGACCAAATAGATCATAAGCTGTCTCTAGCTTCATAGCAAGGATTCCATCTTCATCTTAACCCATTAACAACATTCTCGGCTCTTCAAAATAGAATTCTCTTTCAGATTATAGTTTCCATGATTCATATGCCAATTTTTTCTTTTTCTTTTTTAAATTTGTGTTCCTTTTCAAATATAAAGGAAGAAGGCCTAATAACTACTCTCATCTTATTGCTTGTTTTCACAGAATCCTACATATTGGAGTTTCTACCCATCTCCTCCATTCACTATAAGCCAATAATTTCCTCATTAATGATTGGTGTAATATTTTTCCTTTTGTCAAAATTGGAAGATTCTTGCAGAGCTATATTTTGAAATTCATTTGCTATAAGTTTGTGCCTGTTATGTTGTCTGATTTCCTCTTAAATAAAGTCTCTATTTTTTCTATTTGTAGGTGATGATTTAGAGATTCTCTTTTTTTTCTTTTCTAATAATCTTGTCGATTTTCTTCATCCTGAATTAGGGCTTCTAGAAGTCTTTGGATGTCTAATAGAAGAAACAATATCTTTCTCATAGAGCTACCAATGGGTATACCTCTGCCTCTCTTGTTCATCAATTGACTAGATGGAAATTTTTGTTGATCCATCACACCTTCCCTTATCAACCCATCATTCCTATGCCTCTCATTCTTAGTCTCTTTTGATAATGTTGAAAACTTATATAATGAAAGTGAATAGAGGTAAAATGGATTCAACCCTATTCAAATGTATAGGGGGAAATATGAGATCTATTCTCAAACCCAAATTCCCCAAAGAAGAGATCCAATTTGATCAACCACAAGCTTAATACACAACTAAAACAATTTTGTGAAGAATATGGAAGAGAGAGAAAGTAAATCCAATATTTCCCTATGGAGAAGGATATATATATATATATATATATATATATATATATATATATATATATATATATATATATATATATATATATATATATATATATATTTGGAAATCTAAAATAATTGAAATACAAATACTAACCTCAAATTAGGGCATATCTGGAAAGTGTTGAATTCTGATGTCTGTGTACACTTTCAGAAAAATTTGAAACTTGTCATAGACTGGAAATGTCGAGATAGAGAAAACCCAGAAATCTTTCTCCAAGATGGCTCAGCTCAGGTTTGACCCTCATAAAAGGTCAAATACTACATTCTTTATTTGAAGTTTGATTTGAATTATGTTCGTAGATCTCAGAAGTTTGCCAAAAAAGGTATCCAAATTCTCTCTCAGATCCAAAATTTTGCACTTGTACTTGCAAGAAAATGGGGGTTTTTGTTGTATGGGGGGTTTTCCTTGGTCAAACCCTAATTTATAAATTAACCTTGAAATTGAATTGAAATGTATTGTGCATAAACAATGTAATTGAAACAAATCACCTCGCTTATGTTGAAGTCCTTGTAGAGGATTTGAATCCTCAAATCCACAAGTAGGAGTTCTTCAATGGATGTAGGATGAATGTAGGATGTCTCCAATCAATGACATTTGATCTTCAACAACAATCTTGACTTGATCTTTTCATATGAGAAGGCTTGAATGAATGTGGAAGGATGGATCATCAAAGGGGTCTCCAAAGAGATTGAATCCTTCAATGGCTAATAATGGATCTCCTTGATGGATGGATGCTTGAACACTTGAATGCTTGAAGACTTGCATTCACTTTGAGAGCTTGAGCACTTGAGAGACGGATATCAATTGCTTGATTGTGGATGTGAAAATGAGAGAGGAAGGCCTCCTTTTATAATGAAGTAGGGCACACTCCTCTAAAGGGGCCACCTTGGAAAATTAAATCCCAATTAGGTCCTAACCTTTAGAAAATATACCTAGATTAAATTCAATTAAAGGATTTACCATCCTGAAACCCAAAATGGCTGACCCGAAGGTAGGAAAATAAATCTCCCAAAAGCCCGATTCCCGAAAATCATGGAAATTGAAGATTTGCAGAAAGAGGGAAAAATCAAGGTTGGACCTGACCTAGTCAAGTTCGAGCTTGATCCTGACCTAGTCTAGTTCAAGCTCAACCCTGACCTAGTCAATTTTGACCTTGACCCTGACCCTAGTCCCAGATTGACTCAGAACCAAGTCAGGAGTTCCTGGGGATGCCTAGAAACCTAGAATTGATGCCAGAATAGGATAGAATGTCAAGGGTAGACATAAAATCCTATGATTACTATGATGAAGGCTAGGAGGCTATATTTCTACATCCTACCTAGAAAATAGAGCCATGGAAGAGGGAAAATCAGTAGAATCCTTAAGATCCTAACCCTAATTTCACCTAGAATGAAGAAATCAAGTGTAGGAAAGAAGTGGAAAGTGGGGAGAAAAGCCAAATACATGCAAAGACCTAATCAAGGTGCTTGACATGACCCCAAACCACTTACTTAGAGGGCTAAACTCTCTTATCATGTAAGTGCTTCCATTTTAAGATGATACATTAAGCCGCAACTTTAGCAAGAGTATGGACTGAATGCAAACTCTTTGTAAAGGAGATAAAAATGAAAAGATAATCTGATCATAATCCAAGGGACAAAGAGAAACCTTAAGCCCCCAGGGACTCAAGTCTTTGTCAAATCCTAGATCACAATAAGAGAGACATCTCTAGAGAGAGATAGAAGGTGTGATTACCTCGCCCAATGAGAACTTATGTCCCATTGTGAACCACAGAAGAGAATGGCACAACTGGAAAGATGGAATTGAACCACCTAGTGAATGTGGCTACTCACTAGTCAACCCATCAAGGATTTATCCTTAGGAATATTCTACTCCATAAGAATCAAACCAAAAATAGAAACAAAAGAGATCCAATCTTAAGGACACTTCCGACCTTAAGGGATCACAATATATGTATATTTGAAACTGGAGGGATCAAGAGATCCTAAAATATAAATCCATGCTTTAAGGATTAGTTACTAATCCAAAAAGGGAAAAGAAGTATCTTGAAAAATATATGCATATTGAAAAGTGCATGTGTGCAATAGGTGAGCAGAGCGTATGCCCCCACGTTAAAGTCATTGTTGACACTTTAACAGGAGCAATGACTAATGGAAACATAAGCAACTCCACTAATTACATTTCCACATCGAGATTCCCCTAGACAAAGACAAATCAAGGGAAATATCTTAGAAACATATAGAGAACACAGAAGGGATCCACCTACTATGGGGTCAGTATGATCATAAGATAATATATATATGATATTATTGCAAATGAATTGACATCATTCCCCAAAGGAAGTAGAACTACAATCACAAAGGATGAAAAATCACATAAGATATATGAAGGAGAATATTTTTGGACCATGACATGGAGACCAAAAAGAATTAGTGCTACCATATCTCAAAGCCAAGAAGATTACACAAGGAAACATTTACGAACAATAGCACATTTACAACATAACATTGAACAACACATAGAAGAATATAGATACATATAGGAGATTTGAACAACAATTTTCGATTCCTTCATCACCTTGCACCAACTAAGTAACAAGGATCATATAAAAAAATCTAACAACATTTAGAAAACACATTACGGGAGAAACATAGTACAATAGGAAAACACACAACAAAGCTACCATGAAGGACAAGTCGATCAAGCATGCCACCTACTTTCCCCATCTCCTTGTATATCATTTAGGGAAGGTGGGTAACTCGCAAGAGGGACTATATCCAACACAGTAGGAATGATACCCAGTTCCAAACAAGGATCCTCTTGAGAATCACTATGTTTGACACTAGGTGTAAGAGTCAATTGTGATGAAAGCATATTAGGTAAATCAATGTCAATGTCAATAGTTTCATATTCATCATTAACATCATAGGTATCATCAAGAGTATCTTCCTCATCCAAATTAATCAAAATAAGATCTAAGATACGAATAGAATCCTCATAATCATGCATGTGAAGATCATTATTAGTAACATCTTATAACACATTATGCATAGGTTTATTCAAAGAAGGTAGAGATCTTTTAGTTTTAGCATGAGCACGACACTTTTTATGACATTCATTAGCAGATCGGTTTCATTTGGATTTATTTGAAATAGGTTGAGAACTAGGAGGAACAATCATAAGATCTTTCACAAGTTGTTTAGGAAGATCAATAGGATTATTAACCATCGAAAAAATAATCGCAGGATCTTTGATAGGTTTAGTAGAAGGAACTTGATTAACAGAACTAGAAGTTACAATTAAAGGAGTTATAGAAGGTGTAGGTAAAAGACCATGATAAAGATCCCTTGGAGGTGAACTGAACTCAAGAATTTTATGATCTTTATAAGCTTGATATGATTGAAAAAGATTATCAAGTTGAGGAGGACATGAATTAGGTAATGAAGGCCAAAAGAAATCCAGAGCAGCGCAATCTCTAGGCCTGGAAGGTTGATAAAAACTATGATTAATTGTCTTCACTTCTTCATCGTTAATGAACTTAAGAAACTTATGGATAGGTGAAGCAATAGCATGCATGGTAGTCAACCAAGGGAAACCTAGCTTAACTTGAAATTGATCGGGAGTAGGAACAACAACAAAGGTAGTGTTCACAATCTTTCCACAAAGTTCAACCGATATAGTAATAGAACCAAATGATGGATAAAGAAAACCATTGCAAGTTTGAAACCAAACATCCGATGTATCATAGAAGTCACATTGTAAACTTTTCATAAAAATATTTTCTTCAGTGATAACATTGACTAAGGAGGTAGGATCAACAAGACAACCACGAGTAGGTATCTAAGCAATCCTAGCAGCAATGTAAAGGGGACCATCAGGAGATTTAATAATCTCAGAGTCATCAAAGGTAATCAAAAGTTCCCGAGGTCTTTTAGTCTTAGATTGTTGTCAAGGTTTTGGTTGAGTTTTCATTTTAGGTTTAGGTTTTGGTCGAGGTTCAGATTGAACTTGAGTTTGAGGGTGAGGTGGAGATATAGAGTGATCAACATGCTCCACTTGATTAACAACATGATTGAGATCATCCATCTTTGAATCATACACAATTTCCATAGAAGATGGTTGAGCAATAGTATTAGTATCATGCATAGGAAAAGGGTTCGTATAGATTTCAAGGTTCTTATTAGGAGGAGAGACAAATTGATTCCCACTACTATCCAGATCATCAATAGATAAAACCTTAGAATCAATTAGATCTTGAACCTTATGCTTTAAAGCATAACATCTCTCAATATCATGACCATTTTGATGATGATATTGACAAAAAGCATTTTGATCAAAAGATTTAGATGCAATTGTAGTAGGTAAAAGAGGTCGAATAGAAGGTAAAGCAATCATATTAGCAGCTAACAACCTATTCATAATAGCATGTAAAGTTTCAGAAAGAGGAATAAACGTACGATTTAATTGAAAAGCAGTGGATGCAGAAGTGGCATTATGAGATGCAATAGCAACCTGATCAGCAACTGCACTTGCTTTTTTTTTTTTATCTTGACATACTTGTTGAATTTTTGAAATTTGTTTGGATTAGGAGTAGCATCACTCTTATCAACTAGAATAGGAGCCATTGGAGTTTTGCTCTCAAATTGACTCACTCGTAATTGATAATGATGAAGCGCTACACAAAGTTGTTGAAAAGAGGTAAATTCAGTAAGCAGCATCTTATATCTAATATTATTTTGCAAATTTGAAATAAACATACATCGAATATCAATATCAGGAATAGGATAGGAAATCTGAGCATGCAAATGCTTAAATCTACCAATAAATTTAGTCAATTTTTATTTAGCACTTTGTTTACAATGCATTAAATTAGTTAAAGACAATTGCAGACCAATATTATTTTGAAATTGTTGAATAAAGGCATTAGCCAGTTGTGGAAAGGAATCAATAGAATAAGGAGGCAAGGAACAATACCATTGTAAGGCCTTGTCATAGAAGGTTCTAGCAAACAGTTTGGCTAAAATCCTATGGTCATGAGCATAATCACTACAAAGGATTTGGAATGTTTTAACATGATGAATAAGATCTCCTTTTCCATTATAATTCTCAAGATGAGGCATCTCACCTTGCTGAGGAACATGAGTATAAATGATATCTTGGGACAAGGGACTTCCCATGTCACATGTAGGAATACTAAACTTTTTTTGAGTTAAGGAAGCAGGTTGTTGTTGTAAGGATGATACAGTTTGAGCCAAACTGATGATTGTTGAATCATTAGAGGAAATAGGAGGAGTAGCAACATTAGACACACTAGGTAAAGTGTAAGAAGCTGTAGGAATAGAAGATACAATTGGAGGAACACTAGGAACTACAGTTGGAAGTAGATTAGAATAAGTGAAAGGAACATTATGATATGAAGGTTGTGATGTAGGAAGGGACATAGGAGGAACACTCATAGGAACAAAGGGAACCGTCACAGTCACCAAAGGAGGAGTATAGATAGGAATAATAGGTAGAGGATTAGAAGGAGGTTCAACACTAGTGATAGGAGGAATCAACCCTAAATCTTGAGCTTCTTGAGCTAAAGGTTTAACATTTGAATGCACAAGATGAGTAATACCATGCAAGAGGTTAACACCCTGATCACTATCATGGAGAACTTTCTTAAGAGCCTCTATAGCTTGAATGGAATCTTGATTATGGTTTTCTTGCAAAAGCCAATTACCCATTTATCAAGTTCAGTGGAAAGTCTTTGGACATGTTTAGGAGGAACTCGTAAAGCGTCATCCTCATCATGAGATGAGTGAGAGGAGTTTTTCTCCATAGGAGGATTGGAATCATGAAGAATCAAGTTACCATCTGAGATCCTAAGGAAAGGAGAGGAAGATTCAGGATCAAAGGCACCCATGAGTCTATGACTTCTTCTAACTAGAATGTTATAAGTAGGACTAGTGGTAGTAAAGCTCATAAACAAGTGTAATGCAAGTGAACTAAACTAAAGACACATAAAGCATGGATATAAAATCTAATTAGCATGCAAGATCTAACACAAAGGCAAAATATAATACTAACAAGATAAAAAGGATAGCACAATAAGTCATCCAATTCCACAATAAGAATAAAGAGGAATCTAACACCAAAACAAAAGGAGACTATGCTAGATGGGTTCACCAAAATGAATAGAGGTAAAATGGATTCAACCCTATTCAAATGTATAGGGGGAAATATGAGATCTATTCTCAAACCCAGATTCCCCGAAGAAGAGATCCAATTTGATCAACCACAAGGTTAATACACAATTGAATCAATTTTGTGAAGAATATGGAAGAGAGAGAAAGTAAATCCAATATTTCCCTATGGAGAAGGATATATATATATATATATATATATATATATATATATATATATATATATATATATATATATATATATGGAAATCTGAAATAATTGAAATACAAATACTAACCTCAAATTAGGGCAGATCTGGAAAGTGTTGAATTATGATGTATGTGTACACTTTCGGGAAAATCTCAAACCTATGCTGGACTGGAAATGTGGAGATAGAGAAAACCTAGAAATCTTTCTCCATGATGGCTCAGCTCAAGTTTGACCCTCATAAAAGGTCAAACACTACATTGTTTATTTGAAGTCTGATTTGAATTCTGTTCGCAGATCTTGAAAGTTTGCTAAAAAGGGTATCCAAATTCACTCTCAGATCTAAAATTCCACACCTGTACCTGCAAGAAAATGGGGGTTTTTTTTGTATGGGGGGTTTGCCTTGGTCAAACCTCAATTTAGGAATTAATCTTGAAATTGAATTGAAATGTATTGTGCATAAACAAAGTAATTGAAACAAATCACCTCACTTATGTTGAAGTCCTTGTAGAGGATTTGAATCCTCAAATCCTTAAGTAGGAGTGCTTCAATGGATGTAGGATGAATGTAGGATGTCTCCAATCAATGACATTTGATCTTCAATAGCAATCTTGACTTGATCTTTGCATATGAGAAGGCTTGAATGAATGTGGAAGGATGGATCATCAAAGGGGGCTCCAAAGAGATTGAATCCTTCAATGGCTAACAATGGATCTCATTGATGGATGGATGCTTGAACACTTGAATGCTTGAAGACTTGCTTGCACTTTGATAGCTTGAGCACTTGAGAGATGGATATCAATTGCTTGGTTATGGATGTGAAAATGAGAGAGGAAGGCCTCCTTTTATAGTGAAGTAGGGCACACTCCTCTAGAGGGGTCACCTTGGAAAATTAAATCCCAATTAGGTCCTAACCTTTAGAAAATATACCTAGATTAAATGCAATTAAAGGATTTATGATCCTGAAACTCAAAATGTTTGACCCAGAGGTGGGAAAATAAATCTCCCGAAAGCCCGATGCCTGAAAATCATGGAAATTGAAGATTTGTAGAAAGAGGGAAAAATCAAGGTTGGACCTGACCTAGTCAGGTTTGAGCTTGATCTAGAGCTAGTCAAGTTTGAGCTTGATCCTAACCTAGTTAGGTTTGACCTCGACCCTAACCCTGGTCCCAGATTGACTCAAAACCAAGTCAGGAGGTCTCGGGGATGCCCAGAAACCTAGAACTAATGCCAGAACGAGATAGAATGTCAAGGGTAGACATAAAATCCTATGATTACTATGATGAAGGCTAGGAGGATCTATTTCTACATCCTACCTAGAAAATAGAGCCATGGAAGAGGGAAAATAAATAGAATCCTTAAGATCCTAACCCTAATTTCACCTAGAATGAAGAAATCAAGTGCAGGAAAGAAGTGGAAAGCAGGGAGAAAGGCCAAATACATGCAAAGACCTGATCAAGGTGCTTGAGATGACCCCAAACCACTTACTCAGAGGGATAAACAATCTTATCATGGAAGTGCTTCCATTTTAAGATGATACATAAAGATTCTAATGATTTGTTGAAAACTAGTCCAAATTATCTTTGTTCTTTATTCTATCGTTAGAGAAAGTTTAAGGACCTTCCTCTACCATAAAATCTTCATAAATTTTAACTATTCTTCCCTTTTCATTGATAACTTCTGAAATGACTTGATCTGCAATTTCCTGAATGATCCCAATTTGAGTTTGCATCAAACACTTATGAATAAATCCTTCCATCTCTTGCCTTAGGAAATGATTCTTGGGAATAGCTAGTGTTTTCTACTTAGTTCTTGAATCATCTATTAGCCTTCCTATATGAGGTTTTTTGGCCCAAGATTGAAAATAAACATAAATATTGGGAAATTGGGAAGTATTTGTTATTTCTCGTAAATTAACTTCAACAATAACAAAGAAAATATAAAAGAAATGACAATAAAAATTATAAACTATTATACAAAACTATCAAAATAGAAAACTACTAACAAACCTGAAAATAAAAGGAAAAATAAATAAACTAATATTAAGGAAACCTAATCTAATATTGAATATTTAGGAACCCTGAAGATAAGTTATTAATATCCCCTCTTAATCTGAAAGGGTTAAGCTAAGAATTCCTCTAAACTTCTCAAACTTTTCTTTGCCCAATGCCATGGTAAAAATATCAGCAAGCTGATCTACAGTGGGACAATATTTGAGATGTATACTGCCATCTTTCACATGATGCCAGATCAAATGAAACTTCATGTTGATGTGTTTGGTATGGTCATGAAAGACTATATTTTTAGCCATTTTGATAGAAGATTAAATGTCAATGAAGAGTGGGGTTGATGAAATCTATGGTGTCTACAAGTCTTCAAGAATCCTTCTAATCCATAAGATTTCCTGAGTTTCTTTAGAGGCTACCATATATTTAGCTTCAGAAGAAGAGATAGCCAGGACTGATTATTTTTTAGATTTCCAAGAGATTGCAACAAACCCAAGCTACATTGAAAACCCAATTTTAGATTTTCCATCTATTGAATCACCTGTATAATCTGAATCAGAATAGCCAAGAAAAGAAAACTCTTTTTTCCTAGAGTATTTGAGCCCATAGTGTTGAGTACCTAAAAGATATCGAAGAATTCTTTTAGCAGTGAATGAATGAGTTTATCTAAGTTGTTGCATAAACCTTGAAAGAAATCCAACAACAAAAGAAATATTTGGGTGAGTAGTTATAGCATAGATCAAACTACCCACAAGTTTACTATATATAGTTGCATCAACCAATGGTGAGGATTCATCTAATGTGAGTTTAAGATTTTTCTCCATAGAAGTACTAAGGAGCTTGCAAGAAGCCATGCCAAACTTTTGCAAAAGATTACCAATATATTTTTGTTGGGTAATAAAAATTGAATGAGGTTTTTGAATCATCTCAATACCTGAATAGTAATGAAGATGACCCAAATTAGTCATTTCAAAACCTTTCTTCAATTGTTCTTTCACATCTTGAATATTTTCCTCATCAGTGCCAGTGATAAATAAATCATCCACATAAACAACTGTTATGAATGAATGCTAAATATGTCCTATGGGGGAGTATTTGGAGCCAATCTGTATCAGATGTATGTTGCATTCATGACTGGGTGAACCCACAATAGTGGGTTACACTTTTTTGCCTGAACGGACACTGAACTCTACATTTTAAGAAAAATTTTCAGATTCGAATGCATATTTCCGTTGAACCGTTTGAAATCAGAGGATGAAGTAAATCAAAGTCTTTTAGGATTTTTTGTCTAGATTCTAAATATATATTTTTTATTTTTTTCAAATTTATTTGAATACTTTTTTCTTTATCCCATGAAAACTGGTATGGTGCTGAAAACGTCATTTTCAAATAGTAATGTTGTTTTCATAGAGCATAACTTTTTTTGTAAAATAGCTATGAACATGATTCTTTCGAATTTAGTTTTGTAACATCCATATGGAGGGAATGCAATTGGTTTGACAACCTTATCATGATTATTGCATATTTTATTAATGTTTGAAGTTGACTAAACCATAATTTTGACATACCTTAACTACATAGCTTATAACTTTTTGTGTATTTATCAAATTTCAAATATTTTTTCTTTTATAGAAAGTAGACTCAAAGAGGGAGGGAACTATTATTCTTCAAAACAAAATTTCCCTTTTTTACTATTTTTCATTGAATGTCAAGCTCAGAGGTTTATATTTGATAATAAACCTACATTTCATTAATGTCAAAAACCATACACAATAAATTCAAAAATAGTCAAGTCTATAATCGTTAGAAAGCTAGTTCTGAGTACTTGTGCTATGCAAAAGGATGTCTCCTTATTGTTCCATTTGATCCCCATGCTTCAGCCCTGAAACCATGAAATTCTCAGAATTTCTTCAAAGTTTTCAAACAGGGCCTAATTAGGTACTTTTGATAAAAAGTACTTTCAATCGAAAGTACCTAGTTTCGATAGAAAGTACTTTCTATCGAAACTCCTTTGCAAAAAACAATGAAAATTACCCATTCTTGGGGTTTTTTTTTATATAAAGTACTTTATATAGAAAGTACTTTCTATTGAAAGTACTTAGTTTCAATAGAAAGTACTTTCTATCGAAAGTAATTGAGTAAATTTGCACTCTCATGATTTTTCAGACAATTCCTTCCTCTGAAAAATTGTATTCCACTATTGTGGGTTCACTCGACTGTGGTTGTCATTGATGTCAACACAGTGATCTACTAGAGATTAGTAGAGAAGTAGACAATGTTTGAATTAGCGCATGTGGTGTATTATAGATCAAGCTATGCAGAGTTGAGGACTTACTCTATATTGTGTCTTGAGATCATGGTCAAGAGCGCATATGAAACTTCAATTAGTCATGATAGTTATGTGTAATTCAGTGGAAGTAGTATTCAGATAGTGTTCCTGAGAAGCGGCTTGTGGTAACTAGATGATATCTCCTAATTGGGATAGAATCTAGGCATGTAAATTTGTATAGTTGATGAAGACATTGTGGTAGTGATGTGGATGTGACAACATGGTCATAGGTCACACGAGTGAAGAATTATTTTGTTTGGAAGCTGATAATTTTTATGTAATTATGGAATATTATGTAACATGTGAAGATTTATATTTTGTAATTGGTTAAACCTTGTTAGCCGACTCATTTGTAATTATTTGAGTGTGGTATAAAGGAAGGTTTGTTTTCCTTTATTTTAGTATGTATATTGTAAGGAACGAATATGAATTGTAGAATTGAGTAATATATGTTGTAAGAGGATATGCGAATTCTAGAGATTTGATATTGAGATATGGTGAAGCAGTTGGTGTGGTTTGGCATGGATAGAGGAGAAAAGATAAGTTTCTGAGATAATTAATTATTGGTATTATTCTATTTGGATAATATAGTGATCAGTTGGATAGTGTGTTCAGTGATCTTTCCCTTGACGCTATTTGGACAATGGGTCCTTATGTCTTCCATAACACTTAACTAGGTTAGAATATTTTAACAGGGATTAAAAGTCTCCTAACATGGACTCATATGTACTAAATGTATTTCATAAGGCTCCTAACATAGTCCATCCTCTCACAAGCAATTTTCATATTGGTACATCTTTTGTGGGCATCATTCCCACTAGGGTTTACTCTCTGATCAAGAGGTTCCCTAGTCAACATATCTTGTGTTATTGTGTAGTGTATGTTTATCTTTCTATGGTTGTTGCTTATATTGATTACATGGTTGAAATCTATTAATGGTGATAAGAATTGTATTTATCTAATAACTGATTCACCCCCCCTCCCTCTCAGTTATCTTGGTGGACTTTACTTTCTAACAATTGGTATCAGAGAAATAGGTCCTTGAAGGAAAAGTTTAACAACTTAAGGAGATCTATGGCAAGTCATTTCAGGAAAGAAAGCCATAAGTTTGATGGAGTAAACTATGATAGTTGGAAAGAAAAGATGAAGACACATTTGCTATGTCTAGGACCAAGATACTGGTTACTCACAAAGAATGAGAAGACTATCATTGAAGAAGACAAAATTGAAGAATGTACTAATGAAGAAAGAGATATGTTCATGTGTAACATACTTGCCAGAGAAGCACTTTTGTAAGCCCTTCCGAAGAATGAATACAGTCAAGTAAAATATCTAAGGACATCTCATGAAATTTGATTAGCTTTACAATCTAATTTTGAAGGTGATGTACATGCAAAGAGAGTTAGATTACATATTTGGATATGTGCAATTGAAGATATAAGAATGATGAAAGATGAATCTATTAGAATTTATATTGGTAGAATGTTAGACATTGTTGCAGGTATCAAATATTGTGAAGGAAATAAGACTAAGATTGAAGTGATATGGAAGATTCTAAAGACATTAAATCTTGTATTTAAGCATACAACATAGATGACTGAACAAGTTATACCCTGTACTGAGAACTTTACCAAAGAAACTCTTCTTGGAAGACTAGAAGCAACACAGATAAGCTTGAGACAGTTGGGAGATCTACCTAGAATTGAGACAGCATTCAATGCACTTAGTGTTCACCCTACCTTGTCAAGAAGCATTAGTGTAAGTGGAGATTATGCCAATAGTAGTAGATCTAAAATCAAAGAAGATAGAAAGATTGAGGAATGAATTGTCTTACTTGTGAAAAGAGAACCACAAGCTAAGAAAATCTTTAAATGTTGGACTTGTCAAGAATATGGTCATTTTGCATCTAAATGTCCTAAGACAGTAAAGAAATACAAGAAGAACTTTAAAACTAGAAGATCTAAAGAATGTTACTATGTTAATGATGAAGAATTTGAGGCTAGTATTGAGAAATCCTTAAGTGAAAGTGATAATGAGAATGATTATATAGGATTTGTAGCAATAAAAGGGGAAAACTCTAAAACTAAAGTTAGAGAAGAAAAAGCTTTCATTTGCCAAGTAGAAAAGAGATATGGATGGATAATAGACTGTGGTTGTTCACATCATATGACTGGAGACATGAAGAATTTTATAAAGTTTAACAATTATGATGGAGGAATCGTTAGAGTTGGAAACATTGCACCTTGCCTGATAAAAGGAATAGGATCTATTACTCTTGATGGAAAGACTAACATTAATGATGTTTATTTTGTAGATGGATTGAAACATAATCTTTTGAGTGTTGGACAGTTAGTTGATAAGGGATATCAAGTTTGGTTTATTGAGAAAACTTGTGTGATCAAGGATAAGGATGGTAATTTCATTGGAGCTGGATCAAGAATCAAAGGTAATGTATTTTAGTTGAATCCCGCAGAGATGACATGTTTGATTACTAGAATTGTTGACAGTTGGTTATGACACAGAAGGTTTTGTCACATAAACTTTGATAACATTGTGAAAATTAGCACTACACTTGTAGTAAGAGATTTGCCTAAGATTATAAAACCTACTAACATGATTTGCAAAGAATGTGTTATGGCTAAGAAGAAGAGAAGTTCATTTCCTAGTAAGAAGTTCACATCAGCAGAGAAGTTAGAAATTGTTCATATAGATTTGAGCAGTCCCACAAGGACTAGAGGATTCTATGGTGAAAGGCATTTTATGATTTTTGTTGATGACTTTACTAGAATGATGTGGATTACATTTCTTAAAGAAAAGTCTGATGCATTTGATAAGTTTAAAGTAATTAAGGACAAAGTTGAGAATGAATCTGGAATGAAGATTAAATGTTTAAAATCAGATAGAGGTGGAGAATTTACTTCAAAAGAATTTAATACTTTTGTGAAGTAAATGGCATTAAGAGACATTTTCAGCCCCTAGAAAACTTGAACAAAATGGTATTGTAGAAAGAAAGAATAGATCAGTAATTGAACCAGAAAGAGCTATGTTATTTGAGAATGATTTGGCGAAGACATTCTAGAGAGAAACAATGAATACAACACTATATACAATGAACAAAGTACAAATCAGAGTAGACACAAATAAGACACCTTATGAATTATGGTTTGGACATGCGCCATCAGTTAAGTATTTTAGAATTTTTGAAAGTAAGTGAACTATACTAAGAGATATGATGACATTGGAAAGTTTGATCCTAGAAGTGATGAAGGCGTATTTCTTGGTTATTCATTGAAAAGAAAAGCTTATAGATATTTCAATAAAAGAATTAAAACTATTGTTGAGAGCGCAAATGTTAAAATTGATGAAAATTTCAAAATTCAAGAAAGAATGATTGACTATGAATTAGATGAAGGAATTCATCTTAGAATTGATCAAGAAAATTTTGAGTTATTTTATGAAATTGATAGTGATTTGTAGAATGAAAGTCACATTGAGGAAATCAGAGAAGAACCTAGAGAAAAACATAGAGTTGAAGCAAGAACTGAGATAGTGACACCTAATAAGAATCTAGCAAGAAATCATCTTCTTGACTAGATTATTGGGAGCATAGAAAAAGGAGTTCTGACACGGAATAAGGTACAAGAAGAATTATGTTTGATTTCTCAAATTGAACCTAAATCTACTGATGAATCTTGTAAAGATGAAAATTGGATTAAAGAAATGAAGGAAGAACTAGATCAAATTGAAAAGAACAAGACTTGGGATTTGGTCCCTAGACCTAAAGATAAAAATGTTATAGGAACTACATGGGTATTAAGGAACAAGATGAATGAACAAGGAGAAGTTGTAAGGAACAAAGAAAGATTGGTATGTAAAGGTTACTCACAACAAGAAGAAATTGATATTGGAATCAAATTTGACGAGCTTATTGTTATACACTGTGATAACACCACTATAGTAAGTACATCTAAGAATCTTGTATTGCATTCTAAGACAAAGCATATAGAAATAAAGTATCATGTTGTAAGAGAAAAAGTTGCAGAGAAAGAAGTCAGACTTGAGTATATAAGTACAAAAGAGAAGATTGTAGATATATTTACAAAGCCCTTACCTAAAGATACATTTTTATATTTGAGATTTATGGTTGGGGTTATTCCCCAGCCTAATTTTGAGAAGTGATGCAGATTGTTGCATCAGTCTAGTGGTATATGAGCTCTATCTTTTGTGGACTGGATGTTGGTACTTCCTCTATGGGGGAGTATGTGTGTTTTGAGTTGAGTCCTAAAGGACTCTAATGAATGTATTTTCTAAAAAGTGTCTTTTGACATTGAGGTTTTAAATTGACATATTGATGCTTGCTTTTGTCATTGATGTCAATGGGTGAGAAGGATATGTGAAAAAATCATCTATTGAATAAAAAAAAAGAAAAGAATAAAAAGAGGGAGAATGATACAAACATCTGTTGGGGAAATGAAGCAATATAAAATGGAAAAAGATGTAAGATTTGATTGATGAAGAGGAATTGAAAAGATTGAGTGATTTGATTAATGAAGAGGACTTGAAAATTTTTCAGAGCAGTAGCATTGCAGTTTGGTATTCATGGAACTTGGATGTTTTTTCATCTATGTTGACATCAATGCTAATGGGGGAGATTGTTAGGAATGAATGCTGAATATGTCCTATGGGGGAGTATTTGGAGCCATTCTATAGTAGTTGTCTGTTGCATTCATGATTGCGGTTTTCATTGATGTCAATGTAGTGATCTACTGGAGATTAGCAGAGAAGCAAACAATGTTTGAATTAGCACACGTGGTGTATTACAAATCAATCTATGCAGAGTTGAGGACTTACTCTATATTGTGTCTTGAAATTGTGGTCAAGAGAGTGTACAAAAATTCAATTATTCATGATAGTTATGTGTAATTTAGTGGAAGCTCAATATTTAGGCAGTGTTTCTGAGAAGCAGCTTGTGGTAACTAGATGATATCTCCTAATTGGGATAGAATCTAGGCATGAGAAGTTGTACAATTGATGAAGACATTCTGGTAGTGACATGGATGTGACAACATGGTCAGAGGTCACATGAGTGAAGAATTATTTTATTTGGAAACCGACAATTTTTATGTAATTGTAGAATATTATGTAATGTGTGAAGGTTTATATTTTGTAATTCATTAAGCCTTGTTTTCCGACTCATTTGTAATTATTTGAGTGTGGTATAAAGGAAGGATTTTTTTCCTTTATTGTAGTATGTATATGTGTAAGGAATGAATATGAATTATGGAATTGAGCAAAATATGTTGTAAGAGGAAATGCAAATTGCAGAGATTTGATATTGAGATCTGGTGAAGTGGTTCGTGCAATTTGGCATGAACAAAGGAGAAAAGATAAGTCAATGAGATTAGTAATTATTGGTATTATTATGTTTGGATAATATAGAGATCAGTTGGACAGTGTGTTCAGTGATCTTGCCCTTGAAGCTATTTGGATAGTGAGTCCTTCTGTCTTCCATAACTCTTAACCGGGTTAGAATCTTTTAACAGAGATCCAGAGCCTCCTAACAGGGACTCATATGTACTGAATGTATTTCATAAGGCTCCTAATAGAGTCCATCCTCTCACAAGGAATTTTCATATTGGTACATCTTTTGTGGGCATCAATCCCACCAGGGTTTACTCTCTGATCAAGAGGTTCCCTAGTCAACATATCTTGTGTTATTGTGTATGTTTATATTTCTATGGTTGTTTCTTATATTGATTACATGGTTAAAATTTGTTAATGGTGATAAGAATTGTATTTATCTTATAATTGATTCACCCCCCCTCTTAGTTATCTTGGTGGACTTTTATTTCTAACAACAACAAGATAGATAATAATATTATCAATCTTTTTAACAAAAAGTGTTGCATCATCAAATTCAAAATTCTGGAAATTCAACTTCAAGAGATGCTCAGTAAGTTTTTCATACTAGGCCCGAGGAGCTTCTTTCAAACCATATAATGATTCAACAAGCTTCTATACATGATGTTCTTTCCCATTAACTATATACCCTTTAGGTTGAGTCATATAGACTATTTCTTAAGATCAGCATTTAGGAATGCAGTCTTGACATCCATTTGGTGAATTTTCCACCCATTCTGAGCTGCAAGGCTCAACAAAGCACAAATGGTGGTCCATTTTACTGTAGGTGAAAATATTTCATCAAAATCTATTCCCTCTCTTTGAGCATATCCTTAAGCAACAAGTCGAGCTTTATGTTTTTCAAGTGTACCATCTTCTTTATATTTATTTCTAAAAATCTACTTGCAGCCAATAGGCTTACAACCAAGTGGTGGATCAATCAACTCCTTGTTGGAAACTGCAATTGAAGCAATTGTTGTATTATCATTGATGTCAACCCTTAACTGGTAAGATAGTTTCTATCTAAGAAAGTACTATATCTATTGATTGATGAGAAGGATTAGCGAAAGGGTGATAACAATAGAACCTAGAGAAAGGTTGAGTTATTTGATACTTCAATGAGTTCTTGATTATGTGCCATAATGATAATATAATGTATTGTTTATCTAAGTAAGAAGCAAGACTGAACAAGTAGGCTTAACTGAGCAAAAGAGAAGAAATCTAGATTAAGCCTAGTGATGTTAGTGTCGACCAAGCACCAGTATATGCTGAGTAAATTTAGTGTTGACTAAACATCAGTTTATTCCCAAGTGACAACATTAGCCAAGGAAGATAGTTTGAAGAGATGACCGAGCTACACAGTGATGACTGAGGAGTTGAACATAGTATTGACTGAGCATTAGTAATTTACATTTGAGGAAGAATTCAGATTCCCAGTTGACATAGTTGAATTCTTAGATTATGTAAATCATGTTGACTTTATTAATTGAGTGTATGGAGAATTTAATGTATAGTAAACCATTTTATTGTGGAATCAATGAGGAAATTGAAGATGTTTCTAGAAGGAGGTATGAAGGACTTAAATGATGGAAGGATTCAATGAATCTGACCTAAACCTAAGATCTACGGAGGAGATTAAGCGAAAAAAGATGAATCTGCCTATTGAAGAGGTGTATCATCTTAAAATGGAAGCACTTCCATGTTAAGAGAATTTATCCCTTCAATTAAGTGGTTTGGGGTCATGTTAAGCACCTTGATTGGGTCTTTGCATGTATTTGGCTTTCTCCCTATTTTCTACTTCTTCTCCACACTTGATTTCTTCATTCTAGGTGAAATTAGGGTTAAGGTCTTAAGGACTTTCCTGATTTTCCCTCTTCCATGGTTCTATTTTCTAGGTAGGATTTAGAAATGAGACCTCCTAGTCCTTCATCAAATCATTCTGAGGATTTTCTATCTATTCCTGACACTGGGTCCTTCTCAAACATCAAATTTTGCATTTCTGGCACCCTTGGAACTCCTATTGTAGAATCTAGCAAAGTTAGGGTTTGAGGTCAAAGTCAACCTTGACCCTAACTAGGTCAGGGTCAACCTTGACCTTGACCGCTTCCTACCATAATTTCAAAGTTTCATTTGCCGGTAATTTATCTTTTGAGAAAGTTATTTCCCGCTTCTAGGTCGGCTGTTTCGGGCTCTGAAATGGTAAGTCCTTTAATGGTATTTAATCAAGGTATATTTTCTAAAGGTCAGGACCTAATTGGGATTTAATTCTTCAAGGTGGCCCATCTAGAGGAGTGTGCCATAGATCACTATAAAAGGAGGCCTTCCTCTCTCATTTTTCATATCGAGTTGACATTGTATGCACCCAAAAATGGTCGCCTAGACTTTGGGCCCCATTTATTTGATTTATCAATCCTGAAACAATTTTATCAATAATCAATATTTTCAACATTATCAATTTCTTGATCAAGTCTTAATTTTGATCATATATTGGATTTTAATCCTTGGGCTAACCATTTATCCTAAGTCTTTATTTGATTAAAAGGAATATTTCCTCCCCTTTTGATTAAATAAAAAGCCCCCACCTTTCCTCTTATCCTAAGTTGCACAAATAAAGCATTATTTCTATTTTATAAAAAGGAGAAAAGCACTTTTTGTCTCATATGGACATAAAGTCAACTCCTATTTTCTCATTGGAAGATACTTGTGCACATGGATTGCTCCTCTTTCAAGCTCCACCGTTGATTGAGACTTTTTCCTTTTAATCTCCATGGTCCATTTCACCTCATTTCTTATAAAAGGAGAGCTCTCTCCTTCATTTGCATATCCATGTTTTATGCTAATGTTATGCTGCAGGTTTTAGGTGCATTTGAAGTTTGAAGACATTGAAGACTTGTTGCTTTCATCATCTAGTTTATATTTTTTTTCTTAGTTGCATGATCATGGCATCATAGATTAGATTTCCTTTTATGCAATAGAATAGGTCTCACATAGCTTAATTAGGGGCTTGAAATCTATTGTACTTCTCTTCATAGTTTAGTTTGCACTTCATTTGATAGATTAGTCTTGCACATTCATACTAGTTGCATTGGCATTGCATTTTTCATTTAGATTCTTGGGGACATTGGCACTCTTGCCCTTGTCTTCACTTGAATCTCTCAATGCATGGTTGACTAGCAAGGTCACATTCTTGTAGCTCTAGCTGAGAGCAAAACTCATAAGTCCTTTGCAACTCCATGCATAGAGAGCTATGAGCCACTTTGTGAGGCCTCATTGTTGAGCAACCTTGCAAGTAATGGTTCATAGAAGTGTGGTCATTTTTACACTACACATTTTTGGTGCCCACCGTGGGGCAGAGTAGATAGCTTTGTCCTTTCATTTGATGCATTTTTCATCATTTTCAGATTAATTTTCAAAAAAATCTATATTTTCTGGTTTTCTGTCTCAGATTATCGCGCGACACTTCTCAGAAGTATCGCGCAATATACTTTCTATCTTGGCGTGATAGTTCATGCGGAAAAATTATCACACGCCTATATTGAAGTCTATCATCTAGCATCGGGTGAAGTATCGCCTGGCATTGTGCGAAGTATCGCGCGACTGAGAAATATCACGCAACTGAGAAGTATCGCCCGTCTATAGGAAACTGTATCGCGCAATACTGTTGAAGTCTGAGAAATATCGCCTGGTCTGGCAGAGACTTGCATTTTCAGTTTTCTTGTCCGAATTTGATTATTTTAGCTTGCTGTTTTGTTTTGCTGTGTTTAAATAGGTCTAACCCACATCTTTTAGCTTAAATCTAGCAGTTTATTACACATTTACATTTGGATTTTGATTTTGCTAACATTGTGGGTCTAACAAGTTGTGTTTGTAGGTGCTCTCATTTGCTTGAAAATTGCTAAAAACGCATGTCAAAGAGGGCTACTAACAGTTTTTGCAGGGCTGCCCAAGCATAAAAATAAAAAAATAAAAAATTATTTCTTGCTTGTTATTTACTTTCCTTTCAAGTGTGGCATTCACTAATTGTATTAGGAATCTTAATACCTTGTGAAAGGGATCTTGAGGTGGTAGGAGAAGTATGCTCTTCACCTTTAGGTGAATCAGAAAATCTTGACCCATCTTAAGGTTTTGGAAGCAAGGGAGTAATTGAATCTCTTTGCTTGGTGTGTTTGGGAGAGATCCTTGAGATAGGGGAGTATGCTCTTCACCCTTGTGGTGAATCAAAAACCTTGAACCTCAAGAGTTGATCTATTTTTGTTTAGTTTAGGAATCCTTTAGCGGGCCTGCTCTTGAGCAATCAAGAGGAATGACTCAAGTGGGGACAACCTTGTCATCATTTTCCTTGGTGGTAAGTGATTCCAACTCACTATAATCTCAAGGCTATCAAGGACACCAAAAACCTTGATAGACATAACACTTGTCTTCGTTTGATGTGAGTAGCTCATTGGATTACGACCATGGGGAAAACATTGAACAAGAATGCTTAAGGTACTCTTGAGGCCGCAAGGTCCTAGTCCTTTATGAGGAGCAAGAGGGGTGTTGTGAACGGAAATCCTTATTAAGAACCATTAGATAGAAGCCACCTTCTTTTAGCTGCTTATCTTCTTAGTGCAAGGATTGATCCAAGTGGTTTACCCGGATCACCTTAAGATACTCACCATATGTGTCCCTTTGGTTGTGTCATTTGACATTTCCATGACAAAGCCAACATCTCTTGTGGGTAACCACTTGGTGTGAGGCAAGGGGGCATCAAGTTGTGGGCTAAGTTGGTAAGTATTGAGCCTTGACTTTCTAGGATAGATTTGCTTGAAGTGTTTTCGATTGTGTGATACCAGTGCAAACGTTCTTACATACAAATAATCGGTAGCATTCATAGGGTGTTGTTTCAATTCTGATATCACAAGTGTTTGTCTTGGCAAGGTTGCTTTTGCCCTTGTTTCAAGTGTTTGAGACCATGTTTTGATCCCTTACTATTTGCAAACCTACTGAAATTTTGCTGATATTGTGACTGAAATTGAAAACATCAACCCTCAGACTGGAAATTTTGACCAAACAGACCCAAAAATGCAAATTTCACACAATTCTGGTCAAGAGTTAAACAAATCTGCAACAGTATCACGCCCTGTAAGGTGAAGTACCGTGCGATACTTCGCGCATGCTAGAAATATCACCCGCTTTGAAGAGAAATATCACACGATAGTTCGCCCTTGACGGACTATCACCTGACCTGCCTGGAGTATATCGCCCACCAATATTAAGAAGTATCACCTGGCTTCGGGCGAAGTATCGCGTGGGTATAGGTTTATCACCCCAGTAGCCTAGAGTATATCGCTTGGATTATTTTTGTCGTGCTTAAATTTTGGTTAGTTTCAGTTGCTGTCAATTAGGCTAGGTCTTAGAGCAGGCTTCTCACCCTGACGTTTGAGATCTGTCTTGACTCCAAATTTTTGGTTTTTAGTCCTCCGGGATAGCATCATTTTATTTACAAAGTCACTTTGGAATAATTGTCAAGTTAGAAAGCCATTCTTGGTGCCAAGGTTCATCTTTAAAATTTTTAGCTACATTCTTGGAAAATTTTAGTACTCTTATTATCCAAATCGCTTTCATTTTCATCTCAATTTCAATTATCTTTTGGCCTAGTCCAACCTCCTAATTCAAAAGTGCAAGGGTAGTCACCCTTTGATTTGAAGCACCTCTTTGACAGTGTTGGTAAAGCCCTCTTTTTCTTTTCATTTCTCTTTGGACAATAGAGGACTTCGATTATCCTAGTTTGGTGTTGACACTTTGAAAGGTCACCTTATCATTGAGAGTATCTCTCTTTCATGTCAGTTACGACAAGGTACCAAGTTAATCAAGGGAAGCGACCCCCTGTTGCCTTTAGCCAGTTACCATCTGTCAAGACTCGTCGACAACCTAAAAGAAAAGGACCCCTTTTTGACCAATCTCCTAAGAGTGAATTTGAGGTTTGTTTTAATCCGGGAGCTAATCCTAGTGAAGTGAGCACCTCTTTTGTACCACTTTCATCAAGTATGGACATGAGTTATACTTTCACCCGACAACAAAGAGAAGCCATGAATCAAACTCTTGAGGATATCTTCCAACGACACAGAAGAGAGTATGGTGGTTCTTCTCATGCTAGTCCACCTGGGTCACCTTCCAACAACGGGAGGTATTTTGATGCTCATCAACGAGCTGAAAGACATCATAAGCAAGCTCACTCAGATTCAAGGTCACAACACAAAGATCAGAACAATGAATCTAGTGATCACCACATCAATGCAGCTAATGCAATAAGGCATTCAAGACAAACCTCCCCACTTAAAGACACCTCTCGATATGCAAATACATGATTGAAAAGAATTGAGAGAGAGAAGCAAGCCTACTTAGATGAACAGGCTGTTAAAAAAGAAAAATTTAGACAACTAAAGGAGGAGGAACGTGCATTGTTGGATATACAGAAAAGAGTCACCCAAGAAGAAGAAGATAGACTCTATGCACAACAACTCCAAAGCCGATTTAAAGGAAGGGGAGCCAATAGTGGGACCAACTCGCCCCCATCTACCCCTTCCCCTAGCCCTTGAAGAAGATCAAAGACACCCTCACGATCCCCAAGTCCTAGAGGAAGAAGGGCTTCAAGATATGACCATCATAGGAGACAGTCGTCTCATAGACATTCAAAGCAACCCTCCCAACGAGCACATTATGGCTCACAACATGGAGGCAGTTATGCTAAATTTGATCATATGGACTTCCTAACTATGCAACAAGAACCATCCTTTCAAGCATATGTGGAGCAATATGTGGAACAAAACAAAGATCAATTCTTGGAAAGTCTTATCAACAAAGGCGCTAAAGTCCCATATAATTTTGATGTTCACCAAAAGATCAAAAAATAGAATCCTTCAACTGATGAGGTGATCTTACAAATGCAAAAGGATATAGACAGGATGAAGGCTCCCAAGAGCACATTTCATTTGGACTCCATATGTCCTAACCCCATTGACAAAAGTGTGGTGATGGTAGAATTCCCTAAGAAAGTTGAATTCCCAACATACGACAAATATGATGGCACTGGTGACCCTCACGACCATGTTTGACAGTTCTACATAATGAGCTTTTCCTTTCACCATGAAGACTCCTACTTGCTGAGATTATTCCCAAGGAGTTTAAAAGGTCAAGCCATGGAGTGGTTCACCAACCTTTCCCCTCCAGTAAAGACATTTAAAGAACTTGTCCAAAGATTTGTTCAGCATTTTGCTTACAACTTATCGAGGTCAGTCACAATGCTTGATTTGTGTAAACTTAAACAAAATCAAGGGGAATCTTTTGTCACATTTTTACAATGATGGCGGCGATTGTGTTTGAAATACCCAAGGACAATCCCTGAAGAGGAGAGAATTGATATCATTGTGAACAATCTAATACCAGAACTCAGATATGAAGTCAAGAAAATCCCATCTAATTCCTTTGATACTATGGTAGAGGTGGCATGTCGCATTGAGGATGTCCTAAAAGAACAAGAAATTTTGGCTAAACCAACAAATAACAACAATAGCCAAAATAACAATACTAATGGTAACAAGGACAAAAAGAACTCCTATTGGAACAAAAACAAGCAAGTGGTCAACTACAGAGTTGTTGATTCATCCCAAGTCAAAAATGAAGGAGTTCTTAACCTCTCTCATGTAGTTCAAGCTATGAAGCTGCAAACGTCTTCAACACAACAAGACAAACCTAAGTATCAAAAGAGATCTAAAACAGAGAAAAGACAATTTACTAAATTGGGAGAATCTTATGCAGATGTTTTCAAGACACTAGTTGCTCATAATTTGGAGCACCCGCAGGACCCTACAAAACATCGCATACCAGATCCTTTACCTCATTGGTGGGATGCTAAGGCTTTCTGCATTTTCCATAATGGGATTGGACACGACATAGAAAATTGTTTTAAACTCAAGCATCTTGTCCAAGACCTTATTGAAAAAGGACAATTACAAGTGGATGGGTTAACCACTAATGCAGACCATAAAACCTTTAAAGAGCCCTTGCCTAAATATGAAAAAGGAGAGAATTCTAGCAGTAAGAATGGCAAGGCGGCCATTAACTATACATACACACATGCTGACAATGTGATTAACATGCTTGAAGTGGCTGACGATAACATCAACATGGTGAGAAAGAAAGATCCTTATGGACATAATGTGGACTCAACTCCTATGACTAATGAAAGACCTGCTGTGGTGATAAGAGGTCCTCACTCACAAGGAATGCCCCAGTCCCTCAATGCTGTCACTAGGGGTCAGGCCCAAGTGCCCATTATCATTAAAGGTCCTAGCACTAGCAAGTCCAAGCAGCCCATGTCCAAAGGTGCTCTTCCCAAGTCTGCCGTTGGTCCTGATTCCAATTATAATCTTATTGACTAGCTACAACGTACACCTACACAGATATCCATTTTTGAGCTTTTAGAATTATCTCCTAAGCATAAGTGCATCCTTGAGGATGCTTTGCGAGCAGCCAATGTCCCTAACAACTTAGATATTGACCAATTCCAAAACATGGTCAACCATTTGGCTAGCCCTCATTACCTCACCTTCTCAGAAGAAGATGACAAATCCATTAGTCACCCACATAATTTGGCCTTACACATCGAAGTCATGATTCATAAAACCCGTGTTAGGCGTGTACTGATAGATGGGGGTGCGGGGCTCAATATTTGTACCCTGAGTTTGCTGCTAGCTCTAGGATATTCCGAGAATGTCATTGACACAAAGAAAAGGATCACAATCAAAGCATATGATGAAGCAGAAAGAAGTTCCAAGGGATTGGCTATTTTGCCTATTCGCATTGGTCCCGTAGAAAAAGATATATTATTCCAAATTGTTGATGTTGGACCTCTAGCCTACAAAATTTTGCTAGGTAGGCCATGGATTCATGAAATGCAGGCAGTCCCATCAACATATCACCAGTGTGTTAAGTTTCCTCATAACGGTGTAGAAATTTGCATCCTTGGAGATAGTGCTCTATCAGTTAATAAAATTTCTGCAGGATCACATGTACCTTTGAATAGGGAAGCTGACAATCCTAGTAGTTCATTTGAAAAATGCAAGCAGTAGTTCAAGACCATGGATCTTGGGATGGGAGATTATAAGATTGATTCTTTTACAAAAATGCCAATCTCTCCTAGGTCTTATGGGAGACCATCCCCAAATGTGAAGCCTTCATCATCAGCAATGCCGTTATTTGGGAAATTTGTTGAGTCTTCAGTCCCCATTCAAGAAGAGAAAGAGGAAGTTGCTGTAAGGGACTGGATATATCACGAGGAGAAATACAAACATAACGAGAATTTTGCTCCCTCACCTGAAACTTATGGGAAAGGGTATACACTGGTTAAAAATATGGGATATCCAGGATTTGGTCCCCTTAGCCATAGGCTGGATGCTAAAGCTGAGCCTCTTGATCATGCTCTTTATGGATGAAAGAACAAGTCCACGATTAGCTTAGGTTTTGAAGATAAGAAGAAGAAAGGTGTTACTGTCCCAGCTGCGACGGACAGTGACAGTGATGTAGATTATACGCCTGATCTTTCCAACCAACAAGATGTGTCTGATGATTGGGTGCCCTCGATGAATCTCCTTTGGGGAGATCCCACAGATTTGATGCTTAATAGTCCTACTATCCCAGCTACAACGGATAGTGACTGTGTGACTGCTAGATCGACAAAGGAAAGTGTTACTATCCTAGCTGCGACGGATAGTACCAATACTAGTACTAGAGAGGGGGAAACCCTTCCTAACCTTGAGGCTTCTACATCACGAGGCTTAAATAATGACTCAGAGATAGAATCCCATGAATATGAATGGGATTTGCTTTCAGATGCAATAATTGATCTGGACATGGATATTATCCATGCCTATAGTACCCAACCCAATGTGACTAACGATCCTAGTGTCAGACTAGAGGATTGCCCTCCTCAAATCGCCTTAGTAGACGATGCTTCATTTGATAGGATGAGTCCTAATTCGGCTATCTTAGGAGAAGACTTGATGAACTCTGATTATATGGTCACCAGAGATGACACCTTTCGCATAAACAACATTGAACCAGTCATCGATCTACCCCTTGTTCACTTTGACCTAATTGACTGGTCTTAGTGCCATCAAGAGCCCACATTCCTCACCTTCCACAATGATTACGAAATTGCTTGCTATCTAAATGCTCTCGAACCCATGGCTTCTTCCACCAGTGAACCAACAACCAGCATGACAGAGCCTGATATTAAGTACCTCAGTCTCAAAATAAAAGAAAAAAAGAAAAATAGGTCTGATGGCGAAAACCACTTTGTGGCGGTGTCAGAACCAAAAATAGTAAAAAAAAATGACGCATCCGAAGGTGAAAACCTCTTTGAGGCACCTAAGGATGGGGTACTTAATAACTTGCTGAGTTATTTCCAGGATAGATCATCAATATTGATTGAACCAACAAAGCCGGTCAATTTAAACACAGAAGAAAATCCTCAAATAGTCCATCTTGCTCAGTCTTTATCAGAGGAAGAGACCAAGGCATATGTACAGTTTTTACAGAAAAAGAAAATTAATTTTTCATGGACCTACTCAGACATGCCAGGGCTTGACACGAATCTCATAATGCATCACTTATCTATAGCTCCAAGAGTCAAGCCAGTAAAATAGAGATTAAGAAAAATGCATCCACATGTAGCTCTACTTGTCAAAGGAGAATTAGAAAAACTTTTGAGAGATGGATTTATTAGAGCCATTGATTATGCAGAATGGATCTCAAACATAGTACCGGTCTCCAAACATGATGGGTCCATTCGTGTCTGCACAAATTTTAGAGATTTAAACAAAGCATGCCCAAAAGATGATTTTCCACTTCCAAACATTGACATGATAGTGGACATGACAGCAGGCTATGACATATATTCTCTAATGGATGGTTTCTCGGGGTATAATCAAATCAAAATAGCTCCTGAAGACCAAGAGAAAATAGCATTCACATGTGCATGGGGAACTTATTGCTAGAACATCATGCCATTCAGGTTAAAGAATGTAGGAGCAACCTACCAAAGAGGTATGACGACTATCTTTCATGATATGATGCACAAAAACATGGAAGATTATGTGGATGATACCCTGGCAAAATCAAGAAAAAGGGACACACACCTTAATGATCTGGAAGTAATTCTAGATCGTATGGAACAATTTCAACTCAGATTGAATCCAAAGAAGTGCGCATTTGGCATCACCTCAGGCAAACTTTTAGGATTCATAATATCAGCAAAAGGTATCGAGGTTGACCTCGAAAAGGTCCAAGCAATCCTAGATATGCCACCTCCTCAAAATATCAGCCAAATGAGAAGTCTTCAGGGACGTCTTCAATCAATTAGGAGGTTTATTTCTCAGCTTGCAGATAGAGCGCAACCCTTCAACAACACATTGCATAAGGGCGCTTCTTGTGTTTGGAACGAGGATTGTCAAAAGAGCCTAGATCAGATCAAACAATACTTGGCCAATCCTCTGATCCTAATGCCCCCTATTCCAGGGAAACCATTGATCCTATATATTTCAACTACAGACACTTCCCTAGGGGCATTATTGGCTCAATCAGATGATACTGGGAAAGAACGGGCCATCTACTATATCAGTCGTACTCTAGTCTCCTATGAGATCAATTACAATAATATTGAGAAGTCTTGTCTCGCGGTGGTGTTTGCTTCTCAAAAGTTGCACCACTACATGCTTGCTCATACCATACATTTGGTTGCCAAAATTGATCCCCTTAAATACCTGCTTAGTAAGGCTGCCCTGATGAGTAGACTTGCTAAATGGATGATGGTCCTAACTAAATTTGACATAGAGTACGTTGAAAGGAAGGCAATAAAAGGGCAAGCTATTGCCGACCAATTAGCTGATTTTCCAATCCAGGATAGTATGCCAGTCCAAGTGGAATTCCCAGATGAACACATCTTATATACCACTACTCGCACTTGGACAATGTTCTTTGATGGTTCCCGCATGAAAAATGGATCAGGTGCTGGAGTGTTATTTGTTTCTCCACATGGGTACAACATTCCAAAGTCTTACAAACTATTATTCCCATGTACCAATAATATTGCAGAATATGAAGCTTTAACTAATGGCTTGAGAATGGCTATAGAATGGAACATCACAGAGTTACATGTCTTTGGGGATTCCCAATTAATCATCAACCAAGTCAATGAAGAGTATCAAATCAAGGATGACAAATTGATACCCTATAAAAAGATGGTTGATTCTTTGAGACGCTATTTCACCTTTGTGACATTTCAACAAATCCCTAGGGCAGAGAACAAAGCTGCAGATGCCATGGCCACATTAGCTTCACTTCTTCAGTTGGAGACACATGAATCTAGATTTGAATTCCTGGTGGAAGAGCTACACCATCCCATCTTTAACTCGTCTGAAAGTCATATTATTTGTGCCATTATCACACACGAGTCTTCCCGATATGGTGCTATCTATTCATATCTTCGTGATGGCATCATCCCTGACACATTTAACTGCTCCGAACACCAAAACCTCATCCGTAATGCCTCTCACCATACCCTCATCTCTGGTGATTTATATAGGAGCGGTTTAGATGGGACACTCCTTAGGTGTTTGGAAAAGTAGGAATCCAACCAAGCGTTAGCTGACATCCACAAGGGCATTTGTGGTGGACATTCTAATGGTCTTGCCATGGCCCAAAGGTTGCTTAGGGTGGGATATTATTGGCCCACAATGCAGATAGATGCAGTCACCTTTGCTAAGTCATGCGAAAAATGTCAGAAACATGGCAACCTGATTCACGCTCCAGGTAGGGAGCTGATCCCTTCTGTTTCTCATTGGCCATTTCAGCGCTGGGCCTTTGATCTGGTTGGGCAGATTCATCCCAACTCATCAGGTGGACACAAGCTCATTATTACTACCACTGACTACTTCACAAAATGGGTGGAGGCTGTACCACTTTCTGTTGCTTCAGGAAGGACCATTTCTTTGTTCATCTTGAATCATATCATTTTCCGATTTGAAGTGCCTTCTGAGATCATTACTGACAATGGAGGTCAATTTAAGAATAAGGACCTAAAGCACCTATGCAAAAAGTTTAAAATCAAGCAACATTGGTCCTCCATATATTTTCCACAGGGAAACGGATAGGCAGAAGCTTCTAACAAAACCATTCTTAAGATTCTTCATAGAACAGTACACAAGAATGGTAGGGATTGGCACTTACAAATCAATCCAACACTATGGGCTTATAGAACAAGCATTCGCACACCTACGGGAGCCACTCCTTTCTCTCTCACCTATGGCGCTGAAGCAATATTGCCTCTAGAAGTCGAGATACCATCACTTAGAGTCTCACTCAAAGGTTTGATTACAGATGAGGATTACCGCGCCATGAGGTTACAGGAACTAGAACTTCTAGATGAGAAGCATAAGGCTTCCTTTGATCATATGAGAGTGTATCAGAAGCGTATGTCCAAGGCATTCAACAAGAAGGTTCACCCTAGAGAATTTCAAATAGGTGATCTTGTTTTACGAGAGAACCCTAAGAACCAACAAAACAAAGAGCAAAAGGGAAAGTTTGAACCTAACTAGCTTGGACCATATGTCATAACGGCTGCTTTTGGTACTGGTGCGTATTTACTGTCAAATCCTGATGGAGAACAGCTCCCTGATCCCATCAACATTGTGCACCTCAAGAAGTTCTATCCTTGATGCCCATTCTGTCTGGGGGCATCCTTTGTACATATCTTATTGATCCTGAAAAAATACCAAAAAAATTGATATATGATGCTGAAAAAATCCTAAAAAGCATAAAAAGTCCTGAGAAAATACAAAAAAAATCAAAAAAATTCAAAAATTCAAAAAAATAGAAAAAAAAAGTGCCTTGGTGAAAACTTAGCAATAGGCGCCTTGGTAGAAAAAATCTCAAAAAAAAAATGAAAAAAATGAAAAAATGAAAAAAATGAAAAAACAATCCAAGTGGTGAAAACTTGGAAATAGGCGCTACTTGAGGCCTTTGCACCCCTATTTGTTAGCATGCATCCTCGACACTTAACCACATTCCATCATGCCTTGACCTTATTTGGCCTAGTCTGGAATTGGTCTTTGTCTTTGTCTAGGGGGCATGACTGTTAGCATTGGTCTTTTAGAAACGTTTGTCTCTCGGGGCATTTCACAATAGGTGTTTTTCAACACCACCCCAAATAGTGTTTTTCAACACTACCCTTGCGTCGAGTGTTTCTTAACACTTATCAGGTGTCTTACCCAAACAGTCTCGTATGACGCGATATTTCTCATTTGCAGATATGATACTCAGAATTTGACTCTATGACCAACACACATGCACTTAAACAATTAACTCGTTGACGATATGATGACTTTATTTTTCTTTGTGTGCTATCTATGAGGATTTCTTTGATGAGTGGTCTCTCCCTGAGAAGTCTTCGATGATGCATTGCTAGAAGACTGAGGGAATGAGAACATGTTTTCTTTCTTTATCTGCTTGTGGGCATATTTTGTTGATCCCAACTGTCATGAGCATTTATGCTAGTCCTACTTGACACTATGGATTGACAAGGTATTATCCTTGACTGTTTTGCGAGTGCATACTTTTACCTATCCTAACTTTCATGTGTCTTGATACAAGCATAATCTCGCTATATCAAATTTAGGTGATCTCACTGCACTAGTCATCTTGACCTATATGTCTTTTGATGCCTAGGTGGGATTCCCACATTCCTATCTGATAAAGATCATATTCATATCCACATAGTTACGCTAGTGTGCATTGTATGATCTTTCGACGCTACCAATAACGCTCGATGATGATAATTAGATGTCTATAAGTGTTGTGACCTTGCAAGTCAACCACTTTCATAGTAGCTTGCATTTTTAGGGTCATGATAATCTAGTTTTTCATTTCTTGCATATGGAAAGAGCTCTCCTTTTCATCCTACGTGGACCTGTCAGTTGACTGCGCTCACCTTTTCTTCTTCTTGATCATGTCTTTCACTCCTTGTCTTTTTCATCTCGAACCTGTTCCTGTTCATCACAAGGGGTTAATCACATCATCATATCTATATCAAATCTGTCATTTTTAAGAAACATAAGTCTATATCATACACATGAGAATTAACCATACATCTATGAGAGAGAACATACATAAGCACATACATAAGCATTTTTGAGCAAAATGACAAGACAATATACATAAACTGATACATCCATCACAAGTGAGACAAATACACATGATACATTAAACATCCAGTAATCTCATAAATCAATATACACTGTCATGATATACAATACAATATGAGATCCCAAAATCCAAATCAAAAGTCTCAAAATATGTCCAAAACATCTGGGACCTAACCCTAAGACTCGCTACCACCCTCGTGAGGAGCTCGTGGTGGTGGAGGAGGCATAGCTCTCCTATCAAGTACCACGTCTGATACCCCTGCCCGCTGAGAGTATGATGGTGCTCTCTCACCCTTTGGGACAGCCTGTAGATATAACCTGTGATAATAGGCAGCTCTCACTGACTCTCATCAGAGCTCTAGTGCCTCGGCCTATGCCATCACCTCACGACGTGCTATCTCTGCCCTAAGATCAGATATCTGCTGATCCCGCTCTGCCCTCAGATCTAGGAGCTACTGATCTCTCATGGCTATAGTGGTCTGCAGCTGCTGTATCTCTGCCTCCTGAGCCTGTATCTGGGCTCTTAGGTCCTCTCCCCCCGTAGGCTGCTCCTGTTGTGCCTCCACCTGCCAGCGAGCTGACCTCGCATCCTCCTCAGGTGTCGCTGACCGCTGTCCCCGTGACCATTTTCGGCCACCTGATCTCGACCCCTCTCCCCTCTCCATCCTCCTCCCTCTCCCCCTCCTGCCATCTCCTGCCATCTCCTCCATCCCCTCCTCCCTCTCCTCCATCCCCTCCATCTCCTCCCTCTCCCCCGTCATCCCCTCCGTCTCCTCCCTGCACTGGTGCTTGTGCATCTGGTACTATAAATTGAGGAAAGGGCACCCTCCACCACTCTGCTCTATAGGCTCCATTAGCCCCTGCATCTACCATATCTAGGAAGTACTCCCAAGGCTCGCTCCTGATACCTATCATCTTTGCGATAGCCTGCTGATAATCTAACATGGGTAGCCACCCATGTCCCTCCTCGTCTCTGGCTCTAGCATAAGTGGTAGTCTCTGTCGAGACTCGCTGCTACCTCCCAAACTGCCGCCACACCTGAGTGATACAGAATCTCTCTACGATCTCTGCATATCGACCTTCCAGTGGCCGACTGCACAACATGTAGCTCAACTCATCCGTTGCATCCCCCCAAACCTCAACCTCCCTGTAGGGCCTCCATGTAAATGAGGCTATCTCATCCAAAATTCACCGATAATAAGTCACATCCCCAGAATGGGCATGTGATATAAACCTGAGGTACCTGTAGATATAGGGGTACCTCCTCTCCCTCAGTTGAACCTTGGGGCGCACCACAGTGATGTGCTCCCATGCCCATACCTGTGCCAGGATGGCACCGCATGCCCATGTCTGACCGTCTCTGTAGACGATCTCGTGCAGCTCATGATACATCTCTGCTAGGATCGCAAGCCCCCATTCCATCCGTCGGGGCCTGCCTACCAAGTCTACCAATAACCTACCCCATCCAAGCGGGAATCCCTTCTGACTGCGATCAGTCATCAGGATCTGTGAAATGATAGATGCCATAATGCATGGCACCGGATAATCTTTGCCAAAATCATCAAGCAGTCGCTCCCAGCTGACATGCCTATCTAGGATAGTCACATCCTGAAACATCTCCTGAATCAATCGATGCCCCTCAGTGGCATCCTGATCATAGTATACCTATGACAACACATAAATCATGTTAGTTTTCATCTTTTAGAAACATTACATTTTACATGACTATCTCAAAAACATGATTATACTTACAAGCTCTCTGTGGCATGGAACTCGGAGGATCCTATAGACATCCTCCAGTGTGATGGATGCCTCACCTGTAGGAAGGTGGAAGGTGTTGTGCTTGCTGTGCCATCTCTCGGCTAGAGCAGTCAACAACCCATGGTCCACTCGGATATAGGGGTACCTCAGCAGATACCGGAATCCCATCGCTCTAAGATCGGCATTGCTCAGATCGTCTAAATCCCAGACACACCACAATCCTGTCACCTTCGGCGCTCTGATGATGAGCGCCGAAAAAACCTCCTGCAAGCCAAAATCAAGCCCGTTATTAGCACATATCATGATGGATGTCCAAAAAATCAGTATAAAACACCCTAAAAATGTAACATTGTCTAGACCCATGTCATTTTTGCTCAAAAATGCATTAAAAATCAAAATTTTATGCTGGGCGATATTCTTTTTTGGAGAAGTATCGCGCGATACTTCTCCCTATAGTGGGGCGATAAACCTTATATCACGTGATACTTCACCCAGTATCGCGCGATCTTTCGCCCAGTATCGTGTGATACTAGTGCCTTAAGCGCGTGATACTTTGGGGACCCACGAAGTATCGCACGATACTTCTCCCCAAAGCGCGCGATACTTCTAAAGTATCGCGCGATAGTTCGCCCAGTCAAAAATTTTGAAATTTAAAAATTTGAAAAACGTGCTAAAAAAAGCTATTAAATGCGAAAAATGACTAAAAAGCTCGAGTTTTTTGAAAATATACCAGGGCAGGATAGTGTGGTGGCCAGTTGTGCAACCGGGTGTGCTCGAATCGATGCCTATGGATGGGAACTCCTGCTTGCTGGGCCATTTTCTCTCTCTAAAGCTCTGAAATTCTCAAATCGCTAAAAGACAAATGATTTTTGAAAATAACATTTTGACCCCTTTTATAGTCTTTTGACTTTTTGACCTCATTTTCAAAACACCTCAGAATTGCGCGAGAATTGCACCCCTAGCTAATTTCGACGTCCTGGATCCATTTTCGGACTTGAAATTGAAATTTGAGGTCATCTTGATAGTCAAAATCATGTTTCAAAATCTTCCCCCCTTCTGCGCAGTTGGCTGATCTTTTGAGGCCTAATCTTTTGATCTTTGTTGGGGCATCGTCATTCCTTCCTTTTCATGTCTTCCAAACTTCTAGTCTTTCATTCATATTCATTCCATTCCATCATTTCTCACATTTGACTGCATCTTTTTAGTCAGGTCGGGGCATGTTTTCATTGCCTAATGGTTAACCTATTTGACCCTTACATTAGATTGTGATTCTATTATGATTTGATCAACTTTATCAATTTTCTGTCTCTCCTCTACTTGATTTTGATTTCGATTCCAAGGGAGCAGTATTTATGGGATTCTCATCCCCAACTACTTGATTTTCCTGATTCAGACATCTTTTGTGAGATTTTGCTCAAATTTGAGATTCTTATCTCCTACTTTGAATGTGATCCCAAATCGACCTCATGTTCAAAGGCCTTTGTTTATGCTTTGTCCGGATATGATTCTGAATCAACCTCATATCTGAGTTGTTTTGTGATCCCAAATCGATCTCACATTGCAACTTCATTCTTTGACTACATTTGTTCCCAAATCGATCACACATTAGTCAAAGAGGGGCAAATGTATGCACTCAAAAATGGTCGCCTAGACTTTGGGCCCCATTTATTTGATTTATCAATCCTGAATCAATTTTTATCAATAATCAATATTTTCAACATTATCAATTTCTTGATCAAGTCTTAATTTTGATCATATATTAGATTTTTATCCTTGGGCTAACCATTTATCCTAAGTCTTTATTTGATTAAAAGGAATATTTCCTCCCCTTTTGATTAAATAAAAAGCCCCCACCTTTCCTCTTATCCTAAGTTGCACAAATAAAGCATTATTTCTATTTTATAAAAAAGAGAAAAGCACTTTTTGTCTTATATGGACATAAAGTCAACTCCTATTTTCTCATTGGAAGATACTTGTGCACATGGATTGCTCCTCTTTCAAGCTCCACCGTTGATTGAGACTTTTGCCTCTTAATCTCCATGGTCCATTTCACCTCATTTCTTATAAAAGGAGAGCTCTCTCCTTCATTAGCATATCCATGTTTTATGCTAATGTTATGCTGCAGGTTTTAGGTGCATTTGAAGTTTGAAGACATTGAAGACTTGTTGCTTTCATCATCTAGTTTATATTTTTTTTCTTAGTTGCATGATCATGGCATCATAGATTAGATTTCCTTTTATGCAATAGAATAGGTCTCACATAGCTTAATTAGGGGCTTGAAATCTATTGTACTTCTCTTCATAGTTTAGTTTGCACTTCATTTGATAGATTAGTCTTGCACATTCATACTAGTTGCATTGGCATTGCATTTTTCATTTAGATTCTTGGGGACATTGGCACTCTTGCCCTTGTCTTCACTTGAATCTCTTATTGCATGGTTGACTAGCAAGGTCACATTCTTGTAGCTCTAGCTGAGAGAAAAACTCATAAGTCCTTTGCAACTCAATGCATAGAGAGCTATGAGCCGCTTTGTGAGGCCTCATTGTTGAGCAACCTTGAAAGTAATGGTTCATAGAAGTGTGGTCATTTTTACACTACACAGACATCACTCAATCAAGCAAGTCTTCAAGCATTCAAGTGTTCAAGCATTCATCCGTCAAGGAGTTCCATTGTTAGCTATTGAAGGATTCAATCTCCTTGGAGCCCCATTGAAGATCCCTCCTTCTCCATTCATTCAAACCTTCTCATATGCAAAGATCAAATCAAGATTGGTGTTGAATATCAAAATACCATTGATTGGGGACATCCTACATTCATTGAAGCATTCTTACTTGTGGATTTGAGGATTCGAATCCTCTACAAGGACTTCAACACAAGCTAGGTGATTTGTTTCAATTACTTTGTTTATGCACCATATATTTCAATTCAATTTCAAGGTTAATTCCTAAATTGGGGTTTGACTAAGGCAAACCCCCCATACAACCAAAACCCCCCATTTTCTTGTAGGTACAAGTGTGAAATCTCAGATCTGAGAGTGAATTTGGATACCCTTTTCAAAAATCTTTCAAGATCTATGAACATAATTGGAATCAGACTTCAAATAAATAATGTGGTCTTTGACCTTTTAAAAGGTCAAAGTCAACCTGTGTGAATTTGGAGAAAATATTTCTAGGTTTTGTCCGCCTCGACATTTCCAATCCAGAATAGGTGACAGAATCTTCAGAAAGTTCATACAGAAGCCAGAATTCAGCATTTTCTAGATCTAACCTAATTCAAGGTTAGTATTTGCACTTCAATTATTTTAGATTTCAAGTTTAATCCAACTATAGGAAAGTATAGGATTTATTCTTTCTTTCATATTCTTCATAGATTGATTCGATTGTGTATTAACCTCTTGGTTGATCAAATTGGATCTCTCTTTTGGGAATTTGGATTTAGGAGTGAATCTTACATTTTCCCCACATACTTACACAAATAGTAGTGATTCCAAATTACCATTATTCATTTTGGTGAACCTGACTAGCTTACTCTCTTTCTTTATGGTGTTAGATTTCCTTTTATCTTGTTAGTATTAAATTTGTCCTTTGTGATTGATCTTGTATGCTAATTAGATTTCATGCTCATGCATTATGTGTTCTTATTTTAGTTCATTTACATTATATTGGTTTATGAGCTTTACTACCACTAGTCCTACTTATAACATTCTAGTTAGAAGAAGTCATAGACTCATGGGTGCCTTTGAGCCTAAATCTTCTCCTTTCCTTAGGATCCTCGACGATAACTTGATTCTTCATGATTCTAATCCTACTATGGAGAAAAAATCTTCTCACTCATCTCATGATGAGGAAGATGCTTTAAGGGTTCCTCCTAAACAAGTCCAAAAACTTTCCACCAAACTTGATAAAATGGATAATTGGCTTCTTCAAGAAAACCATGGTCAAGATTCTATTCAAGCTATAGAGGCTCTTAAGAAAGTTCTCTGTGATAGTGATCAAGGTGTTAACCTCTTGCGTGGTATTACTCATCTTGTTCATTCCAATGTTAAACCTTTAACTCAAGAGGCTCAAGATTTAGGTTTCACTACTCCTATCACTAGTGTTGAACCTCCTTCTAATCCTTTACCTAGTATTCCTATCTATACTCCTCCTCTAGTGACTATGATGGTTCCCTCTATTCCTATGAGTGTTCCTCCCATGTCCCTTCCTACATCACACCCTTCATTTCATAGTGTTCCATTCACTTATTCCACTCCGCTTCCAACTGTAGTTCCTAGTGTTCCTCCAGTTGTGTCTTCTATTCCTGCAGCTTCTTACACTTTACTTAGTGTGTCTAATGTTGCTACTCCTCCTATTTCCTCTACTGATTCCACCATCATTAGTTTGGCTCAAACCGTATCATCCTTACAACAACAACTTTATTCCTTAACTCAAAACAAGCTTAGTATTCCTACATGTGACATGGGAAGTCCTTTGTCTAGGGATATTATCCAAACTCCTGTTCCTTAGCAAGTCGATATGCCTCGTCTTGAGAATTATAATGGAAAAGGAGATCCTATTCATCATGTTAAAACATTCCAAATCCTTTGTAGTGATTATGCTCATGACCATAGGATTTTAGCTAAATTATTTGCTCGAACCTTTCATGACAAGGCCTTACAGTGGTATTGTTCCTTGTCTCCTTATTCAATTGATTCCTTTCCACAACTTGCTAATGCCTTTATTCAACAATTTCAAAACAATATTTCCCCACAAGTGTCTTTGAAAGATTTAATGCATTGTAAACAAAGTGCTAAAGAAAAATTGACTAAATTTATTGGTAGATTTAAGCATTTGCATGCTTAGATTTCTCATCCTATCCTGCTATTGATATTCAACATATGTTTATTTCAAATTTGCAAAAGGATATTAGAGATAAGATTTTTCTTACTGAATTTACCTCTTTTCAACAACTTTGTGCAGCGCTTCATCATTATCAATTACAAGTGAGTCAATTTGAGAGCAACACTCCAATGGCTCCTGTTCCCGTTGATAAGAGTGATGTTGCTCCTAATCCAAATAAGTTTCAAAAATTCAATAATTATGTCAAGATAAACAAACAAGCAAATGCAGTTGCTGATAAGGTTGCTATTGCATCTCATAATGCCACTTCTACATCCACTACTTTTCGATTAAATCATACATTTACTCCTCTTTCTAAAACTTTACATGCTATTATGAATAGGTTGTTAGCTGCTAATATGATTACTTTACCTCCTATTCGACCTCTTTTACCTACTACAATTGCATCTAAATCTTTTGATCAAAATGATTTTTGTCAATATCATCATCAGAATGGTCATGATACTGAGAGATGTTATTCTTTAAAACATAAGGTCCAAGATCTCATTGATGCTAAAGCTTTATCTGTTGATAATCTGGATAGTAGTGGGAATCAATTTGTCTCTCCTCCTAATCAGAACCTTCAAATCTATATGAATCCTTTACCTACGCATGATACTAATACTATTGCTCAACCATCTGCTATGGAAATTGTATATGATTCAAAGATGGATGATCTTAATCATGTTGTTAATCAAGTGGAGCATGTTGCTAAGTCTATATCTCCACCTCAACCTTCACCTCAAGTTCAATCTCAATCTCTAGTTAAACTTAAGCCTAAAGTAAAACCTTAACCTAAACATTGACAACAATTTAAGGATAAAAGACCTTGGGAAATTTTGATTACCTTTGATGATTCTAAGATTATTAAGGCTCCTGATGGTCCCCTTTACATTGCTACTAGGGTTGCTCAGATACCTACTCATGGTTGTCTTGTTGATCCTACCTCCTTAGTCAATGTTATCACTGAAGAAAATATTTTTATGGAAAGCTTACAATGCAACTTCTATGATACATTGGATGTGTGGATTCAAACTTGTAATGGTTTTCTTTATCCCTCATTTGGTTCTATTACTTTACCGGTTGAACTTTTTGGAAAACTTGTGAACACTAGCTTTGTTGTGGTTCCTACTTCTGATCAATTTCAAGTTAAAATAGGTTTGCCTTGGTTCACTGCCATGCATGCTATTGCTTCACCTATACATAAGTTTCTTAAGTTCATTCATGATGGTGAAGTGAAGATGATCAATCATAGTCTATATCGACCTTCTAGGCCTAGAGATTGTGCTGCTCTAGATTTATTTTGGCCTTCATTACCTAATTCATGTCCTCCTCACCCTGATAATATTTTTCAATCATATCAAGCCTATAAGCATCATAAGATTCTTCAATTAAGCATACCTCCTATGGATGTTAATCATGGTCTTTTACCTACACCTTTGATACCTCCTTCAACTATGGCTTCTTGTTTTTTTAATCAAGTTCCTCTTACTAAATCTATCAACAATCCTATGATTGCTCCTCCTATGGTTGATAATCCTATTGATCTTCCTACAAAACTTGTGAAGGATCTTGCTATTGTTCCTCCTAGTTCTCAACCTATTTCAAATAAATCAAAATGTAACTGATTTGCTAATTAATGTCATAAAAAGCATCGTGCTCATGCTAAAGCTAAAAGATCTCTACTTTTTGCGGATACACGTATGCATAATGTTGTTACTTATAATGATGTTCACATGCATGATTATGATGATTCTATTCATATCTTAGATCCTATTTTGATTAATTTGGATGATGAAGATACTCTTGATGATACCGATAATGTTACTGATGAATATGAGACTATTGACATTGACATTGATTTGCTGAATATGCTTTCATCTCAATTAACTCTTACACCTAGTATCAAACATAGTGATTCTCAAGAGGATCCTTGTCTGGAACTGGCTATCATTCCTACTATATTGGATATAGTCCCTCTTGCAAGTTACCCACCTACCCTAAATGATATACAATGAGATGGGGAAAGTAGGCAGCACGCTTGATCGGCTTGTCCTTCATGGTATCTTTGTTGTGTGTTTTCCTATTGTATTGTGCTTCTCTTGTAATGTATTTGCTAAATGTTGTTAGATTCTTTTATATGATCCTTGTTACTCAGTTGGTACAAGGTGATGAAGGAATCAAAATTGTTGTTCAAATTCCTCTATATGTATCTCTATTCTTCTATGCATTTTTCAATGTTATGTTGTAACTATGCTATTATTCATAAATGTTTCCTTGTGTAATCTGCTTGGATTCGAGATAAGGTAGCACTAAATATTTTTGGTCTCCATGTCATGGTATGAAAAGATTCTTCTTCATATATCTTATGTGATCTTTCCTCCTTTATGATTGTAGTTCTACTTCCTTTGGGGAATGAAGTCAATTCATTTGCAATAATATCATATATATATATATATATATATATATATATATATATATATTATCTTATGATCATACTGACCCCATGGTAGGTAGATCCCTTCTATGCTCTCTGTATGTTTCTATGTTATTTCCATTGATTTGTCTTTGTCTGGGGGAATCTCAACGTGGAAATGTAATCAATGGAGTTGTTTATGTTTCCATTAAAGTCATTGCTCTTGCTAAAGTGTCAACAATGACTTTAATGTGGGGGCATATGCTCTGCTCACTTATTACACACACACACTTATGAAAAATTCAAAACATGCAAAATCTTCTAAAGGTAATGCACATAAGTTGCTAAATCCCGAGGAAGACACACACTTTAAATTTACTTTTCAATCTTTCTTTTTTGATTAAGAACTAATCCTTAAAGTATGGATTTATATTAGGATCTCTTGATCCCTCCAGTTTCAAATACACATATATTGTGATCCCTTAAGGTCGAAAGTGTCCTTAAGACTGGATCTCTTTTGTTTTTTATTTATTCTTATGGAATAGAATATTCCTAAGGATAAATCCTTGATGGATTGACTAGTGAGTAGCCACATTCACTAGGCGGTTCAATTCCATCTTTCCGGTTGCACCATTTTCCTATGTGGTTCACAATGGGACATAAGTTCTCATTAGGTGAGGTAATCACACTTTTTTTTTTCTTTCTCTCTTTAGAGATGTCTCTCTTATCTATGATCTAAGAGTCGATGAAGACTTGAGTCCCTGGGGGCTTGGGATTTCTCTTTGTCCCTTATATTATGATAAGATTATCTTTTTATTTTTATCTCCTTTACCTAGAGTTTGCATCGAGTCCATACTCTTGCTAAAGTGGGGGCTTAATGTATTGTCTTAAAATGGAAGCACTTCCATGTTAAGAGCATTTAGCCCTTCGAGTAAGTGGTTTGGGGTCATGTTAAGCACCTTGATTGAGTCTTTGCATGTATTTGGCTTTCTCCCCATTTTCCACTTCTTCTCCACACTTGATTTCTTCATTCTAGGTGAAATTAGGGTTAAGCTCTTAAGGACTTTCTTGATTTTCCCTGTTCCATGGTTCTATTTTCTAGGTAGGATTCAGAAATGAGACCTCCTAGTCCTTCATCACATCATTCTGAGGAATTTTTGTCTATTCCTGACACTGGGTCCTACTCAAACATCAAATTCTACATTTTTGGCACCCCTGGAACTCCTGTTGTAGAATTTGGCAAAGTTAGGGTTTGAGGTCAAATCGACCTCAACCCTAACTAGGTTAGGGTCGACCTCGAACTTGACCTCTTCCTGCCATAATTTCAAAGTTTCATTTGTCGGTAATTTAGCTTTCGGGAAAGTTATTTCCCACTTTTGGGTCGGCTATTTCAGGCTCCGAAATGGTAAATCCTTTAATGGTATTTAATCAAGGTATATTTTTTAAAGGTGAGGACCTAATTGGGATTTAATTCTTCAAGGTGGCCCATCTAGAGGAGTGTGCCCTAGATCACTATAAAAGGAGGCCTTCCTCTCTCATTTTACATATCAAGTTGACATCACTCAATCAAGCAAGTCTTCAAGCATTCAAGTGATCAAGCATTCATCCATCAAGGAGTTCCATTGTTAGCTATTGAAGGATTCAATCTCCTTGGAGCCCCCTTGAAGATCCCTCCTTCTCCATTCATTCAAACCTTCTCATATGCAAAGATCAAATCAAGATTGGTGTTGAAGATCAAAATACCATTGATTAGAGACATCCTACATTCATTGAAGCATTCTTACTTGTGGATTTGAGGATTCGAATCCTCTACAAGGACTTCAACACAAGCGAAGTGATTTGTTTCAATTACTTTGTTTATGCACCAAACATTTCAATTTAATTTCAAGGTTAATTCTTAAATTGGGGTTTTACTAAGGAAAACCCCCCATACAACCAAAAATCCCCATTTTCTTGCAAGTACAGTTGTGAAATCTCAGATCTGAGAGTGAACTGGGATACACTTTTTGATAATCTTTCAGGATCTACGAACAGAATCAGAATCAGACTTCAAATAAATAATGTGGTCTTTGACCTTTTAAAAGGTCAAAGTCGACCTGTGTGAATTTGGAGAAAAAATTTTTGGGTTTTGTCCGCCTCGACATTTCCAATCCAGAATAGGTGATGGAATCTTCAGAAAGTTCATACAAAAGCCAGAATTCAGCATTTTCTAGATTTTCCCTAATTCAAGGTTAGTATTTGCACTTCAATTATTTCAGATTTCAAGCTTAATCCAACTATAGGGAAGTATAGGATTTATTCTTTCTTTCATATTCTTCATAGATTGATTCGATTGTGTATTAACCTCTTGGTTGATCAAATTGGATCTCTCTTTTGGGAATTTCAATTTAGGAGTGAATCTTACATTTTCCCCACACACTTACACAAATAGTGGTGATTCCAAATTACCATTATTCAAGAGGTATAAAGGAAAACCTAAGTATGAGGTTAAGAGGAATACTAATGTTGTTGATCTATTATTGACTGATAAGTCTAAGCAGAAGGCTAAAAGTGAAGGAGGTGATTAGAGTTGTGATTGCTTGAAGTGATTTCTGAGTAGATCACTTATGGTGATGGAAATGGTACTTAGTCAGTAAGCCAGCATATATGTGCCAATTGGATCTTTTATTTGTAAAGTGATTTGTATGTTTATTAGATCAGATATTACTGCTACTTTCTAACTGTGTACTAGAATTTTTCCCTTCATAGGGTTAGTATTGCTAATAATTGAATAAAATAACTAAATAACCACAAAGGAAGAGCTATTTGAATAAATAAAGAGTAATTAAGAACTCTATGGATCTCTAGCTAAGAGTGTTAATGGTGAAGCTCTCAGAAAGCCTCCATTAATGACAGTCCTAGAATGAGAGTAAATGATAAAGCAAGCTAAATAGTTCAATTTGAAATTGAAATGCTAATTAACTTCTATATTTTCCTTTCTAGCTATAATTCCCAAGAGGTTAGATACAATTCTCAGATTTTTGGATGAATTATGAGTGATTTAGGCCTTGCTTTTATAGGATTTGGCAAGGGTAGGGGGTGTAGTAGAGTTGATCATGATTGAGTTGGGGTTAAGTCCTTGGTTCCACCCTTTAGAGACAATTTAAATGGATTGTCCTCAAATCTTCGAACAAGAAGACAAGATGAGTGGACAAGATGTTCTTTCAAATTGAGTGATTGAGATTCATTTTGGCTTGATCCATGTGAGTTATTTCCTTAAATCCTATTGGTTGAGGTTTTTTCCTCCCATGTGGTGTTGAGAGAAAATAGGACTTAATTAATTTTTTTAGCCATGTGCACCCCTTGAATGGGTTAATTTGATTTAAATTGAACTATACAATTAATTTGATTAATTGCATATTGATTTGATTTATCATGATTTGATCAATTCAACTTGAATTTATGGCTTTGATTTTTTAATTAAATTGAATTAAACCTTGATTTTAATTTTGATTGGCTAAATTCTTGTTTTGATTCAATTGTCTTGATTTTGCCTTAGTTTTACCTTGATTACTCACATGATTAATCCTGTCCATTTTTCAATGATTACACTAACCATTGTATCAGTCTAAATCCTTTAATCAAGGTTGACCTAATAGTCATTATTTAAATCATTTAATCAAGGTTGCATTCTAATGGAATGTACTTAAGTCCTTTAACAAGGCTCACTCCTAATAGGGTGGTTGAAATCCTTTAACAGGGTCACACCTATCAGTGTGTTTGTAAACCTTTAACAAGGTTGGCTTTTCACAGAGCTCACTTTAGAAGAGTGAAAATATCAGTAACATGTTACAAAGTGGTTTTTACCAAATTGGGTTTCCATTATAAATCCTAGTGTCATACTTGTGTGAATGTTTTGGTGTGAACATTTCTATGTTTTGCAAGTTAAATATTGTTGGATAGTGGACTGCATGTTATATGTTTCTAGTATATATTCTTTAATGACCAAGTAGTGTTGGTGATTAGATCTGAGATTATTGAAGTATTTAAAATTTTAATTGATACATCTAGACCTGAGAACAACTGATTCACCCCCCTTCTCTATTGTTCTAAATCATATTAAAAATTGGTATCAAAATTGTTGGTGCTTAGGTACTTGAAGAAAATGATCAAGATGTATAAAAAGGAGGTACCAAAGTTGAATAAGGAGAACTTCCCTACATGGTAGAGTCTGATGAAATTGCATCTAGCTAGTATTGGTGACTCAATGAAATATTATGTTGAACATGACTATGTTGCACCTATTGCACCTTTGACTACTGAGGAGATGAGAGAAAAACAACACAACCAAGCAATGTTGGAGATTGCATCTGCCTTAAGCTATCTTGAATTTGAAGACATTAAAGATTGCACAAATGAAAAGAAAATGTGGGACACTCTTGCAAATATCTATGGTGGTGACAAAAATGTACTAAGGGAAAAACTTGAAAGTCTGAGAGGTAATTTTGATGAAATGAAAATTCAAGAAGGTGAAAATATTGCTCAATATTGTGGAAGAATCAAGGAGGTAGTAAATGCTATTAGAGGAGCTAATGGAACTATTGATGATGAGACTATTATTGGAAAGGTATTGAGAACTTTGCTTCCTATATATGCCATCAGAATATCAGCAATTCAAGAATCTAGATGTAACCCTCGTAATGCTCTAACTCTGGAAAGTCTTGTTGGTAAGCTTACTGCTTTTGAGCTTTCTAACTATGATAACTAAATTGTTTCTAATGTTGAATTTGCATTCAAGTCACAAATAGTTTTGCATAAATCCAAGAGGGGAAAATAAAAATGTATAAGTGATAGTGACACTTCTGATGAGGAATTAGAGGATCTTGAAGCTCTTATGGACAAAAGATAAAAAAGAGGAAAAGGAAAATATAAAGGTAAACTTCCTATCATATGTTTTTCATGTAACAAAGTTGACCATATAGCTACAAGATGGCTTGACAGGGATGACAAGGATGAGGAAAGAGAAAGCAAGTACAAGGATAAGAAAGAAAACAAAGGTTATCAAAGGTACAAGGACAACAAGGATAAAGGTAAGAAATCCTGCTATATTGTTGAAGAAGAAACTGACACTAATAATGATGATTTTGAAATTGAAGTAGTTTATGTTGCTATGAAAGATGATTTTGATGAAGATGAGAAAACTGCACTTGTTTCTTATGTGAGAAAAGGTGATAATTGGATTATTAATAGTGGTTGCTCACATCACATAACTACTAACAAAAGTAAATTTTAAACCCTAGATCATTACAAAGGTAGAAGTGTTAAGCTTGGTAATGATGTAGCATGTCCTATAAAGGGTAAAGGATTAATTAAGCTAACGGATAAGATCAGTTGTGAAAATGCTTATTGGGTTGAAGGTCTTAACTATAATTTGCTAAGTGTTGCACAGCTAAATAGCACTGGTTACTGAGTGGAGTTTCATCACAGAAAGGCTAAAATATTTGTTGCCATTGGTGAACTAATTGGAAGTGGAGAACAGACTAGAGGTAATTTGTTCTTTCTAGATCTATCTGAAGAGACTTGAGTGATTGCACAATTTGACGATGTATGACTATGGCATAAGAGGCTATTCCATGTTAACTTTGACAATCTAGTAAATATTAGTAAAAAGAAGAAAGTTAGAGGTTTTTTGAGATTGAAGAAACCTGATAATGTGATGTGTAAACAATGTTAATTGGGTAAAATGACAAAGTCTAGTTTCAAGAGCAAGACTTTTACTTCTAAAAATATTTTGGATCTGGTTCATACTAACCTTTGTGGACCTATGGGTGTACAAAGCTATTGTGGTGCTCAATAATTTATTATGTTTGTTGATGATTACACTAGGATGATGACTGCAATGTTTTTAAAAGAAAAATCTGATGCATTTCATTTGTTTAAGTGGTATTTGGCTAAGGTTGAAAAAGAAATAGTTAGAAACCTGAAATGTCTGAGATCTGACCGAGGTGCAGAGTTTATATCAAATGAGTTAAATCTATTTTGCAATAATAGAGGAATCAAGAGACAGATGTCTTCACCTAGAACACCTCCATAGAATGCAATAGCTGAGAGAAGAAATAGATATATCATGGATTGTGCAAGAACACTAATGATGGAGAAAAATGTTGCACAAAATTACTGGAAAGAAGCTCTAAGTACAACTATTTATACCTTAAATTGAGTACAAATAAAAAAAGGTACAAATGTTACACCTTATAAATTATGGCATGGATATGCACCTAATGTAAAATAATTTAGAATCTTTGGGAGAAAATGCTATATATTAAAAGATAATAGGAATGGAAAGTTTTATGCAAAAAGTGATGAGGGCATATTTCTAGGTTATTCCACAAAGAGTAAAGCTTACAAGTGTTTGAACTCTAACACTAACAAAATTGTGGAAAGTGTAAATGTGAAGGTTGACAAATATGCAGAGAAAAATGAACAGGAAATAAAAAGAGAACCTAAAGATTATAGATCTTTTGTCTATATAGAAGAAAGAGAGGTGAGTAATACACTTGCACCTAATGTAGAGTCATAGGTAAGAAATGTTGTGCATCGAGAAGATAATTCTGAGTATCAGGAGGATGCTATCAAGCATTAAAAGGATGCTACCAAACATCAGGAAGAGGTTTTTGAGCAATCAGAAGCTGAATCTGATAATCTTACTGATGAACCTAAAGAGAAAGGAGAAAAGAAATCTGAACCTACATTGCCACGGTATGTAAGAAGACATGAAAAGTTTGAGAAAATAATTGGAGATAAAGAAACTAGAGTTTTGACCAAAAGTAAGTTGAAGGATCCTACATGTTTATTGTGTGAGTTTGAGCCTAAGACAACAAGGGAGGCATTAGAAAATGAAGATTGGATTCAAGCTATGAATGAAGAAATAGACCAAATAGAAAAGAATGATACTTAGACTCTAGTGCCGAGACCAGAAAACAAAAATATCATTGGAACAAAATGGGTATTCAAAAATAAGCTTAATGAACATGGAAAAATCAAAAGGAATAAGGCAAGGCTAGTATGCAAGGGTTATGCACAAGAAGAAGGAATAGACTATGGGGAGACATTTTCCCCTATAGCAAGATTAGGAGTGAGAACTTTACTTTCATATGCTACTTACAAAGATATCAAGGTATACCAAATGGATGTTAAGTCTACATTTTTGAATGGTATATTAGAAGAAGTGTACATTGAGAAACCTGAAGGATTTGTTGATCCAAACAAGAGAAATATGGTTTGCAAGCTAAACAAGGCACTGCATGGATTGAAGCAAGCCCCCAAAGCATGGTCTGAAAGGCTGCACAATTACTTGATATAGATTGGATTTTCAAGGACAAATGACAACAACAATATGTACATGAAAGATGAAGAAGGTAAAGGGATTTTTTTAGCTAAAATTTTTGTAGATGATATCATATTTGGAGGACAAGATGCCCTATGTAAGAAATTTTCAAATGAGATGCAAACTAAGTTTGAGATGTGTATGTTTGGTGAGATAAAATTATTTGTTGGTTCACAAGTCTATCAGATGGCAAAAGATATTTTTATCACTCAATCTAAATGTGTCAAAAGGATACTGAAAACCTTTGGTATGGAGGATTCAAGGCCAGTAAGTACTCCCATGGCTACTAGATAGAAACTATCTAAAAATGATGACACTGCTAAAGTAAACCAAACCCTGTATAGATCCATGATTGGAAAGCTCCAGTATGTTGTTCACAGTAGACCAGATATAGCTCTAGCAATTGGGATTGTGGCAAGATTCTCTGCTAATCCTAAGGAAAGTCATATGATGGATGTAAAGAGAATATTGAGATATCTGAAAGGGACAGAAGACTATGGATTGTATTACAAGAAGCATGAGAAATTTGAACTAAGAGTCTACACTAATGAAAATTGGGTAGGAAATGTTGATGATAGAAAAAGTACTAGTGGTGGAGCTTTATTTCTTGGACAAAGATTAGTTTCCTAGACAAGCAAGAAACAAAATTGCATTTCTCAATCCATAGCTGAAGTCGAGTATGTAGAAGCTATAGTGAACTATTCAAATCTGGTATGGATTAAGCAATTGTTGAAAGGCATGAAAGAGGAGATCACTGAACCAGTTGTCATATACTGTGATAACACAAGTGCTATCAACATATCAAAGAATCTTATGATGCAAACAAAGACAACACATATTGCTATCAAGTATCATTACTAGAGGGAATTGGTACAAGATAAAGAGGTGAGAATGGAATATGTGAATACAAAGGAACAACTAGTAGATATATTCACAAAAGCTTTACCTAAGGATGCTCATGAATATATCAAAGGTAAATTAGGGGTGCTTCCCCTAACTGAGGCTGCATAGTCAAGCTAGGAGTACTACATCAAATGTGCTGCATAGAGTATCTGAAAAATTGATGCAAAAAAGGTCACACTTTAGGAGCGGCCTAAAGTTGTGAAAAGTATAGAAAATCTGATAGTCAATCATAAGCAAGATGACAGAGGAAGAAATATTGTTATTGAACTGACAAGATGACATCTACATCTGAAAGATGCAAGTTCTAGATACTGCTTTGGCATTTTTGCCAAAGAGGGAGAGATTCAGATGATAACACATAAAAGAGGAAGTAACTCAGAGAGTCAGAGGAAAAGAGAAACACAAAATATTCAGAGGGAGTAACTATGTGGATGGTCAAGCAAGCTAGGCTAAGTGATTTAGAATCAGAATGAAGCTAAGGATATTACAAATGTTTCTGATGCAAAGACAAAGTTTTGGACTGGTTGGTGAATCATGTGTTATTCATATGGTGTTGCCATCAATGCCAAAGAGGGAGATTTTTGGAAACTACAATTGAAGCAATTGTTATATTGTCATTGATGTCAAACCTTAACTGGTAAGACAGTTGATATCTAAGAAAGTACTATATCTATTGATTGATGAGAAGGATTAGGGAAAGAGTGATAAAAATAGAACCTAGAGAAAGGTTGAGTTATTTGATACATCAATGAGTACTCGGGGTATGTGCAAGATCATGAGGGGCTAAACTATGCCCTTAAGTGGCAATGAAAAATCAGCAAATCAAGGTTAGTCAACTTGACGTGAAAATTTCAACTAGCTATGAACCTAATATCAAAAAGTTGTAAGAATAGAATCTGTAGAAAATTGAATTTAGTTTCTAAACTACTAGGCCTTTTTTGAAAAAAAGTTAGTATGACTAGTGAAAAGTATAGATTTCAATGCAGCAGTACAAAAATTTCAGGAAAAAAATAAGTAGGTGTATGTCTGACCACCTTAATCATAATCAAATGATAATATTTTATTATAATATTTTATATATAAGTAGTAGACTCATGCCTGGATGTGACACATATTTTTTTGTAATTTTATTCCAAAAAAATAATTAATTATGAATTTTCTAGTACAACATTTTCAGAATAAAAAACTCTCGTGTCTGGCCACCTTAACTCATTCAAAACTTTACAAAATTCAAAAAAAAAAATTTCCCTTATAGTAGACGAAGCATAGAATGTGACACATTTTTCGGATTTCAAAAATGTTATAATGTTTGAAAGTTATAGTCATTTTTCAATCAGTATATAAATCAGCACTTGAGAGGTAGCTCAATTAAAAAATAACTAATAATTACTTACCGAATTCAAAATTTGACAGCAATTATATCGATAGAAAGCTGATAATCTCCTTAAGATACCCTTTTCATTTTATCAAATTTGGGTGAAGAAAAAGTCATCAGCTACATTGTCAAAGTCTGGAACTCAGAGAAACAGGGGAAAAACACGTATTTGAGACATTCTAATAGTTGACCATGTAGGTTTGGTGCACAAAGCAATACCGAGCCTAATCGGGTACCCGATATTTTCAGGTACCTGATATTTTCGGGTACCCGATATTCGCCCGAATATGATGGCAAAATTTTGAATTTTCACTTTGCCTCCACTTTCTCCCTCCCATTTCTCCATCCTTCATAAACTATATATTAGTTATATATTAGATATATTAAATATTATATAATATCAATTATATATTAAATGTTATATAATATATATTTTACATTAAATATTATTTAATATATATTAATATTAAAAACTATATATTAGATTATATATTATATATATTAAATATTATATAATATACATGTTACATTAAATATTATTTAATTATATATTAATATCAAAAACTATATATTAGATTATATATTATATATTAAATATTATTTAATATACATTTTACATTTTAAATATTATTTAATATGATTCTGAGCACGAGCATGAGTCCCTATAGGGGCATAGTTGTGCCTTTTACAAGCGCTGAAAACCCTAGCTACGCAGAAATGGAGGCTTTGAAGAATAGTTCACTCGAGGTGGATTATAGAAGCAGAGGGCAAGAGAATCACTCTGTTTCCACTACCTGTGGCTGTGAAATGGTATCTTTCCCTACTTTTTCAACTGGAATGCTAAATTGCAAAGGTTCTTGAAATAGATTTTGGTCACCAGACAATTGTACCACGCCTGTTGATAATCTGGCAGCTCAACAGAGTCATTGGGAGGTTAAATGAGTAGTTGTACTGGAAATTATGCAGGTGCCATGTAGAACTGATCGCATTAATAAATTTAAAGAAGAGATCAGCGGTGGCATGACATTATGAGGAAAGCCTTGTCATTTTGATGGTGCTGCCCCGATATTATGAAGAATGTCTTGCCGCTTCAATGCCAGCGCCGCCTTTGTCTCAGACTTTCACCATTGCTTCTCATCAGTACTCTGAGATATGGCAGAGATTGCGGGCTTTTGCATAGCATAGTCCATCATAAATTCTCTATAAATCATCATGCGTTACAGTATTCTATGCATTTTTGAATGACTTACTTGAATAATTTAATTTTTACCGTAATTTTGGATGCATGGATTGTCATTTTGTGCTCAGAGAGAAGTTGCGGATTGCAAGAACTTGATAAATTTGGTTTATCTCATTTTCTTTCTCTACCATTTCTGAGTAATACGATTTTGTTTTTGTCTGTCTTAAATGATTTCACCTGAAGTTAATAAATTTTTTTAGATGATTTTGTCTGATGTTTTAGTGAAATTTCTTCCATGGATCCTAATGAAATCTCTTCCATGAATGCTGATAAGATGTTTAAATTCAGAGTTAATAAATTCTATAGCTTGAATGTTCTTTGTTGTAGAAGGTTATTTTCATGGTTTGTGATTCATGGAATTCCTTCATAGTTTCATTCTTAATAAAATTCATAACTAGATTTTCCATAGCCAATTTTCTTCTTGATCATTGCAATATTTTCTCCTCCACTGAACATTTTGTAATAAGTTGATATACAATCACATTTTTCTCTTGGCCAATTCTGTGGGCTTGTGATTGAGCCTGTAGATCCATAAAAGGGTTGAAATCTGGATCTGGTGGAAGAGTAGTATTAGCAAGAAGTCATTCACTAACATCTCATTTGGGTCATGGGGACTCCCTAGGGGTCCTAGTACGCCTTATCATGTGCTAGGACCTCTAGGGAGTCCCCATGACCACTTTTGCCACATTGGAATGCTCAAGTGTCTCTTAAGGGGTCCTAAGACCCCTTAAGACACACTTGAGCATTCCAATGTGTCAAAAGGCCTCATGGGGAGTCCCTAGGGGTCCTAGTATGCTTTATCACACATTAGGACCCCTAGGAAGTCCCCATGACCCCTTTTGACACATTGGAATGCTCAAGTATGTCTTAAAGGGTCCTAGGACCCCTTTGGACACACCTGAGCATTCCAATGTGTCAAAAGGGGTCATGGGGACTCCCTAGGCGTCCTAACACATGAGAATGTGTACTAGGACCCCTAGGGAGTCCTTGTGACCCCTTTTGACACATTGCAACACTCAAGTGTGTCTTAAGGGGTCGTAGGACCCCTTAAGACACACTTGACCATTCTAATTAGTCAAAAGGGGTCACAAGGACTCCCTAGGGGTCCTAGTATGCCTTATCATGTGTTAGGACCCCTAGGGAGTCCCCATGACCCCTTTTGACACATTAGAACACTCAAGTGTGTCTTAAGGTGTCATAGGACCCCCTAAAACACACTTGAGCATTCCAATGTGTTAAACGGCATCATGGGGACTCCCTAGGGGTCTTTGTATGCCTTATCATGCATTAGGACCCCTAGGGAGTCCCCATGACACCTTTTGACACATTGGAACACACAATTGTGTCTTAAGGGGTCATAGGACACCTTAAGACACACTTGAGCATTCCAATTTATCAAAAGGGCTCAAGTGTGTCTTAAGGGGTCTTAGGACCCCTTCAGACACACTTGAGCATTCCAATGTGTCAAACGGGTTCACAGGGACTCTCTAGGGGTCCTAGTACATCTTATTATAGATTAGGACCCCTAGGGAGTCCCCATGACCCCTTTTGACACATTGGAATGCTCAAGTGTGTCTTAAGCAGTCCTAAGACCCCTTAAGACACACTTCAGCATTAGAATGTGTCAAAAGGGGTCATGGGGACTCCTGAGGGGTCCTAACATGTGATAAGGCTTACTAAGACCCCTAGGGAGTCCCCATGACCCCTTTTGACACATTGCAATGCTCAAGTGTGTCTTAAGGGGTGCTAGGACCCCTTCAAATACATTAGAGCATTCTAATGTGTCAAAAGTGGTCATGGGGACTCCCTAGGGGTCCTAGTATGCCTTATCACATGTTAAGACCCCTACACAGTCCCCATGACTCCTTTTGATACATTGAAAAAATCAAGTGTGTCTTAAGAGGTCCTAAGACCCCTTAAGACACACTTGAGTCTTCCAATGTTTCAAAAGGGGTCATGAGGACTCCCTAAGGGTCCTAGTATGCCTTATCATGCATTAGGACCCCTAGGGAGTCCCCATGACCCCTTTTGACACATTGGAATGCTTAAGTGTGTCTTAAGAGGTCTTAGGACCTCTTAAGACACACTTGAGAATTCCAATGTGTCAAAAGGGGTCATGGGGACTCCCTAGGGGTCCTAACACATGATAAGGTGTACTAGGACCCCTAAGGAGTCCCCATGACCCCATTTGACACATTGAAATGAAGAAGTGTGTCTGAAGGGGTCATGGGGACTTCCTAGGGGTCCTAGTACACCTTATCATGCGTTAGGACCCCTAGGGAGTCCCCATGACACCTTTTGACACATTGGAATGCTCAAATGTGTCTAAAGGGGTCGTAGGACCCCTTAAGACAAACTTGAGCATTCCAATTTGTCAAAAGGGCTAAAGTGTCTCTTAAGGTGTCTTAGGACCCCTTTAGACACACTTGAGCATTCCAATGTGTCAAAAGTGGTCATTGAGACTCCCTAGGGGTCCTAGTACACCTTATCACGTGTTAGGGCCCCTAGGGAGTCCCCATGACCCCTTTTGACACATTGGAATGCTCAAGTGTGTCTTAAAGGATCTTAGGACCCCTTAAGACACACTTGAGCATTCCAATGTGTCAAAAGGGATCATGGGGACTCCCTAGGGATCCTAGTATGCCTTATCATGTGTTAGGACCCCTAGGGAGTCCCCATGACCCCTTTTGACACATTGGAATTCTCAAGTGTGTCTTAATGGATCTTAGGACCTCTTAAGACACACTTGAGCATTCCAATGTGTCAAAAGGGGTCATGGGGACTCCCTAGGGGTCCTAGTATGCCTTATCATGTGTTAGGACCCCTAGGGAGTCCCCATGACCCCTTTTGACACATTGGAATTCTCAAGTGTGTCTTAAGGGGTCGTAGGACCCTTTAAGACACACTTGAGCATTCCAATATTTTAAAAGATGTCATGGGGTCTCACTAAGGGACCTAGTATGCCTTATCATGTGTTAGGACACTTAGGGAGTCCCCATGACCCCTTTTGACACATTGGAATGCTCAAGTGTGTCTTAAGGGGTCCTAGGACCCCTTAACACACACTTGAGTGTTCCAATGTGTCAAAAGGGGTCATGGGGACTCCCTAGGGATCCTAGTACACCTTATCATGTGTTATGATCCCTAGGGAGTCCCCATGACCCCTTTTGACACATTGGAATGCTCAAGTGTGTCTTAAGGGGTCCTAAGACTCCTTAAGACACACTTGAGTGTTCTAATGTGTGAAAAGGGGTCATTAGGACTTCCTAGTCATCCTAGTATGCCTTATCACATGTTAGGACCCCTAGCGAGTCCCCCTTACCCCTTTTGACACATTGGAATGCTCAAGTGTGTCTTAAGGGGTCGCAGGACCCCTTAAGACACACTTGAGCATTCCAATGTGTCAAAAGGGGTCATTGAGACTCCCTAGGGGTCCTAGTACACCTTATCACGTGTTAGGACCCATAGGGAGTCCCTATGACCCCTTTTGACACATTGGAATGCTCAAGTGTGTCTTAAGGGATCTTAGGACCCCTTAAGACACACTTGAGCATTCCAATGTGTCAAAAGGGGTCATGGGGACTCCCTAGGGGTCCTAGTATGCCTTATCATGTGTTAGGACCCCTAGGGTGTCCCCATGACCTCTTTTGACACATTGGAATGCTCAAGTGTGTCTTAAGGGGTCGTAGGACCCCTTAAGACACACTTGAGCATTCCAATGTTTTAAAAGGGGTCATGGGGACTCCCTAGAGGACCTAGTATGCCTTATCATGCATTAGGACCCTTAGGGAGTCCCCATGACCCCTTTTGACACATTGGAATGCTCAAGTGTGTCTTAAAGGGTCCTAGGACCCCTTAATACACACTTGAGTGTTCCAATATGTCAAAAGGGGTCATGGGGACTCCCTAGGGGTCCTAGTACACCTTATCATGTGTTAGGATCCCTAGGGAGTCCCGATGACCCCTTTTGACACATTGGAATGCTCAAGTGTGTCTTAAGGGGTCCTAAGACTCCTTAAGACACACTTGAGTGTTCCAATGTGTGAAAAGGGGTCATTGGGACTCCCTAGGGGTCCTAGTATGGCTTATCATGTGTTAGGACCCCTAGGGAGTCCCCATGACCCCTTTTGACACATTGGAATGCTCAAGTGTGTCTTAAGAGGTTGTAGGACCCCTTAAGACACACTTGAGCATTCCAATGTGTCAAAAGGGGTCATGGGGAGTCCCTAGGGGTCCTAGTATGCCTTATCATGAGTTAGGATCCCTAGGGAGTCCCCATGACCCCTTTTGACACATTGGAACACTCAAGTGTGTCTTAAGGGTTTGTAGGAACCCTTAAGACACACTTGAGCATTCTAATGTTTCAAAAGTGGTCATGGGTAGTCCCTAGGGGTCCTAGTACACCTTATCACGTGTTAGGACCCTTAGGCAATCCCCATGACCCCTTTTGACACATTGGAATGCTCAAGTGTGTCTTAAGGTGTCCTAGGATCCCTTAACACACACTTGAGTGTTCCAATGTGGAAAAAGGGATCATGGGGACTCCCTAGGGGTCCTAGTACACCTTATCATGTGTTAGGACCCCTAGGGAGTTCCCATGACCCCTTTTGACACATTGGAATGCAGAAGTGTGTCTTAACGGATCCTAAGACACCTTAAGACACACTTGAGCATTCCAATGTGTCAAAAGGGGTCATCAGGACTCCCTAGGGGTCCTAGTACACCTAACCCCTAGTGAGTCTTGATGACTCCTTTTGACACATTGGAATGCTCAAGTGCATCTTAAGGGGTCTTAGGACCCCTTAAGACACACTTGAGTGTTCCAATGTGTCAAAAGGGGTCACAGGGACTCCCCATGGATCCTAGTATGCCTTATCATGTGTTAGGACCCCTAGAGAATCCCCATGACCCCTTTTGACACCTTGGAACACTCAAGTGTGTCTTAAGGGGTCGTAGGACCCCTTAAGACACACTTGAGCATTCCAATGTGTGAAACAGGGTCACGAGGACTCCCTAGTAGTCCTAGTGTGCCTTATCACGTGTTAGGCCCCCTAGGGAGTCCCCATGACCCCTTTTGACATATTGGAATACTCAAGTGTGTCTTAAGGGGTCCTAGGACCCCTTAAGACACACTTGAGCATTCCAATGTGTGAAAAGAGGTCAGGGAGACTCCCTAGGCATCCTAGGATGCCTTATCACATGTTAGGACCCCTAGGGAGTCCCCATGACCCCTTTTGACACATTGGAATGCTCAAGTGTGTCTTAAGGGGTCCATACTAGGATCCCTAGCAAGTACCCATGACCCCTAGGAAGTCTCTCTCTCTCTACCTCCAATGAATGATTCTTCAAAGCCTCCATTTCTGCGTAGCTAGGGTTTGCAACACCTATAAAAGGCACATTTAATAGAAAGATTTAGCCGACCACCTTTACAGACCTAAAAGAAATGAGAAAAAAATTTAGGAAAAAAATACATACCGCATTTCTATAGTTAGTACCGTAAGCTTCAACAATCCAGTTGGCTTCCTCTGCTAAGGGATGAAGAACTTCATTAATGTATGCTCTAGGAGGAAGATTATAATTTCCATATTTCTACAAGAGATTCTCCAAAATTTGTAATAGTATATATAATATATTAGTATATTTATTATATATATATATACATGTTAGTATATATAATACATTATTATATATATAATATATTATATATATTAGTATATTTAATACATTAGTGCATATAATACATTAGTCTATTATAATACATTAGTGTATATATAATATACATTATATATATCATATGCCTCTTTTCTATATATATATTATATACATCAATATATATAAAAGTTCAATTTTTTTCATTTGCTCCCGCCCTTTTTTCATCAACCTGGGAATATCGGGTACCTGATATGGAATCTGATACCCAATTTTTGCTAGGTAATATTTGACCAAAATATTCCCTGTTCCCACAAACCAAACAATCATAGGATTTTATACTTTTTTCACGCATTGCAAAACAAAATATGTGATTTGGGGCCCATTATTTGATTTTTGTCGATTTGTGGTCTCACCATGGGAAGCATCAGTCGTCGAAAGGCTAAATGCAAGAGGAAGCCGACAGATGATGAAATTCAAGCATATAGGGAAAAAGATAATGAAAATCGCTGAAGAAGGAGAGAAGGTATGTTAAACATTAATCAAGGTGACCCCGTAAATGTAGTTGTAAGTGAAGAGGATGTTCAATTTGAAAATGCATAGATGGAGATTGAAAATGTAGACTTTAGGAATGAAAATGTTGCACAAGAACCACATGAATGTTATACATCTCCAAATTATATGTGAAATGAAGTCCCTTGCAATAAAGATAATCAATCTTCAAATTCGGGGCTTTCAAGAAAACCTAAATGGTTAATTGAAATTAAGGAGAACATTATGAATAATTGGGAAGGAAAGAGGTCACATAGAACCATTAGGTTGTGGGCTTCAAGACTTTATGATCAATTTTTTTGAAACAAGACATTGGTTGAGAAATGTCAAATTTTTGTGCAGTTGTTAAAGATGCAAAAGATGAGACCCGTGCTTGTGAAATTGAAGATTTGTGTAAACAAGAAAATGGAGAGAAATGCCATTGTTGTGAAGAATCTTTTCAATTCTCTCAATAGCATTGGGAAGACTAGCAGAGAAAAAGACAAGAGAGTTTCTCGCAGGGTTATTACAACCTCCTTAGTAAGTCATCAGTTGAGAAAGGCTTGTTTGATGAGACAAACTTGTGTTGAATTCAATATAGACCGTAAAACTTTGGGTAGAGCACTTGCAAGAAGAGAAAGACTTGATGATCCGCTTCAAATTGATACATGGGCTTATGGTGGGAGACTTCCATGTTTCGATAAGAAGCTAACAAATGTTGTCAAGGATGAAATTCAACAATTTTGGGATGCTAACTCAAGAGTGTCACCAAATGTGAAGGATGTCTTGAAGTTGACCGCACTCCACATCCTAAACATTATGTGGAGGTAAGTCAAACAATTCTGTATAAAAAATTTTGTGAGACACATCCAACATTGAAAATATCATAAAGGTCTTTTGAATCCGTGAAGCCATTTTATTATGTACCCCTTAAGATTCGAAATACATGTTGTTGCAAATATCATGTTGAGTTTTCAATGCATCATGAATTATTACGGTCCATTCATTTTACTTTGCATACTAATGAAATGCTAGAGGATTGTGGTGCAAGTGGTCTTCCCAAATCATCAAGAGACTTGCTAGATCAATTTTTATGTCATAGAGATGATGGTTGTTTATTTTATAAAAAAGATTGCTTAAATGCCAAGGGCTCAGAATGTGGTGGCTTGTCCAAGTTTAGAACATGTTTTCATGAGGGTTTGGAACACAATTTTGGAAAGACACTCGTCCAAAAAAAGGTATATGAAACAGTGAAATATACATTGAAGAGTGGAGGAGGTGAAGGCTCTAGATGTGAGTTAGTTGCAAAAGAATACAATGTTGCTGATTTTATCTCAGATTTCAAGACGAATCTTTTTTACAAGTATGCAAGGCATAGTCATAGGTCTCAATAGTTGGATCAACAATTCAAGACATGTAAGGAAACTTTCCCCATTGGAACTATTATATCCGTTGTAGACTTTGTGGAGAACTATACATTGCAGCCCCAAAATGAGACTCAAGCTCAATTTATTACAATTCCATTCAGGTTGCTATTTTTGTAGACATCACATATAGACATTCCCCTAATAGCACAAAAGATGAGTGAAAGACAATTAGAGAGTACCATTTTTATATGAGTGATGATAGGTCTCACTCTCATGAGTTTGTTCAACATTGTTTCCAAAACTATTTTGACTTCTTGCAGGAAAATGGTATTGCTATGGATAGGAATCTCATTTGGTCGGATAATTACACCGGTCAATTTAAGAATGCCAAAATGTTTTATTGGTTGTGTAGAATGAATGTGGAGAGAGGTGTACCTCATATTTGGAGTTTTTTTGAGTCAGGGCATGGGAAAGGGTAGCATGACGGAGTAGGTGTGTGTGTGAAGAGAGCTCTAGTTAAGGAGCAATTGAGGATTTCAGGTGTTGTACTACTTGATGCTCATTCTATTGTTGATTGGTGTACTTTAGCATTGCCACAGGGGGGGACTCTTGATTCTACAGTGCGTAGATTCTTTTGGTTGGTTGAGGAGGGAACTATAGGAGATAGATTGGATTGTCAAACAGTGAAAGACTCTTCAAAAATGCATTCATTCTGAAGCTCCAATAGTAGTACATGGACCATTTGGACACGAGAGTTGGCTTGTTTTTTCCCCATGTGTTTTCAGTATGATTAGGATCATTGCAAGTCAAGTGAGTGGGTGGATACATGGGTTCCACAGTATCTGAATCCTTTATCTTTGACACTCTCTATAAGAAATAATGACATGGACACTTTAGTTGACTATGACCATCTTTCAGATCTTCTGAAGCCAGGAGATGTTTTTGCATTGGTTGCACCACAGGGGAATGATGAGAGGTTAGATTATTGGTTAGCACGTTGTGTACAAGGTAAACAAAAGCTTGTACAATCGATGATAGATGGTGATGGGTTCACATATCCTATTGGTTTAGTTGTTGTTGCGGGAACATGGCTGCGAACATACATGATTAGAAAGAATGGAGTTCTTGCATTTGAAGACTATGAGAAGCACAAAACTATTCTCATGTATTCACACCTTGTTATAGAAACAAATGTCAAGTTGTCAAAGCATCAAGGAAGACCAAAGACAAAAGAACTTTGGACTATTACTATTGCTGATCATGAAGCACTATTGGAGACCCTGAAGCAAAGAGATGACCCTTCAGGAACACTTGACTAGGTAATAAGTTAACTTAGTGCATTGTTTTCTAAGTTTGTTAAGCTTAATTTCAATACATTAATTTGACCTTTCTTAGATTGTATTTTGAGTCAATAAACTTGGTTTTGTATGTGGATTGTAACTTGTCCAGTACCACCTATGAAGACGCCTATGGTCACCATGGATCCAATTAGAGATAGAAGGACAAAAGGATCCTTAATGGCTAATTGAGATCTTTTGAAGCCTATAATGACAATTTGTAACAATCAATTTGATTTAAAAGTTAAATGTCCTAAAACTCTTCATAAGGACTTATGACCAAAATCATGTATGGGTGGCCAATAGTGCCAAGAAGGGATCTTACATGTCATATACTTATGTCATTTGCATGGTTTCAATTCTTACATGTTTGATTGTTGTTTCTAATGCTTTAAGGATATTATTTTTTATCATTTCAAACAATCTATAAAAGTTAAACCTCAAACATACTAAGCTCCGCAGTTCAAATTTCAAAAGCTTAATCATGATTAATTTCACAGTTCAAATTTCAAACATACCACTAACAGTCAGTTGAAAGCAGCTCAGCAATGTATCTTTCAAACTGAAAGCGATCTTTCATGGCTCATATCTCAGACCTCATGATAGGTATTGACAAACTGTCAAGTGCTACGAGATTGTGTTTCTAAGTTCTACAATAACCTCTCTTGGTTTTGGGTGATTCAACTTCATTTGCATTTGGCAAGGTGATCTCAGTCGATGCCAAAATTTAGAGTGAACGTCAGTTGAAAGTGGCTTAGTAGAATTTCTTTCAAATCATCCAACTTGACATCAAACTGTCTTCTCCATTGGCTCTAGTTGGCCGAGTAAATGCTAATGACAACCTTGTTCTTCCCACAAACTCACCAGAATGCTCGTGACCATGCTTGACCCAAGTGACCCCAAGGTGCACTAAGCACGATTGGACAATGATTTTTTGGGGCTCGTATCTCAGACCTCGTGAGAGGTATTGAAAAACTATCAGGTGCTACAAGATCATGTTTTTGAGGTCTACAATAACCTCTCTTGGTTTTGGGTGATTCAACTTCGTTTCCATTTGGCAAGGCGATCTCAGTCGATGCCAAAACTTGCAGTGAGGGTCAGTTGAAAGTGGCTCAACAGCGTATCTTTCAAACCATCCAACCTAGCATCAAACCATCTACTCTATCGGCTCCGGTTGGCCAGGTAAACACTAGTGACAACCTTGTTCTATCCACAGAGTCACCAAAATGCTCGCGACCATGTTTGACCCAAGTGACCCCAAGGTGCACTAAGAATGATTGGGCAGTGATTTTCTAGGGCTCCTATCTCGGACCCCGTGAGAGGTATCAAAAAACCATTAGGTGCTACGAGATCATGTTTTTGAGGTCTACAATAACCTCTCTCAGTTTTGGGTAATTTGATTTCATTTGCATTTGGCAAGGCAATTTCAGTCGATGCCAAAACTTGCAGTGAGGGTTAGTTGAAAGTGGCTCAACAGTGTATCTTTCAAACCGTCTGACCTAGCATCGAACTATCTACTCCATCGGCTCTGGTTGGCAAGGTAAATGCTAGTGACAACCCCATTTTTCCCATAGAGTCACTGAAATGCTCGCGACCACGCTCAACCCAAGTGACCCCAAGGTGCACTAAGCACGTTTGGGCAACGATCTTCCAGGGCTCATATCTCAAACCTCGTGAGAGGTATTGACAAATTGTCAGGTGCTAAAGGATTATGTTTTTTATTTCTACAATAACCTCTCTTTTTTTTGGGTGTTTCGACTTCATTTGCATTTGGCAAGGCGATCTCAGTCAATGCCAAAACTTGCAGTGAGGGTCAGTTGAAAGTGGCTCAACAACGTATCTTTCAAACCATCTGACCTGACATCGAACCACCTACTCCACTACCTTTGGTTGGCTTGGTAAATGCTAGTGACAACCTTGTTCTTCTCACAGAGTCAACGGAATGCTTGCAACCACGCTCGACCCAAGTGACCCCAAGGTGCACTAAGCATGATTGGGCAGTGATATTTCAAAGCTCGTATCTCAGACCTCATGAGAGGTATCGACAAAATTTTAGGTGCTACAAGATCATATTTTTGAGGTCTAAAATAACCTCTCTTAGTTTTGGGCGATTCGACTTCGTTTGCATTTGGCAAGGTGATCTCAGTCGATGCCAAAACTTGCAATGAGGGTCAGTTGAAAGTGGCTCAGCAGCATATCTTTCAAACCGTTTGACCTGGCATCAAACTGTCTACTCCATCGACTCTGGTTGGCCTGGTAAACACGAGTGACAACCCCATTTTTCCCACAGAGTCACCGGAACGCTCGCGACCATGCTCAACCCAAGTGACCCCAAGGTGCACTAAGCACGATTGGGAGTGATCTTTCGGGGCTCATATCTCGAACCTTGTGAGAGGTATTGACAAACTGTCAGGTGCTGCTGGATCATGTTTTCAAGGTCTACAATAATGTCTCTCAATTTTGGGCGATTCAACTTCATTTGCATTTGGCAAGGCAATCTTAGTCGATGCAAAAACTTGTAGTGAGGGTCAGTTGAAAGTGGCTCAGTAGTGTATCTTTCAAATCGTCTGACCTAGCATCGAACCATCTACTATATCAGCTCCAGTTGGCTGGGTAAACGCTAGTGACAACCCCATTTTTCAAACAAAGTCACCAAAACACTCGTGACCACGCTCGACCCAAGTGACCCCAAGGTGCACTAAGCATGATTGGGCAGTGATCTTTCAGGGCTCGTATCTCGGACCTCGTGAGAGGTATCAAAAAACTATCAGGTGCTACGAGATCTTGTTTTTGAGGTCTACAATAACCTCTTAGTTTTGGGTGATTTGACTTCGTTTGCATTTGGCAAGGCGATCTCAGTCGATGCCAAAACTTGCAGTGAGGGTTAGTTGAAAGTGGCTCAACAACGTATCTTTCAAACCATCCAACCTGACATCAAACTGTCTACTCCATTGGCTCTGGTTGGATGGGTAAACGCTAGTGAAAACCTTGTTCTACCCACAGAGTCATCGGAATGCTCGTGACCACGCTTGACCCAAGTGACCCCAAGGTGCACTAAGCACGATTGGGAAGTGATCTTCCGGGGATCATATCTCATACCTCATGAGAGGTATCGACAAACTGTAATGTGCTATGGGATCATGTTTTTGAGGTCTACAATAACCTCTCTCAGTTTTGGGTGATTCGACTTCGTTTGCATTTGGAAAGGCGATCTCAGTCGATGCCAAAACTTGCAGTGAGGGTCAGTTGAAAGTGGCTCAGCAACGTATCTTTCAAACCATCTGACCTGGCATCAAACTGTCTGCTCCATTAGCTCTGGTTGGCTAGTTAAATGCTAGTGACAACCCCATTCTACCCACAGAGTCACCGGAACGCTCGTGACCATGCTCGACCCAAGTGACCCCAAGGTGCACTAAGCACAATTGGGCAGCGATCTTTCGGGTCTCGTCTCTCAGACCTCGTGAGAGGTATCGACAAACTGTAAGGTGCTACAAGATCATGTTTTTGAGGTCTACAATAAAATCTCTCAGTTTGGGGTGATTCGACTTTGTTTTCATTTCGAAAGGCGATCTCAGTCGATGCTAAAAATTGCAGTGAGGGTCAGTTGAAAGTGGCTCAGTAGCGTATCTTTCAAACCATCTGACCTGGCATCAAACCATCTACTCCATCAACTCTAGTTGGTCGAGTAAACACTGGTGACAACCCCGTTCTACCCATAGAGTCACTAGAATGCTTGCGACCACACTCAACCCAAGTGACCCCAAGGTGCACTAAGCACGATTGGGCAGTGATCTTCTGGGGCTCATATCTCAAACCTTGTGAGAGGTATCGACAAACTGTTAGGTGCTATGGGATCATGTTTTCGAGGTCTACAATAAACTCTCTCAGTTTTGGGTGATTCGACTTCGTTTGCATTTGGCAAGGCGATCTCAGTCGATGCTAAAACTTGCAGTGAGGGTCAGTTGAAAGTGGCTCAACAGTGTATCTTTCAAACCGTCTGATCTGGCATTGAACCGTCTACTCCATTGGCTCTGGTTGGTTGGGTAAACACTAGTGACAACCCTTTTCTACCTATAGAGTCACTAGAATGCTCGCGACCACACTTGACCCAAGTGACCCCAAGGTGCACTAAGCCCGATTGGGTAGCGATCATGTTTTTGAGGTCTACAATAACCTCTCTCAATTTTGGGTGATTCAACTTCATTTGCATTTGGCAAGGCAATCTTAGTCGATGCCAAAACTTGCAGTGAGGGTCAGTTGAAAGTGGCTCAGTAATGTATCTTTCAAACCGTTCGACCTGGCATCGAACTGTCTGCTCCATCAGCTCTGGTTGGCCAGGTAAACACTAGTGACAACCCTATTTTGCCCACAAAGTCACCGGAATGCTCGTGACCACACTTGACTCAAGTGAGCCCAAGGTGCACTAAGAACTATTGGGAAGCGATCTTCCTGGGCTCGTATCTCAGACCTCATGAGAGGTATTGAGAAACTGTTAGGTGCTACAGGATCATGTTTTTGAGGTCTATAATAACCTCTCTCAATTTTGGGCGATTCGACTTCATTTGCATTTGGCAGGGCAATCTCAGTTGATGCCAAAACTTGTAGTGAGGGTTAGTTGAAAGTGGCTCAGCAACATATGTTTCAAACCGTCTGACCTGGCATCAAACCGTCTGCTCCATCAACTTCGGTTGGCTGGGTAAACACTAGTGACAACCTCATTCTACCTGATGGAGCCTTAATTTTTTACAAAAATTAGGGCCTCCATTTGAGAAATAATGTTCGAGATTTGATAAGGTTGTCATTGATGTCATTGAAGGTTTTTTGGTTTCTCACAAGATATACGAACACATACTATTAAGTGGAGATAAAAACTAAGACAGATAGAAAAGACTATTGAATAAATAGCGTCGACAACTATGCAACTTGGCAATGTTGGAACATTAAGCATCATATCAGCATTTGAATGGAGTGAAGTATACACACCAGCAATTAATGATCAAAGTCAACCCAAATAAATTTCATTTCCTCATAGATGTTAACAGCTACAGCATATTACAAAGATGACAAACATATTATTTGGAAGAATATTACAAGAGGCGGTAAAGTAAAACTCATCATGAATGTCTAGTCAACAATAATCAACCCATGAAGAAACAACTTCATCAAATTAAGTGAACACAACATGAGTTAAAGATTGATTAAAAATATGCATATGAAGACATTCGAAGGAGCCATGCAGTAATAAAAAATAAATATACACAGTGCTGAGCATAGTTCGAAGGCAGTATTAAAATTGTTCAATGAACATTTGAGAGACGATATATTCAAGAGATGTGTTTTTGTAAGTCTGAGGGATATCATGTTGCACAAGCAATCATATATTATACACAATGGAAAATTCAATAGTCACATGTCATATCTATCAATGGTAATATCGAAGATTGGAAATGAAGACCATAAGCTTATACGATAATGGAGATTTTTTATAGCATGAAATGAAGGCTCCTACATACACGATGATATTGAAACATTATTTTCGGCAGTTAAAATTATTATAAATGTGAACAAAAAGCATTGAAAATGATAATATATGAAATTAGCAATGCAAGTATGAGACTGAATGTGCACACAATGAAAAATAGCGACATAATTGATGGTATAGAATTTGTATATGAAAATTCATAGAAGTGGTAAATGAAACTCTCATATTAGTAGCGATTGAAGTTTTAATTTAGTGATGAAGAGCAGATGGCATGGTTTTTGTTTGCATAGAAATGATCTTCAGTATCGGTACTAATGGCCTCATCATCATCTTAGGCACAGGGAAAGTTAAGCACTAGAAATCTAGGAAATCTATAGAAGTTAAACCTCAAACATAATAAGCTCCATGAATAGGGTATTCCAGAGTAAAGAAAAACAAATGTAACTTCAACAAGATATAATTTAAATCATAATGATAATCATAGTCAAGATATAACTTCACCATTCAATTCCATAAACATGAATAATAAATATGTATATACAAAAGATGACACAAATATAACATATAAATGAACATGTTCTATATATGTATCAAATGTGTCAAAAGTATGTCCATATACAAATATGGCACATGCCATTTCAAAATGTCTACAAAATCAATGTTTTAAGGTGTACAATGTGCATATATGCCATCTCAAAATGTGCCAAGTGTCATCTCTAAATGACCACAAAACTAAAACTGCATCCTATGCTGTAGGGGGATCATCAAAATGTAGCCTCTTTGAAGAAGTGTTGGGCTCTTATTGATCCTGCATAAAAAATGAGTTCAAACCAAAGTTAGATTGCTTACTTTATATGATTTGTACATACATACATACATACATACATACATACATACATACATACATACATACATACATACATACATACATACATACATACATACATACATACATACATACATATATATATATATATATATATATATATATATATATATATATATATATATATATATATATATATATATATATATATATATATATTTCATAATTCAAACACTAATTTAATTAAAATTATAACTAAATACAAATATTTGTACCTGGTCTCTTGATCACCTACCACGATCAGGTGTCCTAGCATAAGTCCTAGGTAGTGAAGGGACCATGCCAGCAATACCAACTCTAACCTATAAATATATATTTGCAATAATGAGATTAGTAGAGTGGTGCAACATAGAGTAATAAATCTACAAAAAAGGATAATAGCATAATAAAATTACAAATTGATTGAACTAAAATTAAAACTTACATCTGGTGATCCCTCCTCTGGAATAGTGGGCTGGGTCAACAAAGAAATGAAAGATTCTCGTGGGCCCTCCCTCACAGTCAAAGTAACCTATGAGAGTAAAAATATTGTCAATTATATATCAATGTACTTCATCATAGCAACCCTGGTTACAAAATACAAATAACAATATGTAAAAGTCTACGTACAATCAAGCTATCACTCCGAATCGAGACACCTATAACCCTACGCTGCAGAACTGGTGTTGAGACATCATTAATAGCCACACCATATACAATAAAGTGCAAGTAAAATATTTATTACTACACACAAGTGGCATACATATGCATGCATAATTAATCTTAAACAATTAACTACCTTTCCTTTGTCGAGACCTGATGAAGGAACCCCCTCATGCCCCCCACTCACATCGGCTGTAGCCTACAAGAACACAATAAGATGACAATATATATTAGTAAATGTATGAATTTTATTACTTTAATTGATAGAGATTTAAGCATGTACACCAAATGATATATAAAAAAACTAATGGGTACATAATTTATAATATACTGTATAGTCATCAAGGCCAAATAAAATGGCCGAAAGTGTGGACTCATCCACCTATCTCACCTCCTCCTGTGTCATCGACTGAACATAAATGGAAAAAATATATATACATAAGTGCATGCAATCATTAAAACTAATCTAAATAAATAAATTATTTTTAAATTAAATAAGTCATGTGACAAATTTATTTATAATGTTTACTCTTACCGTATCAATAGGAGTCAATGGCTCTACGTGCACCTCTTGAGCACTCTCATGAGATGTAGATGCTCCATGAGGTGTTGTAGCCTCTGCAGCTGCATCTCCTGTATCCTCCTCATCAATATCATGAAATTGATATGTATTAGAATCAGTAAGTGGTCCGAGGCACATATGCCTACACATAATGCACATATGGGGCTTGCATACATGTGAACTTTGACGAGATTTTGATGCACCAGCAGCATCCATAGGAGGCAACACTGACCTGGTCTGTGTGATCAACTGATCACTCAGTAAATGAATGACCCTAATAGCCTATGAGGCAACCTCTGCAATGATATCGGGATGTTGCACTGGAGGAGGGGGTGCAACATCAGTGGGGGGGACAAAGGTAGTGGCCTTTTGGCATTGGGAAGATGGCCTAGTCTGAGGAGCTCCTCTACCTATGCCCATGTTGGGCCTCATACACCAATAATCAACATGGTGACCAAGCAAAAATTCAGCATACAATTTTTTAATGAAATAAAATGGGACCTCCAAATTTCTATGGGGTGGTTTATCAAAAACCATCTACCAGTGATCCCAAAAGTTTGTGCGCATTGCTTCATTTGTGCACCATTTTATTGATAATTTGGGATTTTTGTGGTCAACTGGTATTCCGGTTTTAGGATCGATAAAAAGGGCGGCTATATCTTCCTTAGTTATATTAAGGGCCGCAATCCCATCATGGTCAAGCCTGTCATCAAATTGGGCGTGCATATCATCACGCCAATGAAGAGAAACATTATGTTGCTGCATGAGTGTGTCAATATTTCCAACAATTGTATTTAGTGTGGCAAGCATGAGACCTAATGTAGGTATATTTTGATACGTGTTTTGGAAACCTCGTATCGTGTTCAAATTTTCTTGTATCAAATCTTGTAAAGATTTAGGGTTTAGATATGGGGGATTGTTTTTGGGATCGTTATTTGGTGTGGGAGGGTTATTTTCTTCATTGTTGTCAGCCATGCCTGATTAAATAAAAAATAAATCTAAATTTCAATCTAATTTCATATATTATTACAAATATAAATACAAAACCCTATTTTAAAAAAAAATACTACATTTAGCATGAAAATGAAATAAATTAATAAAAATTATACAAATAACTACTTACCGAATATGCTCAAAGTCAAATTTGTTGTTTCCAATATCAGGTACCCGAAAATATATCAGGTATATGAAAATCACGGAAAGAAACTTGAAGAAAATCGTGCAAGGAAATGAAGAAAAGGGCTCGCGGGTTTCAGATTTATGCGACAGTTATCGGGTACCTGATATTATCAGGTACCCGATAAGGTCTATGCTTTGGTGGTAGGTTTGCCCAGGTGTACTGACACCCAGGCCTATTAAAAAGTCAATAAGCACTTTCATGCGCTTTTGGACGAGTGAAAAGTGAATATTTTTCACATCACCACTTTTTGGCCCCTCATGATCTTGCACATACCCCTTGATTATGTGGTACAATGATAAGATAATGTATTGTTTATCTAAGTAAGAAGCAATACTGAACAAGTAGGCTTAACCAAGAAAAAGAAAAGAAATCTAGTTTAAGCCAAGTGATGTTAGTGTCGACCAAGCACTAGTATATGTCGAGTAAATTCAATGTTGACCGAACATCAGTTTATTGCCAAGTGACAACATTAGCCGAGGAAGATAGTTTGAAAAGATGACCAAGCTATGCAGTGATGACCGAGGAGTTGAACAGAGTATTGACCGAGCGTCAGTAATTTACATTTGAGGAAGAATTCAGATTCCTAGATGACATAGTTGAATTCTCTGATTATGTAAATCCTATTGACTTTATTAATTGTGTATGGAGAATTTAATGTATGGTAAACCATTTTATTAAGGATTCAATGAGGAGATTGGAGATGTTTCTAGAAGGATGTATCAAGGACTTAAATGATGGAAGGATTCGATGAATTTGACCTAAACCTAAGATCTACAGAGGAGATTAAGTGGCAAAAGATGAATCTGCCTATTGAAGAGGTATAAAGGAAAACTTAAGTATGAGGTTAAGAGGTATGTTGATGTTGTTGATGTTATTGACTGATAAGTCTAAGTAGAAGGCTGAAGGTGAAGAAGTTGATCAGAGTTGTGATTGCTTGAAGTGATTTCCAAGCAGATTAGTGATGGAGATGGAAATGGTACTCAATCAGTAAGCCAACATATATGTGCGAATTGGATATGTTATTTGCAAAGTGAGTTGTATGTTTATCAAATCAGATATTACTGCTAGTTTCTAACCATTGTATTAGTCTAAATCCTTTAGTCAAGGTTGACCTAACAGTCATTATTTAAATCCTTTAATCAAGGTTGTGTTTTGATGGAATGTACTTAAGTCCTCTAATAAGGCTCACTCCTAATAGGTTGGTTGAAATCCTTTAACAGGGTCACACCTAGCAGTGTGTTTGTAAACCTTTAACAGGGCTAGCTTTTCATAGAGCTCACTTCAGAAGAGTGAAAATATCAGTAACATTTTACAAAGTGGTTTTTCCCAAATTGGGTTTCCACTATAAATCCTGGTGTCATACTTGTGTGAATGTTTTGGTGTGAACATTTCTATGTTTTGCAAGTTAAATACTGTTGGATAGTGGACTGCATGTTATATGTTTCTGGTATATATTCTTTAATGACCAAGTAGTGTTGGTGATTAGATCTGAGATTGTTGAAGTGTTTAAAAGTATAATTGATACATCTAGACTTGAGAACAACTGATTCACCCCCCCTCTCTGTTGTTCTAAATCATATTAACACTCCGATGTGTCAATTTTTAAAAGTGCATAATACTCATTCTACATAGCTTGCCTCTAAACTATAATATTTTTAGTTTCATTATAGGAAGTTGTTTCAGAGTCACTTATGATATTGAGTTCATCAACAGTCTCATTAGATTGAGCATGTAGCCTTTCCTTGTACGAACTTCTTGTACCTATTTTACCTATTTTATCAAGTCTGAAATCTTTCAAAGTTCGTTGGACTTGTTTTGCCCACTTATGAGAAGATTTTGGTTGCACAAAAGATGTTTCAATAGTGGTCAATGGTTCTAAAATTTCAAGCTCATCATGTGAGAGAGTTTCTTCTTTCTCATTCATAGATGCATCAGCTTGAGTGAGGACAAGTTAAGGTATAGATTCTATATGTGAATTCATGAAAGGTGAGGCTAAATAAGTTGCCCTCCCAAAAAAAATTTATACAATCACATGAATTTTCTATCCAAGAAGAATATTTTAAAAGTTTATCAAGCTATTTTAATTGAAATTCAATATTTTTAGCATGTTTATAAGTTTGACAAAATACAACATCACGTGTAATGATGAATTTCTTGGTAGCTTCATCATACAACCTATATGCTTTGGAAGATTCAGAATATCCAAGAAAAATACATGTAAAACTGTGATGATGCAACTTACTTCTTTTTTCCTTTGGAATTAAAGCATAGCAAGTAGACCCAAAAATCTGAAGATTTCAAATAGAAGGAGGATACCCAAACCAAACTTCATATGGAATTGCCTGGTGAAGTGTAGATGATGGTGATCTATTACAAAGATAGACTGCATTTTTTGCTGCTTCAGCCCAAAAATGCAACTTGATTCCTTTAAAATATAGCATTGCTCTGACCATATTCATGATGGTTCTATTCATGTGTTCAACAACTCCATTTTATTGAGGAGTACCTGGAATAGTTAGATGATGTTGAATCACATTTTGATGTAGATAATCCTCAAAAACTAGAGAAGTAAATTCTCCACCATTTTTTGTTCAAAGAGTACCAATTTGATTTTGAGCTTGGTTTTCAATCATAACACAAAATATTTTAAAAATTTCAAAAACTTATGATTTTTTCTACAAGAAATAAATCCAAGTCATGCAACTGTAATCATCAATGAACAACAAAAAATATCGATATCCTCCCACATAAGTTACTGGTAAAGGACCACATAAATTAGAATGTATAAGCTACAATTTTCTTTGTGCTCTCCAAGTGGAATGAGGGAAGGAATTTCTATGTTGCTTGGCAAGAATACACGCTTCACATTTTTCAATTAATTTAGGAAAAATAGGAAAACCTTCAACACCATTCTTTTTCATGATATGAATTTTATCATAACAAATATGCCCAAATATTGCATGCCATAAAAGAGTAGCAGATATACTACTTTCCTCAGTAAGATATGCAAATTTTTTAGAAAGAGAAGAAGTACCATTTAATTTTAATAATCTTCCATACTCACATCTAGTCAATACAACTTGATTATTAGATGGCTTTCTTACAACAACTTGGCCATCTTTTAACAAAATAGAGTACCCTTGTTGTGGAATCAATACTAGTGATAATAACTTACGTTGTAATTGAGGAATAAATAAACACCATGAAGTGCAAAATCTGGAAGATTAGACAACTTAAATCGAATAGTTCCTTTTCCAACAGGTTTGAGACTTGATTTATCTGCTAAGTAAATTGGACCACAAGCACTGTCATGAAATTATTTGAAGCAATCACGTCGGAATGTCATATGTTGTGTGGCTCGAGTATCTAAAATCCAAGAATCATACCATGATGAATTAGAAACAAATTCTAAAATAGAAAGTGCATATTGATCACCATCACTATCACAAACAAATTGAGCTGCTCCTGAAGTTTTATCATCTGAAGGTTTATCATCATTATAAACTTTGGTTTTATTTTTTTGCTTAACAGAGTTTTCTTTAAAACTTTCTATCTTATCCGAAGAGAGTTTTCATTCATATGCTTCATGACTACCTTTTCTACCACATCTTTTACAATATAAAATTTGCCTATCATTTTGATTATCATTTTTCTTCCATTGACCTCTACCTTTCCCTCTATCACTATAACCACCTCTTGAAGAGATTTTATTTGGAGGTTTATCTTGATGAGAAAGACGCACATTTTCATTTGTATTACCTATTTTCCTTCCAAATGCTTTTTCACACTCTGCTAACTTTTCAACCAATAGATCAAAAGTAATGGTTTTCAATTGGTTGGTTGCTTGAAGAGACTCTAGATATGTAGAATGTGTTGGAAGAAGTTCTTTAATAAAAGCTGTGAGATATATACCAACTTTCCCACCAGCAACATCTACATCTTGTTTTACGGCTCTAATTTCAGAAGCTAGACTCATAGCATCACCATTTTTCAATTCACGATTAAATAGTTTTAACTGTAACTGAATAAATTCTAATTTTGAATGAGAATCAAATAAATTTTTTAATTTATAAAGGGCATCCCAAGAAAATGTGCATCCCTGTATATGTCTATATACTTCTCCATTAACAAAAGCTCTTATCTTGAAGCCAAAGCTTTTGAATTTTTATATAACCAAATTTCTTTTTCTTTGGCATCAGTTGGTTGCATCTGCAGGCTAAGTACTTCCATCACATATTTTAGACCATAAATCTTTAAGATAAATGTATTTTCTACTTTTCTATGCCATTCTATTCCAATTATCTTTTCCATATAATGTTTCCCCAATCAATGAAACAATAGATTGCATTGTGAATCCAAAAATAAAACACAATTTGCACAAACTGCAAATTTAAATAACTTCTGAAATTTCTAGTCTTCGGAAGCTTCACACAGATTTGTTCCAATGCTCTGATACCATTGTTGGCCCAAGATTGAAAATAAACAAAAATATTGGGAAAATAGAAAGTATTTGTTATTTACCATAACTTAAATTTAACAATAATAAAGAAAATATAAAAGAAATAACAATAACAATTATAAACTGTTATACAAAACTGTCCGAACAAAAACTACTAACAAACCTAAAAATAAAAGGAAAAAATAAATAAACTAATATTAAGGAAACCTAATCTAATATTGAATATTTAAGAACCTTGAAGATAAATTATTAATAGAGGTTCCCATTTATTATAATTGTTCATTACTATTCTCTAGTGCACCTTTACAAAATTATTAATGATAGCTATTTGAAACTCTTTCTAGCCTTCCCTTGGCCTGAATAATAGGTCTTGTTTACAATTTTTCAAATAGATCTTGTCTACTATTGATCCCTTTCTCTTATCCTCTCCACTCTCTCCACTCGATAGAAAACATCTTTCTCTACGCTTATATAAATTGTGAATAGCCCAAAATAATTTCCAAAGAAAATATAAAATATAAAATTGACTTGACTCCATGCAAGATTCTTCAAGCAAGATCTTATTTTGAGTTTCCTTCACTTCTACTTCTGAAAATAAATGAGGTTGGCCCCTGAAAACTGGTGGGGCATTCCAAGGCTTGGGTTGGGATTAGCCTCTATGTTGTCCTAGCTGATTAAGAAATAAGTTTTGATTTTTATTCTTTCCCAGTAAAATTATCTTTCTCAATAAGGTTTTCTCCTCCATCTTCCTCCTCGTAAGTAATTCTTTGAATCCAATTTCCATGTGTAGAAATGAATTTGAGAGAAGAGGTCGAAGATATTTCTCACATTCCATTAAAAGATAAATTCAAGGAGGAAAATGGAGAGTGGATAAAGAAATAAGATCTAACTTCAAGAAAATATCCAATTTATCCTCCATGATCTCTAAAATTTATGTATCTCTATATTCCAATGGTAGATTCTAGAGTTTCACCGAGAAGGCGATGAACTTGATATTGTTGCCTTCCAGATTAAATATTGGAGACCATGCTTGCATATGCGATCCAGAATGCTTATGGAACCATCCTTTAGTTTTAAAATCTTCTCTCTATTCTCTTTTGTTTGAAAAATGACAATGATCAATCCCTGAGAAATGTCCAAATATGAAACCTCCTCTGTTTCCTTCCATTCATTTTCAACCCATTTAGATAATTCATGAATAGAAAGGGTTATTTTCCAGAACTTACAGATAAGATCTCGGTCATACAAATCTTTTGTTTTCATCTGCAAAATCTGTTCTAGAAAAGCAATTGCAGATTCATTACTCAATGGTTGATACCTTTGAGAACCTTCTATTGTTAAATCTTGCATGTTCTGTATCCCTAACTTATTAGTGCCTTTTGATTTATCACTCTTAAATCCTTGACCCATTTCTAGAAATAGTGTATACATTGGGGCTTCATGAAATTTACACTTCTTTTCCTTCCAGACCATGTTCAATCTCCTTGCCTTATCCCTGGTTCTATCCTTTGGATAATACCGATTTAGTTAATAACATGAAGTTCACTTTGATTTCTGTCAAAACTCCTTTCCTACAGACTAGGGATTCCTCTTTCCTCTCTTTCTTGTATCTTACTCAACCAAGGATCTGGTGTGACTCCCATCCAAGTTGTTCGAATTCCATATCCATTGTGTCTTTCCACTTTTCCCGGATCCCAGATTCTAAATTCTCGAAGTGAGTCCTTGTGTGAATCAATCCCTTCTGCCAAACTGGATGGCCCTTTTTTTGACTAAACAATTCCTTCTTCCATAACCCTTTTATCAGTGAAGACCATCCTTCACTCTCTCTTCATGTAAGCTTGCATTATGTCTTCCCTAAAGCAGACCCTCACATCCTCTTTTCTCATATAATCGTGTATGTTCCCTTCTCTTCACATGAAGACCAGCGTCTCCTCTGAGATCTGCTTTCCCCGGAAGAAATCCACAATGTTGGCTGCTTTCCCTTAAAAAAAAAACCCCATTTCTCCCTACTGTTCCCCTTCTAGTCTCCAAAAACATGCAAACATTGGTAAGGAATGTTTTTAAAATCTTTACAATCACGGCTGATTCTCCCACCACCAGACCCATTATGCCAAGTTCCCTCGTACTGCCGAAAACAGTGTTCTATATGCCCTAACCATTTCCCTGTGATAGCTTCTAGGTACCAATGTCATTGCCCTAGCTGTTGCGGGTGCCGTAACCATTGCTCTTCCCTTCTACTCAGTTTTTGCGGTGTCATAACCATTACTCTGTCTTTCTACTTTGCTTTTGTGGGCACTAAATTCGTTTCTTTTCCCTCCCCCTCAGTTATTGCAGGCACTAGAATGAATGAATGAATGATTTTAACGACATCTATGAGGTCAAGCAGTCTAAAGGACCAGAGAAACTCACACCTCTAAACAATTTCTATATTCCTTTTCAGGTCCGATTTTCTCTTATGAATCTTGACCAGCAAACCCGTACTTTGGTTGACCTTATCTTCTTCAAATAAACTGTTCATGTTGTCCACTTTCAAGATGGCTTCATAATTAGCACGAATATCATCATATGCAGTGCATTCCATAAGAAAGTGTCATTCTGTCTAAATTGCGCCCGTCCCATAAAACATGCAAGTTCTCTCCTCCCAAGCCTCTTTGGGCCTCTTCCATCTGCCCGTCTTGATCCCGTCTTCAATTGTGTTATTAACAGCCTTGCTTTCCCTTTAATAGCAGCCCCTAAATATGTTTTATCTCCATGTTCTCCGGTTGAGTTGAACACTTGCATGTAGTAAATCTTTTTAAGGCCAATGTTATTAGTCCACATGACACTTTGAAACTTCTCTATGACAAACTTTTTTATGTCCACATTTGTATTAGGACACTCATATAACTTAATATTCCATTTATCCAACCACTTATTATTAGAGACATTGGTTGGCCCTTCTGCCCAAACGCTGCAGCCGTTGCTCCAACAAACTCATGAGGATATTTTTTTCAACAGATTTTATTTATCAAATTGATTATTTTATTGTCTTTGTTAAAACTCTTTTAAAACAAATCATCATATTTAATATATTTTTATGATTCAATTTTGATATTTTGTAAAGATTCTGCTTCATGGTTTCTGCATTGAAATAATAAAAATTAATAAAATAGTAAAAAAGTATATTCCATCAAAATAAAATTCCATGCAAATTGTTTGATGAAAGAACAAGCTAAGTATAATTCCATAAAAAAAAATATACTCCATCAAAATAAAATTCCATGCAAATCTTACACATTGTGTGTCTACTAGTCAATTGAAATGTGCAAGATACAAATTCTATTCCAGATTTTGTCATCGGTTTTGATTAGTATATATTCATATACGATCATATTTATCACATGTTGAAATTAAATCAATAATGTATACACGGCAATTACATATACACGTTTTGATGGCAAGGATCTGCAGCATCAGGATACATATTATTCAAGTACTCTGGAGAATTGAAAGGATGTGCACATATTATACATATTAAACAAGTGCTCTAGAGAATTGAAAGGAGGCTTTAACTACTCTCAATTATTCATCTCAGATGTTGATATTAATTCATAGCATTATCAAATTAAAAAACAGCCAACACTGATATGCGAATTTTTGTCAAATTTTGCGCCTGAATTTTTTTTCTTGAAAATTGAACTTTGAAATTTCTTTTAAATATACATTCCATTCAATAATATCTAAAGTGATTAAAAAGTAGTTTTGTTCTCATCGGTGATATTATAGACTATAGATAATGTATAACCCTATTTAGTATTTTATATATATGTTATTCTTAATAAAATAGCATAACTAATATATATTTTTAATCTTTATTTTGTTTTATGTTAGGTGTCTTCCAAAATGCTACTAACTATATGTTTATTTAACTAAGACGAGTATACAACTACTACATTGAAGTGTGACCAAAAGTTGATTAAGTAGTTTTCTCCAAAAGATGAATGAGTTGTTTAGATGAAAGAAATCTAATGAATAGAGAAATTTTATTCATACAATATTATTACTCAATATATATATATATGACAAGGTAATGTTTGGTCCCAAGTCTAGATATTCATTTGTTTTATAAAAAAATAGGTATTAAAAAAACTACCCTATGCGTATTGTTTATTATACAATAAAATGTCAAACCAAAGTACATGAAAATACTTTTTCTTTTACAAACACACAACTCATCTTATTTGGAAATAAAAATTATTGAAGTAATCAATGGAAAACTAATAGCATAAGACTTGCTCACATATTACACAAAGCATGATTTATCCAAAACTAGGTGAAGATTACCATACCTACCAATCAAATAATCATACAATCCCAATGGTAATTTACAAATGAAAAAATGGCAACATAGAGGTTTCTCTTAGCACTATTATATAATTATACTTAGCTTGTTCTTTCATCTTGAACAATGAGCTTTAAGCTCTGTAAATTAAATAATAAAATCAACATAGAAGAAAAGCATGTTCGCTCTCTTCCCAACCATAATGACATCATGAGGCTTTTGGGGGTCCTAGCCATACCCTCGAGCAAGAAAGACACCTTGCACCATGGAGATCACTGGTGATAACTTGTGAACAATTCTCATCCAACAAAATGATCACTTGCATTTTCTCTAAACTAATTTCCTTGTAACAGAATACAAATAATAGGAATTCTACATAAAAGAAATGTTTAGCATGTGAAAGAGAGAAGAAACTTATCTCTGTATAAGCCCCATATGTTGATCCTCTTCTTCCTCTCCATGATAACTCCTCTTCTTTCTTTTTGTCACAAGTTTTTTTCTAAAAGAAGAAGTGGGCAATGGCCTTGTCTTCAATCTTTACATGACATATAGAGATATCAACCATAAAAACATTTTTTTTAAAAATCCTAACTAGTCACTTTCATACAACTAGGCTTTTGAAGGGTCCCATCAAATCCAAAGCACAATATCACATTTCCTAGAGATCTCCAACCCCAAGGTATTGACTTAGGGACCTATCTTTGCAAAAATATTAAAAAATTTGACCAAACAAAGCCCTTTAAAGAACCATATAATAATTCATACATTTTTTCAATTGAATTAGGGTTTCCCATTCCCCAACCCAACATACATAGCCAAATAATCTATCCCCAAAAATATATTTATGGTATCACATTATTAAGGCCGAAAAATATTCATCATAGCAATAATACTCCCAACTCCCTAATTAGGGCTATACTTGTGACTTCTCATAGGGGTATTTATCTTGGACTTGATGTCTCTCAATTATCCCTTTTATATGCTTCCTGCATAATATAACCAATGACATTATTAGGTCACAATAATAATTCATTATATTACTAGCCAAATTATCATGATTTTGTGCATCATTAGCTTGACACCCTAATTCTATCTTCCAATCATGTTTATATCAATAATTGGGTATGTGCAGGATCATGGTATGCCAAAAAGTGGCGATGTGAAAAAAAATTTATTTTCACTCATCCAAAAGCGCACAAATGGATATGTTGACTTTTTAGTAGGCTTGGGTGTCAGTACACCTGGCCAAGCCAAAAGCCAAAGCAAAAGGCTTAATCGAATATCCGATAATATCGGATATCCAATATTTGCCAATAAATATATAACTCTGTACCCTAGCTGCGTTCAACATTTTCTCATTGTGAAAACATGAACACAGCTAGGGTAAACAGATATTGGCTTTCAAATACCCTATCCGATTTTTCTTAAATCCCAAGGTATGTGAAAACTTCTAATTTTTATTATTTTTATTATTTTTAAATAGAAATTTATAGTTTTTTATATAAAAATTAGGTAACAATGAGTTTTTTTATTATTTTTTAAAATTCATTGTAATTATCTATTTGTTTTTTCATTGTTATCAGACATGGAATCAGAAAACCCTCCTAATGATCCTGCAAACAATCTAGAACCACCTCCCAACAATCCCCCACCTCTAAAAGACATATCTGTCACAAACCCTTGTCGTTTTGAAGATCTAATAGAAGATAATATAAATGAACTTAGAGGATTTCAAACCACCTATGCCAATATCCCCACATTGTGCCCCATGTTTACGACATTGAACTCAATTATTGAAAACATGGAGAAACTTACACAACAACATAGTGTTGCACTTCTTTGGCATGATTCCATGGACGCCCAGTTTGATGATGGGCTTGATTATGATCAAGTCATGAACCTAAATATACCAAAACATGACATAGGTAATCTTTTTGTGGATCCTAAAACCGGTCTAAAAGTAGACCATAAAAAACTAACTTGTCAATTAAATGGTGCACAAATAGTGCAATACGTGACAACTTTTGGGACCGTTGGTGGATGGTTTTTGATAGACCACCTCACAACAATTTGGATGTCCCATTTTATTTTATTAAAAAATTGTATGCTAAATTTTTGCTTGGTCACAAGGTGAATTATTGGAGCACGAGACTAAACCAAGGTGTAGGTTTAGGTGCTCCCCAAGATAGGCCATGGGCACAGTAGGTGAAATCCCACACATATGTCCCCCCTCCTGAGATTTCACCACCTCCCACAGTGCGGCATCCTGACATTATTGCGGAGGCTGACTCACATACTATTCGAGCCATTCACACCTTGAGTGATGTACTGGTTATGCAAAGCATGACATTGTTGCCTCTCATCCTGATGCTTCTAGCGCATCCACATCCTCCACAAGCTCACATGTTTGTGTGCCCCACACTTGCATTATATGCAAGAATATGTGCTTAGGTCCCCTGACTGATAGTGATGCATATAATTTTGCCTTCGATGTGGATGATTCTACACAATACACTACAACCACTGAAGCATCTCATGGAGATGTCCATTAGGGGCCTTCAAAGCCATGGACTCCCATTGTTATGGTGAGGGTAAATAGTTCACTTTTTACATTGTATTTAAATTTTATTATTCGCATTTTTAGTAGAATTTCCTTATAATAATTTTCCAATTATGTCTTTTTATGTGTTATATTTATGTTCAGTTGATGACAGAGGAGGAGATGGCATAGGTGGCGGGGTCCATGCTTTCGGCCATATCATTTGGTCTCGACACTTCCACGGTACATATGTTTTAATGTACTCATTAGTTTCCTTTTAAATTATGATCATATGTACATTGTTTTCTAATTTTTATGATCATCTTTTACATACTGGTGCAGGTGTCACCAGTTGCCACCAGGGGGCAATGTGAGAGGGTGCAGGTGTTAGCTATTGACAAGGGAAAGGTAATTAAGTAATTTAGTCACAGGCATATCGATTCACAGTGATAGCCCCATGGTACGTACATTTCTAAAGCTATTTGTGTGTATTTTACTATCAAGTATATATAATATGGTCAAGTTATGACAGTATGAAGTATCTGTTTGACTTTTGAAGGTCACTCCTAGTTTGAGGAGGGAAAAATGCCAAGGGTTTGTATCGTTGATGACTCAACCAACAATCCCTAAAGAAAGTTCAGCACAGGTAAGTTTTAATGTTAATTCAGTTATTTTGTAAACATATATTTGCTACCAAGTATTTAACATTAAATAGTATAACTCATAGATCAATCGCATGTTCGCAAACATATATAGGTGGGAGTCGACATTGGTGGCACTATTCCTACACTACCAAGGACATATATTAGATCACTTGCCCATGGGAGGAGACAGAGAGGCGAGGTATATGAGAGTTCAATTTTAGTTTAAATTTTATTTATTATTGTTGACTATGATTTTGAATTTTAATCTAACTTGGGGTTTCACTTTTGTGTTTGAATACAGGATCCATCAGAGCCAAAGAGTACTTCAAAGAGGCTGTATTTTAATGATCCGCCAGTAGAATAGGATGTCCTAGAAACATTTGTAATTGAACTTCTTATTTTGAGATGTCATATGACACATTTTGAGATGGTGTATGCCACATTGTATCTAGATATGTTGACATGTAAATATGTACAAATTTATTGTTCATTTTGATATATATGAAATTTGATATTCGATCCAATTTGTTAATTACATGTGGTCATTTATTCATTGTTAGTATGTAAATATTCTTGTGTGTATGTACTCATGTGTACAATTTATGCCTTAAGTATATTCATGTATAGTTAAGTACATTCTTCATAACCTAAATTCATGTGTATGGGCTACATGCATGACTTAAGTGAATTCATGTGGTATGCTTTATAATCTATGTGCTACATGTATGCTTCATGACTTAAGAAAATATATGTGTACACTTTATGTGCTATGTGTGTTCACATGTGTAATTCATCATTTGAGGTATATAAGGATATCTATTAAAGTGGTTTCAAGGTTTCTAGACTTACCCTTTACTCCCAATGGCTAAAAGACTTCAAACTGGCCTAATTACATAATCAAACACCCTTTTGCCCATATCAAAACATATCACATATTCAGGTATCTCCCAGAATGGAGAGAGGTTATTGTAGGCCTCACAAACATGGTCATGTAGCATAACACAGATCACTGATACCTCTCATGGGGTTTGAGTTACAAGCCTCGAAAGTTCGCTGCTCAATTGTGCTTAGTGCACCATGGGGACACTTTGGTCTGGTGTGGTCCAAAACGTTCTAGTGAATCAGTGGTTGAAACAGGGTTGTCCCTAGCATTTACCCACCCAATCAGAGCTAATGGTGTAGTCCATTTAGTGCCAGGATGAATGGTTTGGAAGTAATCTAGTGGTGCAACTTTCAACTAACCGTCATTGCAAATTTTGGCATCAAGCGAGATTGGCGTGCCAAATTAAAAAAAATTGAATCTCCGAGAATGGAGAGAGGTTATTGTAGGCCTTAGAAATGCAATCTTGTAGCATCTAATAGATTTCTGATACCTCTCATGGGGTCTGAGTTACAAGCCTCAAAAGTTCATTGCCCAGTCATGCTTAGTGCACCTTGGGGATACTTTGGTTTGGCATGGTCCAAAACGTTCTACTAACTCAGTGGTTGAAAAGAGGTTGTCCCTAGTGTTTACCCACCCAACTGGAGCTAATGGTACAGTCCATTTAGTGCTGGGATGAACAATTTGGAAGTAATCTAGTGGTACAACTTTCAACTAACCCTCACTCACTAGTACATTTGAGGTCAAATTTTGACAGCCATTTGTCAGATTTGCAATGCTAATTTGTTAGCATTTCAATAGATGAGTCCATCCCCATTTTTGCGTAGGAAATTGTGATAGAAGACATATTCATCAGTTTACCGACACCATATCAAGTCAAAAACTTGCACATGGAAACAACTTCGTTATGGCATTTTTTTCTATTCATCCATTGGAATTCTGACACAACGACCTATCAGAAATATATAATCTCTATCAAAACAGCAACAATCCTTTAGTATTATAACTGTTGGAATAGCGATAGTTTCCACCTAATTCTGACAGATGTACCTATCGGTGATATGGCATTAATGTCGAAGCTTCTGTTGAAAAATTTCTATTTACGACACTTAAACTGTCGGAAGAGTGACAATACTTCAGCATTTCTCCGACAGGTTTCCCTGTCAAACGTATAGCATTACTGTTGAAAGTATTGTTGTAAATTATTTCTCTGACATTTTATCTATCGAATGCATAGGACTTTTGTCAGAATTAATTATGAAGTGTCGAAAAAATTGACGAATATGCACATTAAAGATAAAACAGCTCAAGAGACCATCATAGGTTCTCTCTTTCTTCGGTCTATATTATTGATAGAATGTTTTACCTTTCATTAGCTCATCAAATCCGAGGATTTGAAAGAATTTAATAGAATATTTTCATGACAACGTATATTATTTAATTTGATGTTGCACGAATTTATCTACTTCGCGCACTTGTAGACTATGAGGACGACGATAAAGAATCATGGCCATGGGAGGAGATGCTTCTTTATTGCTGTCTTCATAGTATACAAGTGCGTGAAGTAGATAAATTCATGCAATGTCAACTTAAATAATATATGTTTTCATGAAAATATTCTATTAAATTCTTTCAAATCCCCGGATTGGATGAGCTAATGAAAGGTAAAACATTCTTTCAATAATATAGACCGAAGAAAGAGACAACCTATGATGGTCTCTTGAGCTATGTTATCTTTAGTCCTAGCTACTATCCTAGCTACCTATCGATCGTCGAGAATAATCACCGCCTTGCATTTATGTACACTGCACAAATTGATCCTAGTCTCGCAAAAACATTTTACACTTGTACATCTCATCAATACTGGAGGCCTAAAGTAATTTTATACGATCACTAGCACATTTCATGCATGGATGAGAAATAGTATCCAAAGTTTCTAGATAACCATTTTTGAGAAGAGGAATGAATGCAGGCCAAAAAATGGATAATTCCACAACAGAAAGGAAGACATCTTTTTAGCCTAGGTCTGGATCCTACCCCAATTGTCGAAGGATCCAGGGCTAGTCTAGAAAGATGTCTTCCCATCCTATGTACAACATTGTGTCCATCCATGATCTCAGGAATATCATCATCTTTCTAATCTTCATTTGCCAAAATATATCGCTTCTTCAAGCTTGCAGAGTAATCTTATTAATAAAAGAACTCTTGCCAACATTAAGGTACCCATAGATCAAAATAGTTGATGTTATTGGTGCTTGTGCTCAAGGATATCGATTCACTATTTTGAAATCGCCAAATCATTTTTATTTCATTTGTAGAGAAAAGGAGTGGGAGAAAATGTGTGGGTGAAAGTTGATCGAGCTTGAGAGAAGGCATTGCATTTTATTTGATCATGAATGCTCTCTGAAATGACCAATCATGTTTTCTATTCAATTTTTTTTGGTATTTTCTTTTCCCATATTCAGTAGATAAAAATCATGGGAGCAGCCACTTAGCCATCTTTTTGATGTTCCAGGTATTTTACAAAGATATAGGTATGTGGATTTATCATTCAGTTGCTTGTAGTTATTGGTCAAATGCAAATATTTTGTCAAGTTGAAAGGGCAAGATATCAGTTTGGTGTTTTCAGTTTATGTTAAAAGTTGATTTGGTAAAATCCTCAAAAAACACACTACATGTTCTAAAATGTAAAGAAGTTGAATGTTAAACATAAGATATATATCTCATCCATAGTAATCAAAAGAAAGGACATGAAACTTATAAGGAGATTTACCAATCCAAAAATATAAGCGAATAGGAAACATGATTGGTACCTTATGAATTGGTTTTTGAGGTGCACAATCTTCATCAATCTCTTGAGAACAAGACCCCTCCTCACGAAAAATGCATTTAACGAATTAAACAAATCTACAAAACTGAACCAATGGCATGTTTCGAACAAAGAAATAGATTGATAATAATATGCTGAAAATTCTATTATGTTTAATAGACGCAAAAGGACCAGTCCTAACAATTATTAAACATAATTTATCTGATATGATAATAACATGCTAATTAAACTAATAAAGGTGTTATCTGCATTTAATCTACCAATTACTAATTACACAAAAAACAAATTACAAAACTGAACCAATGGCATGTTCTTTGTGTGGTACAAGGAAGATTTGGCTATGAAAAAAAAAAGTGAAATGGCCTCATCATTTTTATTTCAATTGGATAGAGGAGCAAAAGCTGAGCACGAGAGAAGGTATGTGATTTCTTCATCTTTCGAGCATTTGGCATCATATTTGACTGCAAATTTCAAATGCATTGCATTTTTTTTGATCATGAATGCTCTCTGAAATGACCACATTCTACTGGTGTCATGCCCTAGCCCGTGCTTTATCTCCATTATTTGATATTATTGGTGCATGTGCTCAAGGATATCGATTCACTATTTTCAAATGTTTGGATCATTTAGACACTTACATTTCCTGACTATTCCTCTAGTACACAGTCAGGAAATGTATCTGTCTAATGATTATATGTAATGTTGAATGGATTAAATGCTTTATTCTTGGTAGAAGTGAATGGAAGGAATAGTGTGTATTAAATACAATTCAGTCACTTATTGAATGTTTTGGAGACTACTGGTTTGACTATCCATGCACTACCAGTGACTGAGATTCATTAAAGGAAACAAAACCCTTCATTTTGGGGTTATTGTGTGTGGATTCAAATGTAGGTTTGATTTGGTTAATGTTTAGAAGAGATCAATAAAGTATTTAAAGATAATCTTACATGTTTGGAGAGGTTTGAGAGGCACTTATCATGACTGTACCCTCACAAACATTGGCATAGACTGGTTTTACTAAGTTTCCTTTCTCTATTTTGAGGTTTCCTTTCTCTGTCATAGGGGTATAGTCAGAGGGTTCATTGACAAAATGATCCTTCGAATGGGTACTATGAATACGAATGATTTGATATAGCATATTGCTCATTTTACTTGAAGTTTGGAATAGCTTGTGCATGGGTGAAAGTAGTTTTGATCATTTTGGTCGTGACTGTTCTTCTACACAGTCAGGAAATGTAACTATCTAATGATTGTATGTAATGTTGAAAGGATTAAATGCTTTATTCTTGGTAGTAGTGAATGGAAGGAATAGTGTTGGTGTTAGGTTTCATTTATTATTGAATTCAATGGTTTCCAAGATGTGTTGAGGAGTTTTCTCCTTGTTTAATGTTAACTGTTTCTGCACAATCCACTCATACAATAGTGAAGTTACAAAACTAAACCGATGGCATGTTTGCAACAAAGAATAGAATGATAATAATATGCTCAAAATTCTATTCTGTTTAATACACACCAAAGGACCGCATTCTAAATTTTTGTCACTGAAATGACTGCATTCTACTGGTGTCGTGCCCTAGCCCATGCTTTAACTCCATTATTTGATGTTATTGGTGCTTATGCTCAAGGATATCCATTTTTTTGAATTGTTGACTGTGGTTATCAAATGGACAGCCTATGAGCTTCTAGCTAGGCACCATTTGTATTGATAACTTAGGGCATCAAATGTATTGTATCATTGATATTTGATACTTTGTTAAAAAGAAATACGACAAAGAACAATTTTTATTTAGTTTCTCCATTTTGATCCCTAAGTGGCTTACAACCCTAGAGAAGTATATGCAGATTTACAGATGCAGTTGTAGGATACATAGCAACTGACAATTCACAATAAATCAATGAAAATTTTAATATCAATTAATACAAATAACTAGTGTCCTCCAATGGCCCAATCATCCGGACCTTGACTATCCCCTCAACCAGTGACCCTTCAAAACTGGGTTATCATGCAATCAGTGAGTGATCCTTCATTCTCCTGGTGAGCTTCTAGGTAGGTGCCATTTGTATATTTGATAGCTTAGGGCATCAAATGTATATTGTATCATTGATAGTTGAGACTTTGTTAAAAGGAAATAGGACAAAGAATGATTTTGATTTAGTTTCTCTATTTTGATCTCTAAGTGGCTTACAACCATAGAGAAGTATATGTAGATTTACGGATGCAGTTGCAGGATACATAGTGGTGCAGGAGCACCCTTCTTAGGGCTCCCACCATTCAATTTTATTGTGTGAAGAACTTCTTAAATGAAGCTTGTAATTACAATAAGATCTAAGCTCATTTTGTGTGTCTAGGCCTAGGCTAGGTCCTAGAGTTTTAGTTGGTTTTATCAGTCTATTGGCACAGTGGCTCAGGGCTTGTTGTCATCCTAAGATCACTACTTGTTTCATGAGGTCATAGTCTTACAATAAGGGTTTGGCAAGTTTTAGCACAAGGGTTCTTTGTAATAGACCTAAGGATGGTCTTGAAAGTTGGTGTGAACAAAAGTGGCATGAGCAAGAAAAGTTGCTTCAAAAGTTGCTAGCAACTTTTCAAAGTTGCTTAGCAACTTTTCTCAAATAAGGTCTAAACCTTATCAAAGTGGTTCCAAGCCCTAATCAAGCTCCAATCTCAAGGTAAAGACTATAAATGACTTAAAAGAACCTAATTCAAGGGTTGGCAATGCATATGTATGGCTACTATATGGAAAAACCAGTTTGAACGTAGTATTGTGTGTAACAGTCACTGTTTTATGGCCTGATTGGATGTGAATAGAGTGAATTTTGGTGAATCTTTGTAGGAAATTTTTTTATGTGTGTTTAGTCTTTCATGTGTGTGTGCTAGGTTTAATTATTTCAAGTTTTAGTGTTTATTTTGTTCAATTCTTTTCTTTAGATAGTCTGCTACCAGTTTGGAGAGACTTGAAGATGTAGGGCTGTAACTCCAATTCCCAATGTGGCCACACCATGGTTCTTTGGAATTTGGTAGTATAGTCCCTACCCTTTATATATATGTCTACAGGGCCTTGGAGTGTGAGTGCAACTAATTTTTTGACCTAGCCCTAGGCAAGCCAAGGCAATGCCTGGCTAGGTAAGGTTAGCATTAAAAGTGCTCTAGGAGATAGGGGAATGAGTTTCAAAGGAAGCCCTTTGGAGGGAGCCAAGGGAAATGAGTGAATACTATATGATGTGGAGGAGAGAGCTTGAGAAATCCAAGAAGGGTGTTGAAGAAAGCCAAATAGTTCAGTGACTCAGTGAGGCCCAAAAAGGCCTTAAAACCCTCAAACTTGGTGGAGGCATTGTACAGCCTGTTGGTGACCTAGAACCCCAAAAATCCTTGAGGGATATGCAAATGAGTTGGGATTACCTAAGAACTCTAGCCTTGGTACTGTGAAGGGAAGGTGTCAAAAACCCTATAAACCCAAAAGGAGGCCTAATTGGGGCTCTTCCTTGTAGCCTTGATTTGTGAAGGAAGTATGCAATCGGGTGGTAACCCAACCTCACAAGTAACTTGGAGATGATTCAAATGTCCCAAAAACACCCTAAAACTCATCAATTTCTCTATCAGAGCTTGGGAAGGTATCTGAACCCTAAAAGACCCTTATAAGCCTATGTAAGGGATGGTGCTAGGAAGAAGTGCTTGGAAAGTTGCAAGAAGATAAATCTACACTTGGTGGTTAGGTTAGGCTAGGTTAGGGGATCCTTTTTGTGAAGGTAATCCTATAGACCTTAATAGGTGTCAAGAGAACACTAGGATCCTAGTTGTGGATTAGAGGCATAGACTAGCTAGTCTATCCTAACCTCCCCATCACATAGCAGCTGATAATTCACAAGAAATTGATGCATCCAATTTGAATAGAAATTAATAAAAATAAATAGGGTCCTCCAATGGCCCAATCATTGGGACCTTGACTGTCCCCTCAACCAGTGACCCTTCAAAACTAGGTTATCATGCAATCGACGAGTGATCCTTCATTCTCTTGGTCTTCCCTGCAACCAAACATATTGGAAATACACAATACAATGATAAAAAGTCTTTCACAATCTCCCTTCCCTCAAGGAAAACTATCAACCATCCCTTCCACATAGCATTTCACTATTGTATGAGTGGATTGTGCAGGAACAGTTAACATTAAGCAAGGAGCAAACTCCTCAACACATCTTTGTTGTAAACATACCATTGGTTTAGTTTTGTAAATTTGTTTTTTGTGTTAAATGCATTTAAATGGAACATTAAGCATAGTAATAATATGCTTAGTCTATTAGTAATTGCAGATTAAATGCCCATAAAACCTTTATCAGTTTAGCATGTTATTATAAGATACTAAAGAAGACCTACTATTTGTCAGAGAAATCTTCATTGTCCCCCACAATGAAGACAATGAAGATTGACCTCCTACCCCACAACAAAAAACATTGTAATAAGAATAAGATAGTGCCAAGAAACATTTTCACAAATATGAAACATGAGGAAAAGTATTAACATTAACAATGCCAAGATTCACAGCATTAAATTTGACCTACAAATGAGTTTCTGTAGTGGGTTGCCCAACATCAAAAATATGTTGAGTTGCATTTGATCTGTAACTAAGAGTATCATGTAGAACAGACCCTAAACTTTGAAAGTGTTCTCCATCCTGGCAATTCAAAATTCAATCTAGGCAAGCATCAGTAAGTGAAATAAATTATAGACATCAACATCAACATCATCATAATCATTAGACATAAATTATAGACATCAACATCAACATAATCATAATCATTTGGAGGGTATTCGTTTTGGTCCTTGGATAGTACTATGTTTCTTGAAAGTTCTTGTGATGCTTCTAAACTTTAAAGACATATTTTATGGCTTAATGATAATATAGATTAGTGTTTTGTTTTCTAATGGAATGTTGTTGATCATTCATGGTCTTGAAGAAACTTTTGATTGTTTTGATTCTCAAGTCTTGACGTTGTTTCTCAATGTGATATAGACTGACCACAAGATGGTTCAGTTGGTCCTCTCTTTCTATTTAATCATTTGTCTTCTTCATGGTGTAAGTGTCAATATGTTATAATCCAACTAGCATGTCATACCCCCACTTCTGACAAACCTCACAACATGCAAATCATAGCCAAAGACTTGGGTGATCAGCATACACAAATAGTGATTACCCTTAGGAAACAATTATCATTAATATTCATTAATGGTGGGCGGTGATTTCTTGGTAATAAAGGCATTGCCAACATTCATCATCTTAACCAAGTCATGGGTGGTGATCCTTGAATTTGGAGTGAGGAAGAAGGAAAATTGGAAAACAAAATATGAAATAATCAGGTTGAAATTGGAGAAGAACTCAGAAATAAACTTGAATTAGAAAAAAGCCAAGTTATCTAGTTCTTTGTTTGAGGTTGGGTTCCAATTCTACTTTTGTTCTCCTCTAGGTTCAACTTGGGTTCCTTTGGTAGCAACTTGGGTACCTGGGCCAATCCTGAGTGCACCTGCAGTATTATAAATATGATACACGAGGTATTTTATTCATAATTTTATAGGCTAACTCATTATTATGGTAACATGTGTATGACCACACTCCATTCCTTATAATGGTACTCGACATGGAGTGCGGTTCAAATGAAGTTGAACCAAATGCTGACCGTGATGGCTATGATCATGATGAAGATAAATATGAATATTAAATCTAAAATATGGCTTGTAATTTGAATTTTCATTGTGAATGAAGAAACTATAGATTCAAGTTGACTCATTCTATGTTGTAGTATATTTGTTCCCTAGATCTACCATATTATATATGTGTAGCCTATAAGGGACATCTTCTTCTCATCCATGTATCATAGCTTGGTGAGAGTTCTTAGGAGAAAGACAAGATGTCAGTGGGAGATGGAGAAACCAATATTAGAACACCACTTGAAGCCTTGCAATGTTGAGAGTGGGATAAAAGATACACTTGAGACCCTATATAAGGAACCAAATTATTGAGCTTCACTTTGTTTCGAGAATAGTTTTATATTTTGTACTAAACAAGGCCAACCACGTGAAGGTGGAAGCTCATTTGGCCCCACCCTACCCCCGCCTCCCCCCACCCTAACATCACTCTAAATTCCCCGTTAACATCTAACTTTCATTCATTATTTCATCCATTAATAATATGTAACATTCATTAATTATCACATGATAACATTCATTCACACATTAATAAAATGTGACATTCATTAATTATCACACGATAACATTCATTAACACATTATAAAATTTATGAACATTCACTACCACATAATTAAATTCATTGGCATATAAAAATTAGTCATTATCAATTAAGGTGCATAGATGACAAACATTTCTTTTGATTTCTAGTTTTTAAGATATAATTGTTAAGATGAGTATCGATATCATCATCATGATCATCTACCCTCTCATTAGATCTCAATGCATGCCTAGTTCTCTATTGATGCAAAGGGGGGTCATCTGCAATAACATATAAAAGGGTTAAATTAAAAACATTTTAAATATTTTAAAGTATTTTAGTACTTTACAGGCCATAATTGTATAACTCTTTACCTTATCTAGTCACATCATCAACATTGAGGTCAGTTTGTCTGGCCTCGGCAAGTAATGCGAGATATTTTACAAATTGTGAAATACATTAATCTCTATAGGGTGTATTGACTTATAACTATCGATCCATGAGACTATGTGGGATGCTCGTGAAAGGAGTCTGGATACCTACATATGTAATTCAATTATCTAATGTTAGCTAAAAAACTCATGATACATATACTCAAAACCACATAGTAAGTACATTAAAAACTATAAGCATCCCATAGTAAGTACATCACAAATTCATTAGATTAAGCATTGATTGCATAACTGCACAGTTCTATCAAGAAATCAATATTAAATAGATTAAGCAATGATCACGTAACTATACATTTCATTCATGTCATTCATCTTCTTCTTCATCCAACTAATCACCATGATCATCGTTGACATTGACATCATCACCACCACCATCATTGTCTTCATCTTCATCATCATCGTCATCATTGGCATCATCATCATCATCATCATCATCATCATCATCATCATCATCATCATCATCAGCAACATCATCATCAGCAACATCATCATCATCATCATCATCATCATCATCATCATCATCATCATCATCATCAACATCATCATCATCATCATCATCATCAGTAGCATCATCCCTAGCATCATCAATAGCATCATTAGTAGCATTATCATTGTCATCATCTTTTTCTTCAAGAAAAGTTGCGTCAAGAACATCATCAACTAGCTGTTGTTCGTGATAATCATCTACATCATCTTATAGTTGTTTGCAATCTTCTTCCATCGCATTATACCTCATTTGCCTTCCTCTTGGATCATGTCTAACAACAAACAACCAACCTAATTTATGTGGAACCTCTAAGTAAAATACCTTCTCACATTGGCTTGGAAGAACATAGGGTTCATCCTCAACTGGCTCAAACCTCCTTGTATTAATCATTGGAAATCCATTGTCATGTTCAATAACAGTTCTATCAGGATCATTTTGATTAAGTCCTAGCCTATACCATCTGATGATGAAGAGAACTAATCTGAAGGAGTTAAAGTCACACTCAAATATATCATCCAAAATGCCATAGTATCAATTTTTGGACTCTCAAGGATGTAAGTCATTTCTAGATGAAATATTAGTCACCTGAAAGACTGCATTTATCCCAAAATCACAAGTTTTCTTTGTGTCATCCAACTTTTTGATGCGAAATTTATGACCATTACAAAATGTATGCACACTCCATGCCTTATAATGGTACCCGACATGGAGTGTGGTTCAAATGAAGTTGAACCAAATGTTGACCATGATGGCTATGATCATGATGAAGATAAATATGAATATTAAATCTAAAATATGGCTTGTAATTTGAATTTTCATTGTGAATGAAGAAACTATAGATTCAAGTTGACTCATTCTATGTTGTAGTATATTTGTTCCCTAGATCTACCATATTATATATATGTGTATCCTATAAGTGACATCTTCTTCTCATCCATGTATCATAGCTTGGTGAGAGTTCTTAGGAGAAAGACAAGATGTCAGTGGGAGATGGAGAAACCAATATCAGAACACCACTTGAAGCCTTGCAATGTTGAGAGTGGGATAAAAGATACACTTGAGACCCTATATAAGGAACAAAATTATTGAGCTTCACTTTGTTTCAAGAATAGTTTTATATTCTGTACTAAACAGGGCCAGCCATGTGAAGGTGGAAGCTCATTTGGCCTCACCTTCCGCCCCCTCCCCCCCCACCCCCCCTCCCCCCCCTAACATCACTCTAAATTCCCTGTTAACATCTAACATTCATTCATTATTTCATCCATTAATAAAATGTAACATTCATTAATTATCACACGATAACATTCATTCACACATTAACAAAATGTCACATTCATTAATTATCACATGATAACATTCATTAACACATTATAAAATTTATGAACATTCACTACCACATAATTAAATTCATTGGCATATAAAAATTAGTCATTATCAATTAAGGTGCATAGATGACAAACATTTCTTTTGATTTCTAGTTTTTAAGATATAATTGTTAAGATGAGTATCGATATCATCATCATGATCATCTACCCTCTCATTAGATCTCAATGCATGCCTAGTTCTCTATTGATGCAAAGGGGGGTCATCTGCAATAACATATAAAAGGGTTAAATTAAAAACATTTTAAACATTTTAAAGTATTTCAGTACTTTACAGGCCATAATCGTATAACTCTTTACTTGATCTAGTCACATCATCAACATCGAGGTCAGTTTGTCTGGCCTCGGCAAGTAATGCGAGATATTTTACAAATTGTGAAATACATTAATCTCTATAGGGTGTATTGACTTATACCTGTTGATCCATGAGACTATGTGAGATGCTTGTGAAAGGAGTCTAGATACCTACATATGTAATTCAATTATCTAATGTTAGCTAAAAACCTCATGATACATATACTCAAAACCACATAGTAAGTACATCACAAATTAATTAGATTAAGCATTGATTGCATAACTGCACATTTCTATCAAGAAATCAGTATTAAATAGATTAAGTAGTGATCACGTAACTGTACATTTCATTCATGTCATTCATCTTCTTCATTCAACTAATCACCATGATCATCATTGATGTCTACATCATCACCACCACCATCATTGTCTTCATCTTTATCATCATCATCATTGGCATGAACATCATCATTATCATCATCATCATATTCATTAGCAACATCATCATCAGCAACATCACCATCACAATCATCATCACAATCATCATCAGTAGCATCATTAGTAGCATCATCAATGTCATCATCTTCTTCTTCTCCAAGAAAAGTTGCATCAAGAACATCATCAACTAATTGTTGTTCATGATCATCATCTACATCATCTTCTAGTTGTTCGCAATCTTCTTCCATCACATTATACCTCATTTGCCTTCCTCTTGGATCATGTCTAACAACAAAAAACCAACTTGATTTATGCGGAACCTCTAACTAAAATACCTGCTCACATTGGCTTGGCAGAACATAGGGTTCATCCTCAACTGGCTCAAACCACCTTGTATTAATCATTGGAAATCTATTGTCATGTTCAATAATAGTTCTATCAGGATCATTTTGATTAAGTCCTAGCATATACGATCTGATGACGAAGAGAACTAATCTGAAGGAATTAAAGTCACACTCAAATATATCATCCAAAATGCCATAGCATCAATTTTTGGACTCTTGAGGATATAAGTCATTTCTAAATGAAATATTAGTCACCTGAAAGACTGCACTTATCT